>BDSL01000102.1:0-384076 GCA_003116995.1 Yamagishiella unicocca
CCAGCCCCAGCCCCAGCCCCAGCCCCAGCCCCAGCCCCAGCCCCAGCCCCAGCCCCAGCCCCAGCCCCAGCCCCAGCCCCAGCCCAGCCCCAGCCCAGCCCCAGCCCCAGCCCCAGCCCCAGCCCCAGCCCCAGCCCCAGCCCCAGCCCCAGCCCAGCCCCAGCCCCAGCCCCAGCCCCAGCCCTCCCCAGCCCCAGCCCCAGCCCCAGCCCCAGCCCCAGCCCCAGCCCAGCCCCAGCCCCAGCCCCAGCCCCAGCCCCAGCCCCAGCCCAGCCCCAGCCCCAGCCCCAGCCCCAGCCCAGCCCCAGCCCCAGCCCCAGCCCCAGCCCAGCCCCAGCCCCAGCCCCAGCCCCAGCCCCAGCCCCAGCCCCAGCCCCAGCCCCAGCCCCAGCCCCAGCCCCAGCCCCAGCCCCAGCCCCAGCCCCAGCCCCAGCCCCAGCCCCAGCCCCAGCCCCAGCCCCAGCCCAGCCCCAGCCCCAGCCCCAGCCCCAGCCCCAGCCCCAGCCCCAGCCCCAGCCCCAGCCCCAGCCCCAGCCCCAGCCCCAGCCCCAGCCCCAGCCCCAGCCCCAGCCCCAGCCCCAGCCCCCCAGCCCCAGCCCCAGCCCCAGCCCCAGCCCCAGCCCCAGCCCCAGCCCCCCCCAGCCCCCAGCCCAGCCCCAGCCCCAGCCCCAGCCCCAGCCCCAGCCCCAGCCCCAGCCCCAGCCCCAGCCCCAGGCCCCAGCCCAGCCCCCAGCCCCAGCCCCCCCAGCCCCAGCCCCAGCCCCAGCCCCAGCCCCAGCCCCAGCCCCCAGCCCCAGCCCCAGCCCCAGCCCCAAGCCCCAGCCCCAGCCCCAGCCCCAGCCCCAGGCCCCAGCCCCAGCCCCCAGCCCCAGCCCCAGCCCCCAGGCCCAGCCCCAAGCCCCAGCCCCAGCCCCCCCAGCCCCAGCCCCAGCCCCCAGCCCCAGCCCAGCCCCAGCCCCAGCCCCAGCCCCAGCCCCAGCCCCAGCCCCAGCCCCAGCCCCAGCCCAGCCCAGCCCCCCCAGCCCCAGCCCCAGCCCCAGCCCCAGCCCCAGGCCCCAGCCCCAGCCCCAGCCCCAGCCCCAGCCCCAGCCCCAGCCCCAGCCCCAGCCCCAGCCCCAGCCCCAGCCCAGCCCCAGCCCCAGCCCCAGCCCCAGCCCCAGCCCCCCCCCAGCCCCAGCCCCAGCCCCAGCCCCAGCCCCAGCCCCAGCCCCAGCCCCAGCCCCAGCCCCAGCCCCAGCCCCAGCCCCCAGCCCCAGCCCCAGCCCAGCCCCAGCCCCAGCCCCAGCCCAGCCCCAGCCCCAGCCCCCAGCCCCCAGCCCCAGCCCCAGCCCCAGCCCCAGCCCCAGCCCCAGCCCCAGCCCCAGCCCCAGCCCCAGCCCCAGCCCCAGCCCCAGCCCCAGCCCCAGCCCCAGCCCCAGCCCCAGCCCCAGCCCCAGCCCCAGCCCCAGCCCCAGCCCCAGCCCCAGCCCCAGCCCCAGCCCCAGCCCCAGCCCCAGCCCCAGCCCCAGCCCCAGCCCCAGCCCCAGCCCCAGCCCCCAGCCCCAGCCCCAGCCGCCCAGCCCCAGCCCCAGCCCCAGCCAGCCCAGCCCCAGCCCCAGCCCCAGCCCCAGCCCCAGCCCCAGCCCCAGCCCCAGCCCCCCAGCCCCAGCCCCAGCCCCAGCCCAGCCCCAGCCCCAGCCCCAGCCCCAGCCCCAGCCCCAGCCCCAGCCCCAGCCCCAGCCCCAGCCCCAGCCCCAGCCCCAGCCCCAGCCCCAGCCCAGCCCCAGCCCCAGCCCCAGCCCCAGCCCCAGCCCCAGCCCCAGCCCCAGCCCCAGCCCCAGCCCCAGCCCCAGCCCCAGCCCCAGCCCCAGCCCCAGCCCCAGCCCCCCCCCCCCCCCCCCCCCCCCCCCCCCCCCAGCCCCAGCCCCAGCCCCAGCCCCAGCCCCAGCCCAGCCCCAGCCCCAGCCCCAGCCCCAGCCCCAGCCCCAGCCCCAGCCCCAGCCCCAGCCCCAGCCCCAGCCCCAGCCCCAGCCCCAGCCCCAGCCCCAGCCCCAGCCCCAGCCCCAGCCCCAGCCCCAGCCCCCCAGCCCCAGCCCCAGCCCCAGCCCCAGCCCCAGCCCCAGCCCCAGCCCCAGCCCCAGCCCCAGCCCCAGCCCCAGCCCCAGCCCCAGCCCCAGCCCCAGCCCCAGCCCCAGCCCCAGCCCCAGCCCCAGCCCCAGCCCCAGCCCCAGCCCCCCAGCCCCAGCCCCCCCAGCCCCAGCCCCAGCCCCAGCCCCAGCCCCAGCCCCAGCCCCAGCCCCCAGCCCCAGCCCCAGCCCCAGCCCCAGCCCCAGCCCCAGCCCCAGCCCCAGCCCCAGCCCCAGCCCCAGCCCCGATGCCTCACTATATGACTATCCCGCCCTAGCAGCCAAGCTTCATCATGTTCAAACTTATGCTTTCCAGCTGTTGCCAGCAGGTGCTGTTCATTCCTAGTATGGCTTGGGTGTTGAGTGTGTGGTCCTCTTCGCCTTCTTTACTTCTAGGTTACATACAACACCATGTATTCATACTGCAGCAGATAAAGCTGGATAGAGTGGTATGAGCAGACACCTCACAGTGTAACCTGCTGACCAGCAGTGCAGCCGGGTTGTAGTATAAAGTTTTGGTTGTGACCACACCCCACCTTGGCCGAATAACACTGGGAAGTTCTGTGACAAAACATGTGTAAGATGACCAGGCCAACACAGCAATGAGCATAGGCAGATCTGTGTCATTTTGTTGCAGCTATTGCAGACTCACGCACGGCCACAACCTGCAAACTACAACTATTGTACACCGCCCCATTAGTGTTGCATCATCGTGTTCGTGGCAGCATTAATCAATGAATGAATTCATTTGTGCGTGTTTTACTCGTTCACAGCAGCCGGGTTGTGTTATGGAGTTTTTATGCAATTCCATAATGCTGCCACCACACCAGTTCTGGTGTTACCATACCAAAAATGTGCCTACACACCTGTCCAGGATGTCCATTTATAGGTGCTCCCTAGCCATGTCCCTGGCCCGTTCCCGAGCCGGTCCCTGGCCCGTCCCTGTACAGGGTACACCACCGCTAATGGGGCGGTGGTGTACCCTGTACAGGGTTTAGGGTTTAGGGTTTAGGGTTTAGGGTTTAGGGTTTAGGGTTTAGCGTCACATCATCATGTTGGAGCCCTTCAAAAATCCCGAAACTCCAAGTGGTCGTCGGTCCTCTGCTTCTTTTTTTGCACTCCTGACAAGAGCTGGGAATTGTATCTTTCTGACTACATGTGCCTAACGCTGAACTGCTTGGTGTCCGGTCCAACATAGTGGATGGGAAGCAAGCAACTGCCAACACTGGTCCACACCAGTCCACAGCACTACCAGCACTACCCATGTGACTCGTCTGTCTTCCAACCCTAATTTCCCTTTTGCATCAACCTTACTTCCATGAACGTTATTTAAACAGACTAATTAATTGCATGCGTAGTGCAGTGGTGGCAGACTGGCAGTCACCGCTCCGGTACACCGCCCCATCAGCGTCACATAATTGACAGTATATGATTTGTATAATATTATCAAAACATACCAGTTGCGTGGGAAGTGCAGTGGTGGCAGTCGCGAGCCACGATCGACCGTACACCGCCCCATTACGTCTGCGCATGAACCTTAAAGATCTTGTTGTCATCAGCGACAAATTTCAGTTTAGGAGGTGTGCACCTCATCGATGTTCTGCTCTAACCAGGAGTACTGTACCACTGGCCACAGCACTACCAGCACTACCCATGTGACCGGTCGGTTTCCTAACGCTACCTTTCCTTGTACACATTATTGTTATTTTCATGAGTATATCTGTCCACTTTCTTGCTCCATAACGCCCCGGCCACACCGGTTCTGTTCCATATATACAAGCTCCATAACGCAACCCGGCTGCGCTGGTCGAGTAATGGGACTATATATATCTATCTTGTCTAAGGATGTAAATAGTCGAATAACACTAATGACGCTAATGGGGCGGTGTACGGTTGTGGCCGCGACTGCCACTAGTTGCCACTTATCGTCCGAAAGCTGCAACAGAACGACACAGATCCAGACTACATGTGCCTAATGTTGAGCTGCTTGGCGTCCTGTCCAACGTAGTGGATGGGCAGCGACGGCCACCACTGGTCCACACTGGTCGACAGCGCTACCAGCACTACCGGTACTAGCACTACCCATGTAGCCAGTCTGCCCCCTAATACTTACTTTCCTTGTACAAATCATTCTTTACTTCCATGGACAGGATTTAAACAGACTAGTTGCATGGGTAGTCCAGTGGTGGCAGACTGGCTGTCGCCGACCATGCATACCAATACACCGCCCCATCAGCATCACATAAATTGACAGTAATACGATTTGTATTCAAAGCGGATACGGTGAATCCGGTTAAGACCGCGACCAGACCGGAACTGGTGTGGTCGCGGCATTATGGAGCTCCAAAAAAACTCCATGACGCAACCCGGCAGCGCTGGTCGGGTAAAACAAGTCCTGCGCTTACTTTTTCGACTATATACATCCGTGGCAGCATTTATCAATGAATGAATCCATTTGTACTTGTTTTACTCGGCCACCGCAGCCGGGTTGTGTTATGGAGTTTTTATGGAACGCCATAACGCCGCAACCACACCGGTTCCGGTGTGGTCGCGGTGTTAACCGGATTGATCATTCCCGTTATATAAATAAAAGCATAATACTGTCAATTATGTGACGCTGATGGGGCGGTGTATCGGTATGGTATGCCAGCAGGGTCTGCCGTCTGCCACCACTGCACTACCCATGCAACTAGTCTGATTAAATCCTGTCCATGGAAATAATAATGAATTGTATAGGTAAAGTAAGTATTAGAAGGCAAACTGGCTACATGGGTAGTGCTGGTAGTGCTTGAGTAGTGGGAGGTCGTCGTTCGCCTCATCGATTTGGGTGTGAACAGGGTGGAGACAAACTGAAGGATACGATGCCACGCTTTCACACTGCAGCAGAGTATTACGAGAAGGGAACATATAGTGTTACTCGACCAGCGCAGCCGGGTTGCGTTATGGAGTTTTTATGGAACAGAACCGGTGTGGTCGCGGCGTTATGGAGCAGGAAAGTGGACAAAAATGCTCATGGAAATAAAAATGATTTGAATAAGGAAGGTTAGGGTTAGGAAACGGACTGCTTACATGGGTAGTGCTGGTACTGCTGTGGACCAGTGGTGGCAGCCGCTTCCCATCCACTGCATTGGACAGGACACCAAGCAGCTCAACATTAGGCACATGTAGTCTAGAAGATACAATTCCCAGATGTCGCCAGCAAGTCCTGTTCCTGAGTAGCGGAGGACGACGACGATTTGAGCGTTAACAGGATGGAGACGTGTACAGCTCCTAAACTGGAAGTTATTGAACAAGATCTTTAAAATTCACGCACATGTTCACGAGTTGTTGATGGGGCGGTGTATGGTCGCGGCTCGCGACTGTCACCACTGCACTACCCACGCAACTAGCTTGTTTTGATCATACCCGTTACTCATATTCCTGAAGCCCCGAAGCTCGTCCGTCGTACCAGTCTGAATTAGTGTGGCATGAATCCGCGCGGCCGCATGAGGTGCCTACGGGACGTCCCCCTATATGTGTGGTGGCACAGAGAGCTCGATGTGGTTACAAGATAGGGGGACGTCCCTATCTTGTAACCACATCGAGCTCTCTGTGCCACCACACCACCCTGCACGACCCTGCACCACACCACCCTGCACGACCCTGCACCAGCGGCGCTCCTGCCTGCCGCTGCCCTGACCCCGTCCGGCCCTGGCCCTCCCGGCCCTGGTCCACTACCTCCCAAAAACGTAGTCTTACCACAGCACCACCAACACTGCCATGCGGAACTGCCACACCCGTGACTGCATCGTGCCAGTCACTTCCCTGGGTACCAGCAGGTCCAGTCAGTGTGGCAGGAGCCACTTGTCCCAGATGGTGCCACACAGGTAGGATCGATATGTAGTCCAGCCGCTCCTCGGTCACTTTCCTCTCTACCTGCCCCACTTGCATGAACTGGGGGCAAAATGTACAGCGAGGGTCACGGCTGCCCTGTGTTGTATCTGTCCTGGGATGTATCATGAAAGATGGTTCTGTCTTCCATCTGCTCGCGAGACCTTTTCTGTTAAGGTCATGATACAACACCCTGCCTTTGGGGCCCAGCTATGGGCTAATACGTCCAACCCCAAACATCCCGATTCCAATACCGAGAGTAAAAGCTGCCCGGTACCACGGCGATGATGGCCGTGATAAATTGCTGTCACTCGCTTCAGGCAACAGCGCCTTCATGCGTGGGTCATGCCCAGCTTACATAGCTGGGCCGCCGAGCTATCCGTCTGGTACTGCACCCGGCGATGCAATATCAACTGGGGAGCGCACTGCGACAGCCACTGCACGGCTAGCTGGATATCGCTCTGTGCTGCTGAACTCACCCGCCACCATTCGGGCCTGCTCCCCTGGTGTGAACGGTACAATCATCTCCGCCTTCCCCAATGCAACTCACCCTCCGACAGGAAGGCCGTGAACGCACTCTCGAAGGCGTTCACCCTCACCCGGAGCTGTACCGCCGGCCCCTTGCACCATCAGGTGCGGCCAGGTGAGACGGTGGATGGAGCCATTCGTCGCCAGGTTGTACATGGATTTTTTAGTCACTGCAGTCATAAGACTTCAAGAGAAATTTGAATGTGGGTTATCTGCATTGCCCCACCCTCAATTGAACCTGACTTGTGTTGCAGGAATAGTGTTGCAGAAATATTTACAACGCCTGCCAGGATGACTCATTCCTTGTTCATCAGAGAAGTCAGCAATGGCTCGTCATTTCCAGACGATTAGATGCCAACAGAAAATAAATGGAATAAAATTAGCTCAGTAATTTTATTAAGAACTACATCTAGCGGTACTGCTCAATTTATGGGTTAAAAATACCGGTGCCTGACAACAACTATTTTATGGAGAAGGAGCACTACTACAGAACAAGTTAATAAATGTTCCTCACCCAGTGCGTAGGCAGGGCTCACCTACCCCATTCATACAGGGCAAGATACCATTAACTGCAAAATGTTAAGACACTGGGGCGCATACGTGGTTTCCATTTACCTAGGGAGCTTGAGCTCATCCTCTAAATGACATTGCTCCTCATTGATTAGGGCTACATACTCCTCAGCTAGCACAATTGCCTCCATCACATTGGATCTGCCTGCTTGCCGTGCGCCATAGCAATTGGCACTGCATGTGTACACAGCCACAGTTGTAAAATCCCAATTAGCTGCAGCATTTATTGCAAGGCGATGGCACTCCAATTCAGAGCCCTCTAGCCAGTTCATGCAGTCCAGCACCATGGCAATTAGTGGTGCCATGAGCTGTAGCTCGAAGATCCTGGGTGCACCACAGCTTGAGCAAGGTGGTGGTTGAGGTGCATCTCGTAGTGGCCACAGCAGATCACCACCTCTCGCATACCTGTAGCAAGCAAGGAATGGCAGTTCCGACACATACTTCTTATTCCTTACCCTGGAGCGCTGTGATTCGGAGCCAAATAAGGTTAAATGCTGTTAGGGTCTGGCTGCAAGGGCTTTCGGGTACATACAACTATGGGCACCTCACAACCATCTATGCTGCCGCTTCCAACTTACACCGCCTTTTTCCTGCCTACTTCAATCACGGTGTGCAGCTTTACATGGATGGGTTGATAAAGCGTTGCTTAACCTCTAAGCCTGTAGAGCAACCAGCTAGCGATTGCATATACAACTTAGTGATCAAAGCCAGAAGAGAGAGATGTATAGCTCAATTTCTCCCCAAGACTTCCACCTAGAGGCCTGGATCGAAACACCAGCCATGCAGTGCACAGATTTGTACGGCCTGACTAGGTACCAACCGCAGTAGGTTAAAGGCTTGGCTGTGGATATTGGCAGATACGTAGATGTCCTGCTAGCTGCGCTCATACCACAGCCAAACTTACCTTGCACACTGGTCAGGCTGGCGTGCAAGTCGAGCTGCAAACTTAAGGTAGTCTCGATCGACACCTCGGACATGCTCCTCTTCATATTCTTCTCCTGCCCATGATTCCAAGTCCTTTTCATTTCGATCACCAGTGGTTGCAGCTCTGACTGCCCCAAGCTCAGCATTGCTGCTGCCCTCATTACCAACAGCATCAGAGTAATTACTGGCCATATTCCCTGGATGCCTTCCAGGGACTGCTGCTGCCAAGGCACTACTTTTGCTGGCGGTTGATGGGTTCCCTGCTGATTGAGGTAGATTAGCCAAGAACTCGCTGTTTGCACATTGCTCCTGTCGCTCCTGTCGTTCATATGCTTCTATCAGCCGCCTGACATGTTCATAATCCCTCTGGCGCCTTGAGTGACGCTCGCCTAAAAGCCAGCAAGGACAAATTAACTGTGTGAGTGGTTAACATTCCGCAACGTGTGCAGTGGCGAACGGAAGGGACTGATCTGCATTCCCCCACGCTGGAGCAGGCACTTTAGAGCAAGGGAGTTATGAACGAACGAGGCTGGCAACTAGTATGCATAAACAGCAAATAGGTAGGGACAGTCATCGAACAGCGACAATGATTAATGAAACTCCCATGGTAACATGTAACAACACTGAATGCAATACTGTCACAGCCGAAATTTGCAGAACGGTCGTGGTTGAGGATTTCCCATAAGATCAAGAACCTTTTCCCATCCATCATGCTTTGTGGACAAGAGTACATGCCTGCTGCTCACCTTCAGGCTCCTCCACTGCGAGAACATGAAACTCGGGCAGGGAAGGTCCCCATACCGGAAGCTGCACGGTGGAGCAAGGGTGCCCTTCAGAGCAACCTGACTCGCTGCACGCTGCAGGTGTCTTGGTGCTGCGGCTTGAACTTTGAGTTCCTCTCTCAGTCGCCCCCTGCTCCAGCTGCTGTAGCTGTTTTGCTGCGCACTCCTCAAGAACAGCCCCAAGTTCTGAGAAGTCTAGATTGTCACCCTTCGTGCCCTCATCCAGTACTGCCCCAAAGCCGGTTTCAGCACAGAATGCGTTTGCACAATCGAAGCCGATATCAAAGGAGTTGTCGTCATGGTGCGAGCAAGGCTGCTGCTGCGTGACTGCATCAATCGGATCTGGGCGGTCACTGCTGGATGTGGTGGTCTCTTGACAACCCTGTACCTGTGTTTCTGCCACAGCAGGACCAAGTTGACACCGGAATGCACGCCAGCTGCCGGCTGCAGTCCCACAGCCAGGGTGTGCACAGCCCATAACCAGTAGGACGCGATCCATACAGCCATCACTGTGTGCTGTGTCCACAGGCACAGGTGCATACGCCTGCAAGAGGGGCATATGGGACAATAAGAAGCCATTCAGGAATGACAGGACCATGCATACACGCTACCCTGATATCTGGCTTGACTTCCCCAAATATAGCCATACATAACCATACTTGCAGACCCAGGGGCCTGAGTGGACGGCCTGCCACACCGGCGGCACTTAACCACTAGCAGTTCCCACGTGGGCGTATGGCATCAAACATACCGTCACCGCCATCTTAGGCGGGACAAGGGTCACACAATCACCCATAGGAAACCTTGCCTGGAACACCAATGACAAGGATCGGCCGCAAGCTCCACACTTCGACGATTCTTGCCAGTCGCATCCTGAAGGGCTCCACTTGCCGTTTGTCGAAGGAGCCCACGGTGCGCCGCCAACTTTCGTCAGATAATGATTGCGTTGCTCTTCCGCGCTCAGCAGGTCATCCGCAACGCCTAAAATCATATTATCGTGCGTTATCGACCGTCCTCAGTTGCTAAGTTGTAACCCTTTCGACGCCCTGTGACTCGCGCATCGGCGCAAGAACAATAAAGAAAACGAGACCTACTGAAGTTTCGGATATACGGTATTGTGTCCCTGTTCCATGAAATACAGCTGTTCGCTTTTGGTGCCTGTAACGCTGTAAGTAAGGCTGTTTTCGGCTCCAGGGCGATCCCGCAGAATTTCTACGGTAGGCCCAATTGCCCGTATCGCACTCCGACTTGGCTCATTATGAAAGTGAAAGTATTTGGCAGTTCTAAGCAGGAGCCCTAAGAGCTTTCCAACTTACAACGTCCGTGAAGTCTGGCGACCTCGACCTGTCCTCCAAAAATGAGCCTCGCTCGCTTTATCACTATTTGCCAGCTCTTAAAATGACCAGTGTCATGGAATAGTACCACGCGACACGCTTTTGCTATGAAGCGCACAAGGGCTGAAGGCCTGTGCCAACATGGAAACGTCGAGTTCTCTGCCGTGGATTGCGGAAATCTGCTTCTTCGGCATGCAAGAATGCACGACGCGGGGCAGGTGGGCGGCAACCTTCGGTCGCGTCAGGACAACGGTGAATACCCACCACATTAACAAGTGCTCCTCTACATTGCCCAGCAGGATTTAACAGAAATCTTTACAAGCAAACTAAACCGCTTGTTCCAGACTATTATCCAGCTAAAGTACACGGGTTTCCTGCCCCCGCCCCCCCCCCCCACGCCCCCGGCACCCGCACCCGCCCACCCACTAGGTCGCCGGAGCCCCCACGAGCGCCTCACACGCGTGCTGCGGCTGTGGACAACTCGTGTACAGATGTGGTGCTGTTGTAGGCGGCGATGCCGGGGGCAGCAGTGCACTACGAGGTTGTGCATGTGGTGAGCGGCTTTCAGTGGCATTATGTAGACCTTGGACGTGCTAGGCAGCATGTGGCGTGCCTCTGAGTTTAACAATCTCTGCTGGTCGTTGCTCAGGGTTCAAGCTCAATTAACATCCATACCTTCCACGCCAGGCTCGATTCTTCTCCTGGACGTTGCGAGATCCGAGCTGTACTGCTGTGGTTGCCACGATTATGTTTACCTACCAACGTTTGACGAAGGCCGGCAAGTGAGTGTGTCCCAAATCGTGGCGTTTTGAAACGGATTGGCACCTAGACCTTATCCAGCTACCTTGCTACGTATTGCACTTGGAGCCACACCTGTCGCATAATCCCACAAAGATTTTCGATGGTCATCTTGACAGTATTGCACTTTTTATCCAACTTAACAACATCGGGGCCTGAAACACATGCAATGCAGCTTTCCCACGTCGTAAAGCGGTACGTAGACCGTGGGCTAAGCCCGGGCCTTCCACACCATGACCCCGGGCTAGAGGTACGGGCCAAGCGCGCACGAGCTGCCAAAGATCCTGCTTTGGCTATGCTGCGTACGGAAGTTGTGGCGACAGCGCAGCGGACGAGCAAATGCAGTGCGTCTGCACTTGGGGAGGACTTGTCTGGACAAGGGCCAGAGGTATGCCTTGGAGTCCCCACTTGCAAAAAATTGCCATAGAGTCACAGACAGTTACATGCGCCATAATTACGCTGCAGTTGTAACATGCGATCCTCGCCCAACATGGCTCAATTCACTGGCATGCGCAGCTCGTGCACCATGTCTGTGCAGCAAGTCATGTGCTGGATTCCTGTTGAGCCAGTTTTTGGTTCCGCTGCTTTATGTTAAGGGTGTCTGTCCCTGTGTTGCACGTATGGCCCAGGGTCGGAGTGACACAAGTTCCAAGGCGCAGCCTACGATTGGCGTGCCTGAGGTCGCCCTGGATGGCTTTCCAGCTGGCCTCCGCGGCCTCAACAACCTGGGAAACACCTGCTTTATGAACAGTGTCTTGCAGGCAAGTCCCGCATGTACAAACGCTCCCAGATTAGGTCTCCATTTGGATCTATAGTGGAGTAGGAAATGTTTGAATTGTCCTGTCCTTGCTACTTGGTTGTCAACGAGGTTCATTTTGCGCTGTCCTCCACCCCCCTACCAGATCTTCATCCATTCGCCGCTGATGCGGAACTATTTCCTGGGGCAAGGCCACACACAGGCTTCCTGCTCAAGGCACGGCAAACTGAGTGGCCGCCCATGCCTGTCATGCGAAATGGTGCGTCTGGTACTGAGAAAATGGGCGAAATCCTCATGGATGCCTCGTGGGACCTGTGGTATGTCGCTGTTCCGCTTGCTGTCGCGTATCACGTCCTCGTGTATGTACGTGTTTCGATGTTAATGTGCCAGGCTTGCCCCGCTTGCACTTTCTCCAGGACGCGATTTTCGCAGCAGCATACTCAGGGAACCGGGCACCTCTCAGCCCTACGGATTTCCTGTACTCGTGGTGGACGTTTGCGGACAGCCTGGCCGGTGGGTGGATGGTTGACGCAGGGTCAATAAGTGGGGGACAAGTATAGTTTGCAAAGGTTTTGATCAGCACTTCAAGTGGTTGCATGGTATCAAATGCCGTGTAGATGTGCAGGGTGTGTGAGGTGCGGCATGAGGGTAGAACATCTCCCCCGTGAGTTTCTGAACGTTATACCGCCTGAACTACAGGGTATCAGCAGCAAGACGCGCACGAGTTCTATCTGTCGGCGCTTTCAGGCATTGCATCGGCGGTGATTACGACGCCTGTGCCTTCGTCTGGGTCTAACAATGCGTCAGCGTTCGTGAAACAGCTAGGAGTGGACGCGGGGTCAGGTCACAACGCAGCAGTGGTGAAGGACGAGGATGGTGGCGCCATATACCCACCCAAGGCTGCTGCAACAATGTCTACCAAGCATCAGCCTGGCTCGGCGTCTCCTGAAGGATCCCCGAGTGCCAGGTGGGATGGAAATAGGGGCTGCTGGACAGTAGCCGGCTCGCATAGGTCCCCTAGGGGCAGCTAGCAGATGCTAATGCAAGCAGCGTCCTGACTATGAATTACGTCTTTGGCAGTACAGCTTACACGTGGTGCGTGGAGCCAACGCAACTTATTGCCTATGACTGCATGATCCACAGCGGAGCGGAAGGCAGTAGGCTGGTGGCGGCAGCGTTACGTGGTGGCCCCACGTCGCAGCTCGGGGCCGCAATGGACGCATCGATACCGCTGGTCGCGCCCGGCACTGAGGGGGAGAAGGGCACGGTGGCTGGTGGCGAATATCAATTTCTCGCGGCCCAGAGGTAAAAGGGTGCTCTCTGGCTGAGGATTCATGCACAAACTACTTGCACGCTGAGTCAGTACTGCGCCGACACGACAACAGCCTGAATCTGGGATTGGATAATGTGCTGATGTTATTGATGAGCCAGCACAGCCGCTGCCAACTGAAATCCTTTGTTTGTGACCACCAGCTTCCACACAACCGCATCCCAACGTACGACACGCCATTCAGGTCTATCGGGCGCTCTGATGGGCCCCCTGATGTCCCCGCTGGAACGGCCAACGGGACTGCAGACGAGGGTGATAGCGCTGCCGCACAAGAGCCCTGTGGCCTCGGCCCTGACACCGGCGCTAGCGGCAGCAAGATCGGGGCCAGCCTGAACCTGGTAGACACGGTGTTTGGTGGTGTCCTGCGCAGCGACGTGACGTGCTCCGTATGTGGTCATACGTCCACGGCGTACGACCCATTCCTAGACATTTCTCTAGACATGGTGAGTTATTAAGTGCCTATTGAACGAGGAAAACGTTGTCACAAACAAACGTCTTCGTTTTCCGCAGCGACGTACAGCATACAACGCTTTGCGCATGACACTCTTTACGATATGAGTCTTGTGCGATGCTTGGTATCTTGTCTCGGTTGTTTACTTCCCGCATTGTCTGCAGGTGGCCTTCGGTGTAGCACCACCTCAGCACCTCTCTATGCCGGCGGCTGTTCCGCCGCTTTCGGGAACCCCACCCCCGGTATCTCTTATGGCGGCGCAT
Source organism: Yamagishiella unicocca (assembly GCA_003116995.1). Lineage (NCBI taxonomy): Eukaryota > Viridiplantae > Chlorophyta > Chlorophyceae > Chlamydomonadales > Volvocaceae > Yamagishiella > Yamagishiella unicocca. The sequence goes on from BDSL01000102.1 coordinate 13,713, forward strand.
CAGCCGCCAGCCTCAGGGCCTGAGGCAGGTCACGAGGATGGTGATGCTGAGGCAGATGGCGTCTCTCGAGAGGTGGCTGCGTTAGCTCGGCCGTCAGCCTCTGCATGCGGGGGGCGCTCGCCGCAGTCAGTGTCCTTGCCGTCGTTGTCACGTTCACTTTCGGGCTCAGGGGTACCAACAGGCATGACTGGCACGGCTCTGGGCGGAGAGGGACAAGGCGAAGGGGACGGCGACGAGGAGCAGCAGGAACGCAGTCACCAGGCCTGTCCGTCACTGTCAACTGGAAGTGGCAGTGGGCCGAGCCGTGGAGGGCACAACAACCGCGCGACCACTGTGAGCGGTCGCAAGCAGCTTGCTAACGTAAGTCGTATTGGCACTCTGTGCGATAGCTGGTATTTGATGCAGTCTGCGGCATGCGCAGACAAGGGACCCACGAAGTGACTCAGTGGACTGTCGTTGGGCACGGAACCTGAGATTGCGCTCCCCGTAACCTGGCGTATTGTGTAATTGGCGTACGGCTATACCTCCCCTGTGGTTCCCGGGTCATTCGCGCTGTGGTATGACATTAGTCGCCCCGACGCTTCCCCAGCAGGTCGTTAGCACGGCGTCAGAAGATAGCTGTGGCCCGCAGCGCGATTACAACAGCATGTCTGCCAGGGACGGGGACGGGGACCAGATCATGGGAGAACCTACTGCACCTCGGGCGCCGCTGTTGCCCGCACAGCCGGGCGATTCGGCTGTTCGCGAAGGTGCAGCGTCGCCACCAAGCACCTACGGCCCTGGTGGTGCTGCAGCGGCCTTGGTAGGGCCTGCGTCCGGCGGACATGCAGATGGGGCAGTGGGCCGACGTGCGCCCACGCCCTGCACAGCTGACACGCCGGGGCTGGAAGCACCGCTTGCACGTGCGGAGATCACGGCAGGGTCAGGGACCCGGGTCGAGGGCAGTCCGCGAATGCCCGGCCGGCGCCGTTATACAAGTCGGCCGCCGGGCATAACGGGGAACCATTCACCTGCACCTGAGGGCGTCGTACCAGCGATTACAGGTGCTCATTATGCCGCCGCGACTGCTGCTGCACTCTGCGGCGTGCCCAGTCCGCAGGGTGAGGCGATAGCATCCCTGCGCAGCCCGCACAAGTCCCGTGCCGTGGACGCAGCAGACGCAGCTTCCCCTGACGCGCTTCCGGACGCGCCGGGCGGAGCGGCGGCTGCAGCAGCCCCCGCGATGGCTGGGGCCCTGGCCCGTACGACCAGCGACTCAATGGCGGCGGCCGAAAGCGCTGCTGACGGCGGTGGCCTTGCAAGCTCCCCGAGTGGCCGAGGCGTGGGGCTGCGCACTGACACCACTCCAGACGAGTGCATTACGTCGCCGCGTGCGCCTGCGGGGTATCTGGCCGCTGCGAGATCGGCTATGTACCAGCTGCACCGTGAGCAGGTACGACCAGGGACGTTGACGGCCATTGGCTTCTCAATGAACGCGCACAAGGAAGGCAGAGATCATGCCATGTACACCAGCTTTGACGCCGCAGATTTGTGTTATCAGCAACGTGAGTCTCAGAGGTTTGATTGTGCCTACTAACCGCATATTGGGTTCACCTCCCTCTCCTAGGCTCAGCTGGCGCCGCCTTGCTTGCAACCGAGTGATGTTTCGCCAACAGCGTCCCACCAACCCAGCGCCATGGACCTCGTCGCGGCGCCAGATTCAGCGATGTACTCCGGAGGGCAGGATGGTGACCCGCAGGGCCGCCCCGCATCACGTGACGGGGGCGGCGGGGGCGGTGCGGTTGTTGTGGAAGGCGCGCAGCAGTTGCAGCAGCAGCTGTCCGAGCCGCAGGTATCGGCAGTTGCAACAGCAGAGCCGTGGCGGGATGATGACGTCGGGCCAGGCAGTCGCGGTGTGACGCCCGGCGCCAGCGGGTCGTGCATTGAAGATACCACAGTTACGATTGCTGCTGATCGCGACGATGAAACGGAGGTGCTGCCGCCTCAGCTCCCACCAGCAGACGAGCAGGGAGCGTGCGCATCCGTTGGTGGCCGTCGGGGGGCTGGCGCAGTGGGCATGCCGAAGGCAACGCGTGGGCGTGGGCGAAGCGGAGGCCGCGGCCGCCGAGTGGGTCCCGGCGGGCGGTCTCTGTCAGCTGGCGCGGGCGCCTCAAAACGCGGCAGCGGTGTGCCTCAGATGGGGCAGGCTGGCGCTTCAGCAGGTCACATGGTGGACCCACGACTTGCAAGGCGGCCTGGGGCAGCAGACGCGGCTGCAGCGCCGGGTACATCATCACAGGCAAGGCCAGGTTACAGGAGTGTCTGTCATAATTTGATCACGTGGCCATGAAAAGGAATAGTTGCATATGGGAGTTGCTAGAGGGCTTTCCGTTCCTCATCGAGGGGAAAATGTCTTCGTGGTTTTATGCGAGTTTGCCCGGCGCCCAGCATTCTTTCGCTGTTCTGCTCACCGGCGCCACCGGACTGTTGCACGCGCCCACACTCACCCCCGTCCTTGCATCCAGGCCGGGACAGCAGGGAGCGCTGGGTATGCGACGTTGCAAGGCTGCTTGCGCCACTTCGTAACGCCAGAGCGGCTATCTGCTGCTGAGGCGTGGGTATGCAGTGCCTGCAAGCGGCGCCAGCCCGCCGTGAAGCAGCTGTCCATCCGGCGGCTGCCGCCCGTCTTGGCACTGCACGTCAAGCGATTTGAGCAGCGCCACCACCACCACCACCATGAGCTGGTGGCTGGAGCGGGGCATGCAGGGGGAGGCCGCCCGCCGGGGCTGTACGGTGCGGTGGCTGCGGGTCATCCCCATACCCATGGCAGCAGCCATGCGGCGTTGGCGGCGCCGGCGCGACCCGGGCGGCATGCAGCCCGGAAAATTCAGGTATTGTGCGAAGCGTTCAATAGATGCCGCGCCACCTGCGCCGGAGTGTTAAGAACTTAAGATGCGGCATGAATCGCGCTCACGGCCGGCCAGCGAACTGCTTTCACAACGATGGATGCGTCGTCGTGACATTTGAACCCGATAGCACAAAATACTTGTTCGGGATGCGTTTCCGAATGTAACCGTGGAGTCTTTGGTGTTTGTGTGTCCTCCTTACATACTTTATGCACTTTTTGTCCACACCTGTTTCGCCATGCGTAGACCCAGCTGGAGTTCCCGCTCTCGCTGGATCTGGCGCCGTACACGACTCCCTCAATTCTTCGTGACAGGTACAGTGCGTCGGACAGTTGTGCCGGGATACATGGATATTGTCCAGTAAAACAACAGAGGGGGGAGCTACGACCGAGGTTCCAGAACGCATGCGTTATGATGGTGCACGCAGTTACAGTTGCTGCGGTCTGCGCATGCCTGGAAAGCTATGTACTGCAAGGCTTATTGGTATATGCCGCTGTCGTTGCAGGTACGCTATGCGTCCCGGGCAAGACCCAGCACGAGGTGCGCGCGCTGCCCCGAGCGGCGACGCGCTCGCAGACCAGGCTGCTAGCCTGCCGAGTGAGCTGCGGCCGATTCCGGCCTCTGCACCGTCGCCAGGGAGCAGCGCCGCTGTCCCCGTCAAACCCGATCCTGAGGGCAAAGTTGCGGCGGCCAGCAGCGACGGCGGCGGGCCGGCCAGCCCCGACTGTCGCTACAGGTTGTTTGCGGTGATCAGCCACAAGGGCGACCTGTCGGGTGGCCACTACGTGGTGTTCGTCCGGCCGAGCGGGAATGTCGATGGCGGGTGGTATCAGTGCGATGACGCATGGGTGACCGCTGTGAGCGAGGAGGATGTCACCGCATGCCAGGCCTACATGCTGTTCTACAGCTCGGAAGCCTGCTGATAGGGGAGCTTCTCTTGGCACAGCAATACGTTACGAATAGTAGTAGTGCATCGTTAGGCGGGTTTCCCGATACATGGGTAGAGCTGGTACGTGGTAACGCGCACGCATGAGGACTGAGGCGCAGTAGGCTTCGAATTCAATGGCAATTGTTATGCCGTGCATCCGTCTGCATGACGGGGGGATGGAGCCCAAACGGAGCACTCCCTACATATAGCGGCGCAGGCATATGCGACACCGTTCAGACTGCAGCGACAGATCTCGCTTTCGTGTTGCTGACATGGCAGCTTGCCTGATTGTGCTGACTGGCAGGCAACCGTGCGTTTCGTGTGAAGCTACATGCCCAAGACAGGTAGAATGAGGTCAGTGTCGGCTGGTGTCGGCCACTTCGGCTATTGCCGTAACTAGGGATGCCTGGCCGAGCTTGCTGGTGCGCCATGGATGGGCTACGTTGTCTTTGGAAATGGCCTCCGATACAATGAGTGGACGTAATGTAACAATGAGTGGACGTAGTGTAACATACGAAACGCAAACAGCAACTGGAGTTTCCATCCACTGCACCAACGACACGACGGTTCCGTGAGCTGGTTTGTGCCTAAACAAAAGTAGCGATGCAAACCAAAAGCCCGCTATCAGTTGATACAAATTAAATACATGATTGCCAAGCGCATGGCACGGGACCTTCCCCGCTACGGAACAGACACACAGACGACCACACGTCATGTTTTTATTTTAATTGTCCCTGTACACCTTACGCGCTTACAGAAGTGTGCTTCGAGCATTGTAGCTGATCATAATAGCCTGAACGTGCAGCGCGGCCTAAATAAACTGTGCAAGAGGCCGTGCACACGGTATGGCATGTAAACGTAGCAGCGCACACGCACTGCGAGCCCACTCACAACTTGGGTGCAGCCAAACGCAGACATACATCGTACGGTTCCTACATTTCAGTCTTGAACGTGGCAGTGCAGCGCACAAGTACATCGGGCCCACAACAATTATTTGCAGGCTGTCCCTCCTTGAGACCCACTCCGTGAAAGCACAGCACGAATCACCTCCGCCAGCCGCCGCAAGCCCTCTGACAGCACCTCGGGCGCGGAACTTGCGAAGGACAATCGCAGGTGCTCGCTCCTTGGACCCGCCGCCTTGTGCTGCTTGCCGCCATGCTCCCCGTGCAGCAGGTCGACAGTGGCTTCGTCGAGAGGCTGCAGTGTTGCCTGTCAGGGTCACGGCACAAGGGAAGCAATTGCATTTCCACAGGGAGCTGTAACGTGGACAGGTCCAACGCCACTGCCTCAAAATAGTTATGACATTTGGCGAAGCGCATCTATGTGGTCCTGGCAGCCTTGGGCGGCGCTCCCTCACACCTGCAGCCCCCTCGTGGCGAACATGCTGCCAGGCACAATCACCACCTTAGCGGCGACCAGGTCATCCAGGATGGCGGCAACATCCGGCACGCCTGGATGGCGTAAAGGACAAGACAAGCGATTGCTCAGACAGATAACTGCGAATCCAATAACCACAATTACCCTACGCGCCCTTTCTGTTCGCCGTGTTTGGCGTTTTAGGGAATCAAACACGAACATACGGATAGGTGCATCTGGTCAAGCCTGCAACCCCCGCCTAATATTAGGAAGGAGTGCCACGTGAGAATGGCATGACTTGTCCTGCCTGCTGTCGGAAGCCGAAACGGTGCGCACATCAATGAGGTGCACCAGCCCACAGGACGCACCCAAAACCTTGATCCACAGGAACATGCCCGCCTGAACCGGCTGCCATTCCGCCAGGCCCTGAAGGTGCGCCGTAGCCGCCTCATGTGCTGCTGAGGCGCGCGATGCGTAAAGTGCCTGCATGTACGCGGGGAATGTGTGCGGGGTGTGGGCGCCAGGTTGGCGGATAGGGGCAAGTAGACGAAACAACTGGCGTTCCACGACAGAGCTGGAAACATCACCACAGCGGTTCAGCGGAACATCCACCAATCAGATGGATGTTCCTACAAGGTGTGTACCGTGTACTCGCAATGTAAGTAAGGGACATTGCGAGGCCAGCACCCAATGCGTTCGCATACGAGTGGGAAGCCTTGGCAAACCGAAACATAGATGTTGGAAAACGGCCAGCTCCTAGATCTGCACATAGGCGTCTCTCTCTGAGTTGTCGTTGTTATGCCCGTGGAATCTACTGACCCTGCCCTTCAGGAACGACTATTTGTCGCCAAACAGAGCGTACTTGCAAACGTCGCAGGTACGCCGCGAAGCCTTTCATTCCCCACTCCTGAAGCATACGCGCCACCAGCACCTGTAACGCACAAAGACAAGGCCAGCACCATGACAGGGCTCGGCTTGAGGTAAGGCAAGTTTTATGCTGTTTGAGTCTCCCAGTACGCCTGCATCCGAATAGCTCTCTCTCCACTGGATCCCACTGGAACACGATGGTCTCCTTGCTGGCCAGGATGCATCATTAAGACACGCGAAAAATTGCCCACAGCTACCGCATCGTGTACCCCACCCGCAATATTATATTCAGCAGCTCTGCAACAAATCCCCCCTTTCCCACGACAAGGATTCCGCGCAAGTCACTCCCAATCCTGACTATCCACCTGCGTGACGCTGCAGGGGCCCACGGTGCTGGCCATCACCCAGTTGGACAGCTTGCACACCAGAGGCTGGGGAGCGGTGATCCAACCTAGGCGGTATCCAGGGCCCTGTGGTTACACGCCCGTGCATGAGCGGCGGGATACAGTAGCAGCTCACGCCAGGCTTCCAGCAATGGCACAGTGTCCGGCAAGGCCACTCTGGGAAGCAATGCAACCAGTTGAAAGCGCTGCCCTTGCAAAAGTTTTGCCGTCTTTGCTGCTGCCACCCCCACCATAGTAACTTCCTGGCGGCGCAATCCACTAGTGCCAGCCAGCCCACGGGGGCCAGCAACCCACCAGGAGCTTGGAAAAGGTGTCGATGCGAATGACCCTCCCCGCGGTGTCGAGGGACAGCATGCTGCGAGGCAGGCCGTCCAGGCCGGGCTGCTGGTCCGCGGTTGCCGGCCCAGCAGGGTAGTACAGCCAATAGTAGGCATCGTCCTCAAGCACCAGCAGGTCGTGGGCCTCACACACCTAGACGCCAGTCGCGGAGGGGTATGCATGGGAGCCACGTCAACTTGCCCAAGCCAGGTAGGCAGGCGCAGCAACCGGATCATGCCTGCAGCGAATCTGACCCCAGCCGCGCTAAAGCATTTCCATGGCTCGTTCAGCCAAACACAACACGCACCTCCAAGATGCGCCGCTTGCGCTGCTCGCCCATAATTGTGCCTGTGGGGTTATGACCCGTGGGTATGCAGTACACGAGGCGCGGCCGGCGGGAAACTCCCGCATCAGCCGCCTTTGCTGCCGCTGCGAGCTGGCGGTCCAGATCCTCGGGATCCATGCCCTCGGTGTCGCCGCGCACCGGCAGCAGCCGCAAGTCGCGCGGCAGGAAGACGCACTCCAGGGCGTGAGTGTACGTGTACTCGTCCTGAGAGCAATGCGGCGCACCAAAGGTCAAGATATGACTTCGAGACATTTGTTTTGACTGCACACCTCAGACCTCACGCAATCGCAGTGGCCGTTCATCCGCCTGCCACTCACCACCACCAGGGTGTCTCCTGGGTCGGTCAGGCAGCTGATGAGCGCGCAGATGCCGTGGATGGCGCCGCTCGTTAGCGTCAGGTCGCGCACGGTGCTGGTGTGGGCGGCAACAGGGATGGATTGCGGAGGAAGAGGGGAGGCCTGAGAGGTGGAGGCAGCGCCCTCTCCGCTGGGTGTTTGGGGTTCTGTGTCCGCGGTTCGCTGCTGTTGTGGCGAAGGTGGAGATGTCCTTGCAACCGGGACGTTGTGTCTCTTCAACGTGAGGTCTCGGAGCCAGCCCAACAGCGGCCCGTAGCCCTGGGGGTTAAAGTTGTATTGCTGGGCCAGGTATGCCTGAGGGTCACCAAAGGCAGCGGCAGGGTTCATAGGGTCCAGGTTGGCCAGGGCATAGGAGGCTGCCCTGCCCCTTCCATACGCACAATACGCAGCCCTGTGGCGGCGCCATCCAACTAGTCTGTTCTGGCCGCAGGTTCTGCACCTAGTCGGCTGCGCAGGGGCTGCCACTTACTAAACCACAACTACCGTACGTCCACACACGTAAGCGCATTGGCTTGCCTTCCGCGGCATCCCGCGCGAATTCCTTCAACTCAGTGACTCGCGGACTATCATCAAACGCATTGGCCCGGACCAGAATGCTATTACTTCCGTACCTGGCACCACGAAGCATACGCCCGAAAAATGCGCAATTGGTACCGGTGCTCTGCTAGCCGCGCCCCAGGGCACCGCAACCCAAAGTGTCGTATTTGGCCGCACCTGCTGCCCCTCCTCCCCAAGGGTGACCTCTAAGCCATCACGCGTGGTCGCTGAAAAGTTTGTAACTGGAAACGCCTCCGCGGGCGGTAGGCCACCAGCTAGGCTTATTACACCCTCCACGCCAGCGAATCGGTGCACGAGGCCTGGGCAGTTGGTCGTGGGGACAGTTATGCTGACCTGCCAAGACTGCCATATGCAGGCTCATAGAGCAAATGCAGATCGAATAAACGCCTCAACCGTGTAGCGATGTGTGGGTGAGTGGTGAGGTGTATCACGAGCCCAAACATCACACCGCTCGTTGCCCCTTCGCGGCCGCCCTCGCCGCAGTTGGCACGATCCACTGTTTCCTATCTATCTTACACACAAAGTACCACCTTCTCCGCGGTATGGGGCTCTAATCTGTGCCGTCACTGTATGGCATCGGTCCGCCACTAACCGGCTAACGACGCGTCCTTAAGCCGCCGAGCCTCAGCGCTCAAGAAGCGCTCGTAGTCCATGATTAGGCACGCGCCCGCTGCTCAGCCGTCCGGACTCGCGCGCCACGTCAGTGGTGACCTGGTCACTACGCGGAGGCGATTAGCGCCATTGTACAAGGCACAATTACTAGTGTACAAATAAGTATAAATAATATGCGCGGTAGATGCCGATGCAGTTCTGTACTAGAAGCCCGTGCGGGCCGTGCCTCGAGGAATGCGGTCCCGTACTTCGGACGCGCTTGCATGACAAGTGAGGACGAGAACACCCATTTAGTAACATATACAATCTTACAACGTAGGAAAGGTTTACGTCGGTCCAATCGCACGCTAGTGAGAAATGTGCAAATCCCACGTATTCCGCCCAGCCTTCCAAACGACCTGAAGCTGGGCGATCTACATCCCCCACATAGTTTACACTGACCAGTAACGTTTATGTGGGGTCGAATGCATCTGGCCTAGATCTATCCTGTCTGCGGGCTGGACCGGCCGTGCGCAACAGCTACTGGTCCATGACGTCCCGGTCGCCTTTGCGCTGGCGTTGCAGCTCATATTTACAGCTATTCTGACGCGTGTCAGTGGGACGAAGCGGCTTGGGTAACACTCTGCGCTGTTAGATATTCCCATCGGCATGGTCAGCTCACGGAGTGCAGCACAAGATGACGCGGAGTACATGCATTTTGGTTCCGGGGGCACAGGCCTGCATTACCTACACAACCATCGCTCCGGCACGCTCGCTGAACGTGGCTCGGGGGCCGTGGCACTCGACCTGCCGTCGACCCGGACAGCCCCCTTGCGCAACAGCAAATTTGGAGGCGCGGCGCACCCTCAGGTATTTCCTCGTGTGGCTATGTAGAATTTCGCAATTAAGGGTTTGCCAGGGTTGGACACTTTCGCAACGGCATGTGTTTGGCATTCACCCCACCGCATACACAGCCGTCCTAAAACCATACAATAACACGTATGGGCCGTGGAGTCCTCCTCCGTTTCACATCTTAACTGTCTCCTCCCTCCCTTACCCGTTTCACAGACGTTCGGCATGCTGTCGCTGCTTGCCGTCGCTGCACTGTGGGGGTCGTACAGCCCTGTCCTCAAATTCCTCTTCTCACAGCCGAGTCCTCCCAGCGCCGCACTCATGACGGCAACCCAAGCGCTGCTGGCAGCTGCGTTCCTGCTGGTGGGAAATATGGGGGCTGCAGCCAGCGGGCGCGACAGCAAGTGGGGCGCGGCAGCGCCGGGGTCCAAGCCGCAACTGGGACCGGCACTTATGCTCGGCGCGGGCCTGGTTGCGCTGCTGCGATCTGCAATCCGCGCCAGCGGCTTGACTTTCGGGCTCATGAGCAGCAGACGGCGAGAGCCGCTGTTTCCACCCAAGCAGCCGCTTCAATCGACCCCCAATTCGCATCCAGATCCCGGAGGAGCCAACACCTCTCTTTCTCAGCAACAACAGCAGCAGCAGCTGCCCGGGCGTTCATCGCGCCAAGGGCAGCAGCTCAGGACGACTCCGTCGATGCAATCGGCCGGCGTCGACGGTGGCTCTGGCGGCGGCGCGCCTTTGGGCCCGGTTGGGCTCGATGCAACCGGGCCAGGGTCGGAGGGACATGTTCCGCTGCCTAGTATTGGAAGCGGCGGGGCAGCAGTCGCTGGGCCTGGTACCAGTACTGCTCACGCTCCGAGCGGCCCTGGGCGGCCTCTCCGCAGTGTCAACTTGCTGGCCCTGCCGCTGGGCAGCTTGTCGGCCGCGGGGCTAGAGCTGGGGACGTACAACTTCTGTGCGGTAGGTGCAGCAGCTCACCGCTACCTCCCGCCGCACCTCAGTTTGTTACCGGTGTACTTACCTGATCGAACCATGCGGCTGCAGGTGGCCTTGGGCACGTGGGGTGTGCAGCGCATTAGCGCCACCAAGGTGGCGTTCCTGGGCCAAGCCACCAGCCTCGTCACACCGCTGCTGGTGGCACTCAGCGGTCAGAGAGTGGCGGCGGTGGTGTGGGCGGCGTGCTGCGGCGGCGTGCTCGGCGGGGCCATGGTGGCACTGGACGGATCGGGCAGGGCAGCGGCGATGGCGACGGCGGGCGCAGGCGGCCGGACACTAACGCCGCCTCTCCTCTCAGCAGCCGCGGCACTGGCCGACAGCGCTTTTGGGTCCCACCACGGGGCCGTCTCTCGTGCAATGCGGCTGGAGAACTCGGGTGACAGCGGCGCGGCCCTAGCTGCAGCAGCGACACACCCGAGCACGGTGCTGGGGCACAACTCGTTGCCGCCAGCGCTATCACAGGAAAGCATGGGCGTTAACTATGTGCTGGCCAGGTGAGACGTGTGGCGGGGGGGCCGAGAGCTGGGCGGGGACGAGAGATGCTGCAATACAACCATGGTTCTTGGCAGGTCATTGACTGCTCTACTGTACGTTGGTGTCAACTTTCTTTCCGTGTCCTCACCCTCCCGTCGTCGCCTCTGACCGTACCTCCTCGCCACGCTCGCCACCGCTGCCGACTGGGGCTGCCGTAGCTGCATTTTCTACGCCCTCGGAACCGTGCGGATGGGCGTGCACAGCAGCCGCTTCCCTCCACTTGACCTGGCGGCCGCCAGTGCAGTTGCGTATGCGGCCCTGGCGGTGGTCTGGCTACTGCTGGAGGTGTTCGGTGCGTGGAGCTGAGCTCGGGCGCGGGAGCAGTTCGGAAAGTGGGTGGGGTTTGATATCCTGCCGCACCTAATGAGGCTTCCTGATTGAATCCGTTTTGGGCCACGTTGGTGTGAGGCAATGTGTTCCTTACGAACATGTTGAGTGCCCTGGTGCGCGCGTCTAGGAGCTCAACTCCCACCGCCTACGTCAAATGACGTATCTTGGTCCAGCAATTCGAATGTGCCTAAATATCGACAGGAGTAACGCGGTTGCGTGCGTGTCGTGCTGTATGATTGCACACCCTGTTCGCTGCGGCGTTAATTATACCCCTATTTCCTGAGGAGGCGCGATTTCGTGGCTGCCTACTCAAACCCTATGGACAACAGCACCTAGTTGTTGCTGCCACTAAACTGAAATCAGGAGGCATATATTCCTTGCAGGTACGCCCACCGGTGGGCAAGCAGACTACGCCGTTGTAGCACTGCTGCTGAGGGATAATGCCGCGGTGGCATTGGTGTTGTGGGCGGGCTTCGGACCGGGCGCGCTGTCGAGCTACCTGCAGGTTAGCGATCAGGCGCTGACACGCATCTCGCATAAGTTGCATAGTCGAGTGGCTTGGGGCGTTTACCCATGCTCGTATGTCACTATGCTTAGGCCAAGTGACACCGCCAATGGTTCACAGCTAGTGGAGACACCAGTCCCCATGCCTCTACTGCGAGCATCACACAAATGCCCGAAGTCGCCTGAACCAGCTGGCCCAACATGACGCCACCGCCCTCCTGCAGGCGCTGGGGCAACGAGTAGTACCCGCGGCTCAAGCTCAGGTGAGGCTGAGGGCGGCATACACTGGGCGTCGTTGGAGTCCCCCAAGTGTCCTTGTTCCAACCCAGCTCCGGCTGAGGGCGTTGCTTTGGGTTTGGACCCCAGGAGCTTGCCCTGCTGCCTCTTCCTTATCTTCATTTTCCAGCACATCTGTAACCGCATGTGACGTGATTACTTGTCGTCCCACCCACCATGGCTGCCGCAGATGTTGTACAGCAGCACACCCCTTTGGTCGGCACTCATTGCACGTCTGCTGCTCCGGGGGCATGACGGTGCTATGGGGCCTCTTGCGTGGCTGGGAGGCGGTATAATGCTCAGCGCCTCCCTTCTCGCGTCGCTCCTAGACGCAATGCCGGTTACGGGAAGCAAGGCAAGTCCCGCGACGACAACGGCAGGTTCAAATGCGGCGGGGCAGGTGGGAGCAAATGCAATGCTGGGAGGCGCCTCGAGCCGCTGGTCGGGTGGAGGGGCAGGCGGGTCCGTCGGCGGACACCAACACGAGGAGGAACGGGACCTGTGATGTAGCTGCAGGAGGTTGAATGGTGGCAGTTGAGTGTGAAACGGGCTTTACTTCGTAGTATGTAATAATTGGAGATTGGGTTTATAATTTTATGTGACCATGGCTCAAACCAAAGTCGAGTTGAGCCATGCACATCGCAGTCATGGATCGCGTGGCAGACAAGCATTTAACCGATGTTATGTTACATGCGACACAGTTTCTCCTACCGCGGAAAAGCACACGCAAGCGGCGTCCACGGGCAGAACGTCCTGTAGCACATTAGCAGTGATAGGTTGCAGGAATGTGCACACCTCGATTCTCTCTCCTTTGATATGCACATCTCTCCGTAGAAGCCCTGGCATCCGCGTCTCTAACTAGGGCACAACTGTAAAACTGAAGAAGATAGGAATGACTGATCCATCTATAGCAATACTGATGCAACAATGATGCACTCCACACTGCATATGATACAAAGGACATCCTGCGTGCAACCCAGTTTGATGGCATTTGCGTATTAAATTGGTAATGTCAATATTCCGGTAGTGCTATCCTATCTTAACTTCGTACGTATATTGATGGTCCTGTCCTTGGTGTTGTGCTCCCAAGGTACAGCACCGGGACAGCTACCCAGCATGCGCGGGGCAGCGCAGGTCGAAGCCGTACACCACTACAGCTGGGACCCGCGTCTCCTCTGCCGGCCCCTGGCTCGCATGCCGGTGACGGCTGCTGGCCCCGTCGCTGTGTGACCCTGATAGGCCGCTGCTCAACTGGGGCGGCAGGGTGCTCGAAGCTCGCAAGGCAGCAGCCTGACCCGCCACCACGCTCGCAGGGGTGGCGCTGCACGCAGGTGCAGCTCCTGCTGAGCGCTGGGACATGGGACCTGCTGACCAAGATGCGAAACGCACGACGTCAGAACTGAGGATGTTCTGGAGCCCCTGGCAGGCCGTGTCAGGTGAAGGAGCCTCGAGCTGCTGTCGCCGGTAACAGCAGCTTTGGTGATGATGCTGCTGGTCGCACGGGCCGCCCACCTCCAGCTGGTTGCTTTCGTCCCACCGAGCCAGCACCGCCTTGCGCCTCCGCCATGGAGGGACGTCCAGGCCCTGGCTCCTGCAAAACCCCGCAATGGCGGTGGTGTTAGGGCTGAATCGCTGGTTGTAGTACAATGTCTGGGTCCGGGACGGATGAGAAGGGCGGACAGTCGGTGCTTACACCCTCGTGTGTGTGACGGCATGTGGTTCAATAGGCGTTTTCTGACAGAATGGCTAGTGACACCCCCAAATGCTCAGCAGCATTCCTGCAATGCTCGTATTCACTCATCAACGCTACACAGTGTGTGTGCACCGAGGAGCAGTCCGTTTGGTGACCACATCCACATCACTGGTTCGCGCCAAGTACCTGAAGTTAATCGCCATGGCACTGCACATCTTTCCTGCCAGCTCCAGCAATGCTGCTCGGGGCCCGACCCATACCTGCCAGTGAACATTGGGCAGCGACAGCAGTTGGAATGGCAGGATGTGCGCCCGCTCTGCCCGCTCATAGCCCAAAACAACGCCACTGTTATACCTTGCAATTCCTTCCCTAAAAATCTAAAAATCCTCAATAACAGATGTTTTAAGGCTGCCTCCCCTTGCTCTCCGAGACTTCCCAGACCCGTAACCTTTTTAAAGCCGCCAGCAGTGTACGCATGTGAGTATGAGCTGCCACTGAGTGCTGTCCCTTACCTGGGGGAGCTGCTCCACGACCGCAGTGTACTCGCGTGTGGAAGGTGCAGCCCGGAAGATCTCCCGCAGATACGGTTCCACCAGCAATGCGCTGCTCGAAGCTGACATGTCCGCTGCTGACGTAACGGGCTGCCGCCTGCCGCTGCCAGGTCCCGTCTGGCAGCTCGCTTGCGGGTCCAGGACCACGGCGTATGGCTGGCGGCTGCAGAAGAAGCAGCCTTTGCCAGTAGCAGCTGCTGCGCATTGTCCGCCGCCACCCGTGCTGCGGCGGGTGCAGGCGAAGCTGCTCTGCTGAGACGGCAGGTACATGCGGGCGCCCAGGCCGCGCTGGCGTAAGGCCCAGCACAGCTCCTTAATGACCCTGGTCGCGTGAGCCCGCGAGCCGCCGAGGTCGCGGTCCTTCTGCTCCAGCTTCAACGTTATCTCTCTGACCTGCAACAGGCATTCTGGTGTAATGCGGCATACAATTGGAGGCGTATGCACATGGACTGAACACCGAGCATCTGGCGGCGAAGTCACCTTGCGCTGAAGGCTTGTTTCCTCTATGACCGAGACGCCCAGCCAACCAGCCAGGTAAACCTGGCGCGCATCCATATCTATTGCGCAATTTAGCGGCGCCGTCGCACTCTGCGCGTGGATGATCCCCAGTCGTGGCTCTTCATCTCCAGCGTTCTCCAGGCACCCGACGCGCATACCGGTAGTAGAATATACATTGATTCACCAAATAACAGACCACAAGGCTCACCTCATCAGATAGCTTAGGATTGAACGGATGAGCACCACCAGAGCAGGAGCAGGGATCCAGCGCGAACACCAGCTCAGACGCCATTGAAATTGCAACGAGAGGCCGCGTCAGAGCTGCTAGTGCTATCAAAATGAAGGAATGATTAGGAACAGCAAAATTGACGTCGAATTGTTATGCACTGTGGGCTGATGCGCGTGTGTGATGTCAACTTGGCCACACGCGCGCTTGCGCACGCGCCAACCGACTCACGCGTGCCAGCGAACTGCACACGCAATGTCCACGCTCCAGACTATGCACATGAAAGTTGCGATTGCTAGCACTTGACCACATGTCCTGTAGTAGTGTCAACTAACATCAAACGCAAGGAAACCCGACGTAATGTACGAAATCATACAAACGTCCGCCGTACACGCTGAATCGGTTTGTTCGCCCACGTGTAATTTAACATTGCGATTCAATTTTTATGTTTCCACTAATTTGGAGTAACGGCCACAGGAAGGCGCGCTGCGCAACCGAGGAGGAAATGGTTGTGGACAATCGCGCGCTTACCCTCTAGAAGGCTAAGTACGTAATATAAACTCACACGCAATTATTGCGAAATCCCTCCATTTTAACGCCACAGGCAACGACGGCGCCCACCGGTGAGCATTGCCAGGACGTTGCTGGGCAAAAATGCAAATAGCCGTTATGATGGAGGCACTGGATAGGGCCTGTAGAACAGGTAGAGCCTGGACGGAAGCCTCTGCAGCTGTGGAGGCCCAGGGGACGCCATGGTTCCGTCACTGGCATAGTAGCCTGCGCTCGTAGAGGTTTGAGGTTCACATATTTTTATTGATGAGTTCGATTTGATATGATTCGTTTGGTGCAAGGCCGTTGGAGTAGGGCACTGTTTGCGAGAGCCAGTGTCCTATCAGAATGCCACTCCCAAATAAACGCTATGGTTATGGTTCGGGTAGTTTGCCTGTTGTGCGCTTAATAGGCGCATCGTCCTCTCCAGCACGCCATTCCCCGCTTGGGCGCTTGATTACTGTAGATATTAAGCAGGGTTGCGCGTCCGTCACAGCGCAGTCACAGGTGCCCCACGGCTCCGATTCCGTTCCTTACAGAATATTCTTGCAGGAACGTAATCTGCATGCAAGCCAGTATACATGCGAAGCAAGGAGCGCAATGCTTCTGCACCTCCAACTCCAATAACATATGGCTCTACCATATGGTCTGGGGCCCTCTGTTGCTACTACCTTTCAAGGACATTGCACGCTCATCTCACGGGGCCTCCTTGTGGGCGGGTGAAGGCAAGTCCCAAGTTCTAGCCAACACGCCGCGTTGTACATTCAAGGGACCTGAACTCGCAGTTTCAGCTGTGTTCGTCGCGTCACTTGTCACAGCGCCACCCAGGCCTCCTCCTGTACATTGACGTACACCCACCCACAAAACGGGCAATCGTGGTCGTGGTAACATCCAGTCGCCCACACTGCACACTTTCCCACAAGCTGCCACTGCCCCTCCTGTACGACAGAATACGTCCAAAAATCCCTACCACCACAAGGCAAAACTGCATTTCGTCAACTGCGTCGATAAACCGTCCGATGCCACAGCCATGAACGTCGCGGGTATACGCAGTGGGAAGGAGGAGGTGGATGCGCGCATACGCCGAAATCCCGAAAGATATCCCCAGAGATTCTCTCAGCCACCGGACAATTCTCTACCGCTGAAGCATCAAATACATAAATGCTCCAAGAATCAGTGACGCGTGCCGGGGTGCAATTCCTGTATGTCATGTATGTAAGCATAAACTGGGATGTGCCGAGAAAGTCGCTTGGTGCCAGTCCAACTAGCTCGTAAACGGGCGCCCTTGCACCACTGTAACCACAAGTGGAGACAGACGTGCGCACGGACGGAAATACCATCGCACCAGGTAGAACGATGCTGCCTTATCATTGCTGCACATAAGTTTGTCTGCCCAGCCGGCTTCCTTCTGGGCGAAAATTGTTGCCAACCTACGACAGTCGCGTGCAGGCTCCAGCATCTTCAATCCATGCTAGCTGCCGATGCTGGCGACCCGACCTCTGGGCCCTACACCGGCATGGTTGCCGCCCGCAATTACTCGAAGTAAAGTCGGGCCATGAGCACGATAAACTGCTGCAGCTGCAGCGCCCCAGCGCCAGACGAGTCTGCATCGTCGAAGAGAGCCGCCGCTTCCGAGCGCTGAGGGTCGGGAGGGTGCGTACGCAAACATGGGCGGCAGCCGATTGGGATTCCTGACGTCTGGGACGACTGAGAGGCAGGCGGCATAAACTTGCAGATACACAGGAATACAAGCGAAAGGACATTGGGCAGGCAAATTTGTCGTGCAATTTGCACTGAGCACGTTTCGAGATAGCCGCCACGCTGGGCTCCGATGGTCCCAGAGGCAGGATGGGCCGGGGGCCGTACATGGAGTGAGTGAAACTAGCGTAGTTGATCACTGCATTCGGCAGCCCGGGAGGGCTATTGCCTGGAGGGGCCAGTTGATTGCCGCCCGAAAGGGCTGCCGGGTGCTACCCGTAATTGCAGCTGCATCGTACTGGCCCAACAGTCGCGCAGTCTCGGCCGCCACACCCCGCCCGCACACACAACGCACCTCCAGAGGCGCCGCTCCAGTACCGCACATCGCGGTGAGGAACTCGTCCCGGCTGAGCAGCCCGTCATGGTTCAAGTCCAGCACTCTGTAGAGTTGTATAATGGGATTCCCGTGTGTGAGTGGCCGCACAGGGGACTTGCGCACAGATGACCAAACACGACCAGGTCGCGACGGTTCAGACAAACAGCGTCAGTGCGGGTCGGCGTGTCACGTCAAGGATCGAGCCTCACCGGGGTACCGCTGCCACTCCCCGCACCTACTTGAACAGCTCGGTCATGGAGGCGTCCAGCGGGTAGATGTTGGCAGCCCGCTCCCGGTCTCCGTCAGTCAGTTTGAGCCGATCAGCCACGTAGAAGGGGCTCATCACGTCGTCGGGGTCGTTGCTGTGCGTAAGGCCCAGCGCGTGGCCTGCGCCAGCGCCGGGAGGAGTGGAGGGTCAGAGCAGCGGCAGGTGTGGCCGTTCAATGCTCCGGGTGCGGCAGGCATGGCTGGAAGGCGAGAGCGCCGGCATTGTCAGGAAGGGGGCAAGCAGCAACGGCCAATATCCCACCTTCCCTTCCGTTTATGTCCCACCGCCTTTTTCCACAGCCCCTTTCTGTAGCTTGTGCCTTCCTCACCGATTTCGTGGAGCACCACAGGCTGGAGGTAGAAGGCGCCCGCGACGGCGGAGGAGGGTTGCAGCAGCCAGTGCTCCCCCGCATCCAGCATGACCGATCCCGGCACCGAGTACGCCAGCGCTCCGCCCGGACCGTCGAAGCGGAACATGTTGTCGCGGGAGCGGTTGCCCCACGTGATGACCAGGTCAGCCTCCTCCGCACTGTCGACCTGAGGCGCGGGCATGGGGTGGAAGGGGGAGGAAGGGCGTGGCAATGGCTCGGTAGCACTAGGGCTTGCGCCCTGCCGTGTTCGGGGGCTTTGGATAATAGGTGACCATACTCTTGCAAGGTTGCTGCAACGGAGCCCGCTGCAGCTTGCAAGGCAACAGTCGCGGACCAGCGCGATTGGGGTGGTATCACAGCAGCCCGCATAACATGAGCCCCGTCTGCTCGGCCCCGCCTCTCCTGTCTGCGCTCTCCCTCCTTCACACGCGCCCACCTCCAGGAACGACAACGGCACCGCGGTCGACCACTCCACCATGGCCTCTGCCACCTCGTCGCGCACCGACTCCACGTGCAAGTAGCCGGGGCAGCCGCCTGCCCACCAGCGCACCACAGCGCCCGTGGTGTATGTGGCATTGTCATCGGTATCGACCTGGCGGCAGGTGGGGGCTGATAACTCAGGGTTTTGGCACGTACGTCTGTTGGAATATGTTTCACAGAATGCCGACGAAGTGGATGCCCTCCCTTCCGACGCCTTCTACTGCCCCTCTAACCTCCTCGCCCCATTTCCACCTCCCTCCCCCCACCTCGTCCTCTTTATCATCCATACGCGCCATCATCATCAGGCTGCGAGTGGCGGGACCGGCGATACCGTCCACCTGTACGTGCGGTGCGGGAGCCGCGGGGCAGCACAGGCACAGAGCTTCGTGTCAAGTTACTCGGTGTAGCGCCATGTCCTCAGGCAGATTGGTAGGTGGGTGTGGGTGCGTCGTGGAAGCCCCGTCCACGCACGCACCCTGCCCCAACGTCCTGGCGTTCCATGCATCCCAACCACTGCGCAGCGCCGAGTGTCGCTCCCAGCATACGGTACTCCCGCAACCTCCTCGCCCGCAACGTTGCGCCTGCTCAGGCATAATTCGACACCGCCACCCGCGGACGCACGGCAAGCAGCGGAAGGGATCACCTCGAGCTTGTAAAACGTCTGGAACTTCTTGACGGCCGCCTCCGTTGCGGGGCCGAAGAATCCGTCCGCCGCACCCGCGTACCAGCCGTACTTCAGCAGGTAGCGCTGCAGCTGCTTCACCTCACCTGCAGGTGCGAACGGCAGCGACACAGGTGTGCCACAGCGGAAAGAAGAGGAGAGTCAGCGCGAAGGCCATCCTTTGCAGGCGCTTGGGTATGTATACCAGATTACCAGTCCTTCGTTTCCTGTTTGCCTGACTAACAGGCCTGAAGCAGCCAGCCTGGATAAGTACACCCCGACCGATACCGCTAAGCTGCATCGACTTCATTTCCGGGCGCACTCTGGCTCCTAAGTTAGCTTTCCATGTTCAGCTTTAGGACAGACCTGGTTCCTCCCGATGAAACAACTTCCGCAGCCTTACCGGCCTCCAACCCTGACGACGGTGCGTCCTCCACACGGCCCAGCATGATCTCCTTGTCCTCGAAGAAGGGACCCACGAGCTGGGGCCGTAACGAGGTGGGTAAGAGCGAGGTAAGAACCACGGCACAGATGATACGTGGACAACGCTTGGGATGCAAAGCGTCGCGCTGGCCGCCGCCCATCTGTAGTATCGGACACTATGCAATTTACCGCATGGAAGCAGGTTCGTCAATTGTCATTGTCTCCCGAGCAGTACCATTCCAAGTTCCACCTAGCAGCAGCGCACCTTGGGCTCCGGGATGCCCGCCTCCGCCATGTCCACCGGCGTGTCGTCATTCATGTCCACCGCCACCACCACCAGGCGGGCCTGCGTGGGAGGTCCGCAAGGGCTGTGTGGTCAGAGCCTGCCAGAGCGGGATCAGTCAATTGTCTGCAACTTTCAACCCACGCAACGAATCGTGCGCGCACATGCCCCGAATGCTTCCTTGCCGCCTAGGGCAATGAGCTGCCGCGTATTAAGAAGTAATCCACGGACGTATCCCTTCCTTATCGCAAGGGACTTGCTCCCTCAGCGATCGCACGGTGGCTCACCGACGGTGGCTCACCGGCCCCGTCCGCAAGGGGCCTTTCTCCCTACCCTCACGCACACCACACCAAACCGGCTCCGCGCAGCGGCCCCTTCTTCCCTGGTCGTTTCCCACCCCTGGGCTTCGCTGCCTCACCGTGTGCCTGCTGAGGCCCTGCAGCCGGATGCAGTCAGTCACGTCCACCTCCACGTCGATGGGATCGCGCGTCCTGCGCGGGGTCGGACGGAGTTGGGCGGAATCGGTTGGCTGGTCAGATCGGACTGGGGCAAAGGTGTCCGCCGTGCGCCCATGCCCCATGCCAGCCGGGTCCTTGAATCCAGACCCCTTATGTCGTAGCGTGAACCTGGCAGAACCACGCGAAACACAAGCCGACAACACCTTAGCCCTGCCCTAGTCGCACACTTCGAACACTCACACGCAGTTATCGCACACCCCAAGCTTGCTGCCGAAAACTCCGGTCAGGCCGCCGTACTCCGGCATTTCGTCGAAGTCCTCCACCTTGTCCGCCGGCACGAAGTCCTGGTTGTCGGCCGACACCACGAACACATGCAGCGCCACGGAGCGACCGGCCAGCCTGCGGGGATGGGGGCGGATGAGGATGATATCGGTGGGCGCAAGGAAATCTCGTCATGGGACGGACCCAGCTGGCTAACTCTAGTTGGCACGTTAAGTTATCCTTCTGGGAACAAAGAACGTGGGGTGGGTAGTGGTTACTGCTGCGTAAAATGTGCACGCGCATTGCTAGGGCTGTGGGGAGTAGTGACCCTCTGACTCACGACATGGGGTTGACGTCCTCGAACCGGGCCAGCGTGGGCGGCTCGCGCATTTGCTGCGGCGGGATGGGGGGCAGGGCGTCGTAGCGGTAGCCGATTGCCTGCAGCACGGGAGCGGGTGCGGGCAGGGAGCCGTTGCGGGCCGTGTGAGCGGCGAGCGGCATGAGCAGGGGAGGAACAGGCGGCCGGCCCTGCGGAAGGAATAAGTGCAGCCGTTTCCTGCCTCATGCCCCGCCCTGACCGATCCCAGTTCAGGTTCGTTTGCATCACCGCGCAGCACCTCAACAGCAGGCGCACCTCAGTCTTGAAGGTGTGTTTCGGCAGAAACCATTCCCCGGTGGCGGGGTGACGGAAGGGCCTCAGCTCCTGCTTGTAAATCGCCTTGTCGAACTCCACCTGCGATGTCAGAAGCCGAGGACAGGGTGAAGAAACACTTGACGTGCTGGCACACCGTTCCATCTCCGCCATCATAGCCACCAGGAGAGTACCCGCTTGGGTTGCCACAGCTGTGTAACGCACCCACGACGTAACGCCCGCTGCCACTACTCGATCGCACCCCCCAGCGACTCACCCATGGCGCGTTCTCCCCGTCACCCGCGGCGGCCATGTCCTTCCTTAGGTAGCCTTCGTACACTCGATCCACGTTGCAGTGGTGCAGGAAAAAGATGGGGTGGAAGGCTGCGAAGCTGACGCTGGTCATGGGCCAGCCGCACAGCACGTGCATCGAGTTGTGTGGTGTCTCCACGCTGTCGACGTTGTCGGAGTGGGTGGAGGCGGCCCGGGGGTGCTCCCACTGGGACAGGGCCCGATTGACCTGGGCCCCCACCTAATGGGGCGAGGTGCGGCGGCGCAGCAGAGCATATGGGGCCATTCAGATGCCAGGGTTAGACAATATGGTGGCACGATTGTGTCGACAGCGCAGTGCTGCGGGCCCGTGAAGCTTTCGTCAACGCCCCAGCTCCCAGCACCGCTGTCTGTGGTGCATGCCGGCAGCTGAGTTGCTGACGGCTTATCCCCGGAGGGCGCCTCTGACCCACCTTCATGTTCTTCAGGCCGGTCGCTAGGACCTGATCATTCGGAACAATCCGGTAGTCGTTGTCGGGGGTCAGCTCGCTGGGGAAGGGAAATGTGGGCAGCAGCCCAGGGGAAGAAGCTCAGCTCGGGCACCGCCGGGTTCAGGGGCCAAGGGGGCTTACGGAAGTACAGGCCGGCAGCCAGGACATTGGCAGTTGACCTGCCGCCAAGCACTCCTGCATTACCGCTACGCCACCAACACTGTCACCCACCGCTACTTACGGCACTTTAGGCAAGGAGGGAGCAACCTCGCGGCTCTTCTTTGCGACCAGGAACACGTTACCCCGCAAATTGTAACCAGGCCCGCTAACTACTGGACAACGATCCCTTCCATGGCATCAACAGCGGGCACGGAGCCAATTTATGGCGCTCATCCGCTCCCATCACACCACCGCCGCCCGAGCACTCGCTGGTGTCATAGACAGCTACTGCGATAACACAGGCATGCGCGCACTACGCCACAGGCATCACGGCCACACAAAGCTCAGCGCCCCGCACTCCCGCGTACTTGTCCGAAGCGTCCGGCGGCATAAGGTCCTCCTTCATCTTGGAGAACCGCTGCCGGATGATCGCCGGAAACAACTCCCCGTTCACGACGCCGCGATCCCAGCCCCAGTACGGCAATGCAATTTGGCCATCACCACCGAGAGCCCGGTCAGCAGCCTGCGGTTCCACCGCAGTGACAGCGTTGGCGGGGTGCAGGAGGAGGGGATTATGAGTTGCCACATGAAGGGTTGAGTATACAAAGTGCCATTAAGGCCAATTTGGGCGGGGTAATAGGTTTGCCCTTTCTTCCCCGATTGTGGCAGGACTGACCCATGGGCTTTAGGGTCAGTATTGAATTGTACGCCTCAACAGCAGGAACGCATCAAGACGGAAAGGTATCATCTTCTAATCATAGGGTTGCCTGGTATATCTCTTGGCGTGGAAGAAACCCGACTGGTTAAGGCTAAAGCACAGGCTGACGCAAAAATTATCACCGACCAATCAGGTGGCATCGCGTTGGTTTACTCATGAGCCTTCTGCCCCGGGGTATTGGAAGAGACGGCTCCAACCGACCACTCCCTGCCCATCGTCGAATCGCGTCGAAAAGCTGTTCAACCTCCCAAGTTCGTTCCACATCATACCTCGCCCGTATAATCCCGTTCGACCCTGCCGACGGACTCTTCACTCCCCTGTCAGTCCTGCCTGTCCGGAGTAAACCCCTTACCCGCAAAGTGCGCTCGAAGTCAACCAAGTAGGCTCGGTGCCAGCCCGGGAAGCTCTCCCGGCCGTGCACGCAGTACGACTGGTCCCAGCCATGATACCCTGGAAGCGTATCAACGGACCGCAAGGATGGTTTTAGCGCTAGGGAAGTAGTGGACATACGTTGGCATGGAGCCCAGGACAGGGGCTTCAAAGCCATGAACCTGCTGCAGTGCGGCGCGCTATTCCTGGGATTTTCGCGCAGCTGCGTCAAGTGATGTTGTTCCCCTTGGGGTTGGTGGACCTTGTCGCGCAGGTGGGTATGGTGAATGTGTGCGTGTGCCACACCGAAGTGCTGACGCTGGTGGCTCGAGCCACGTGAACAGGGTTACAGAAGCCAGGCGGTCGCGTTGTGCCCTAATCCACGTGCACCATGCACTAGACACTAACTCGTTTGGGCAGGGCGTACACGCGTTTTCCCCTGTCCCCCCCCCCCCCGATTTTTTCGGACATCCACGGGTTTCCCTCGAACCCCGACAACTTGAAATCAGGAACTATCCCCATAGGGACACCTGTCAGGCGTCCCCGTAGCCATTGCCTAATTTCCAATGGAAACCCCCATAGAGGCCACAGGACTATTTCTGCGCCGTACACATTCCCCCCGTGACTTACTGGCTAGTCGAAAGTACTCGGAGGGGGACATTCCTGCACTGAAATCGCCGATGTTATTCACAGGGTCAGCTGCCCAGCCCGCCTCCATCATCTTCTCGATGGCATCACAGATGCGTGCTTGCATCTCCGGCGTTAGGTCACGTATATCACGTCGGACGACGACCTCCGACGCGGGGACGGCCGGCACCGCACCGAGGGGTGTCGGCTTCCGCAGCGTCGAGGACGATACGCGCGTCTTCATCCGTTTGAATAACGTCGACATAGTTACGCCGGGGCTTGTAGGCACAAGACAGGTTAAGGGTCAAGTCCAAGAATGTGCGTCAGTCAACCACTGCTCTGCGCTGCGAAAGCTTGTACTACTGTAAGGCTTATCAACCGATTTAATATTCAGCTCTTTCGCATAGCACAATGTAGCTGTGCTGAGTTCCTCCCGGCGCAAAGAAAGCGGACAGCGCAGCGAGCAAAGGTCATGTACCGAACCGAGCGTGTACAATTACGAATAGGGGTGATGTAGGTCCAGCCACTTGCCGGTACTCTGGCTTGCCGGTGCTTTGCCCTAACCTTTTTCTTACTGGGTTGCTGCCGAAGCTTAGGCTGTACGGAAGCGGAAATTTTCATATGTAAGCCATCATTTGTCGCTTTTGCATTCTCTCCGCTCAAAGCCCACCATGCATTGCTAGCAGCGCTCCAACGGATTTCTTTTGTTCCAACTTAACCCGAGACACTCTTTTATCGTAACAATATTTGCTACACTCATCGCCGAACTACGTCTCCTTATTACCTCTGCATGTCATAATGTACAGTTAACACAAGGGTAAGAAGTGTCACTACTAGGGTAAGGGAACCGGGCCTGTATGTATTATACGATGACCCTCTGGCATAGTAAATACCAGGCAACCACAGCAACCAGGGCCATGGCTTAAAAAGGGTTCACCCGTCGCTCACCCGTCTCGTATCCAGGGTTTTCTGCGTACCTAGACACACATATCACAATGATGTAACAGTGTATTTGCTTCTGAGGAAGCGGGTTGATGCCCCATGTGACACGATGTGACGGACGACACACGGCGACACACACTCCGACACGCTACTCCTGCATTTACACGGCCCAAACTCCAAACGTCACGGGTCGTTTCAACCTAGCACGTCAACGCTTATGCTTTTTCCGTAAGGAGGCCTTGCTAGTAGGACAGTGTAATCCACTCGAGTCGACCCACACTGACCCACGACATCTTTCACCCATGTCCTGGGCCTCCCGTCCCTTCCCATTTTCGACAACTGGCTAAACTTACGCAACAATGATGTTATATGCACTCTGGAGAGGCTGAGAGGTGCATTAAAGCAGCATTTAAACCGGTCGGCCGCGGAAAATGGTTGCAAACGGGTTCTCTGCCAAAACGCGGCTACATAGCCTTGATCCGTGACTTATGAGGGCGAGCTTGGTTTTGTCGGACTCATCGCAGTCGTGGTCAGCGCACTTCTCCCACCCTCCCCTTGCCTACGCACTTCAGTCCTAGTCCCCCTCAATCAGCCTTTTGGATTCCATCACTTCAAGTCTCCAATCCTTACATGAAATGACTGCGTATATATGCGTAACTTGTTCGACGTATGGAATGGAATACCGGTACTCGCCTAACTCAGACCTACCGTTGTTGGTTACATCCAGTATCCCCCAAAAATGTTTCGGATGTTGGAAAAGTATGCTCTACGAAAATCTGCAAGCGTAAGGACGATAACGGTGTTCTCTTACAAAAATTCGCAACGTGTAGCCGCAATTCCGGTGTATGTGCTCGAAGAAGTCCATGATTGCGCGACATTGTGCAAGCAACACGCAATCTGCTAACGACAAGCAATACTTCGCAACCTAACTGTGCGGCGTACGTGTTCACGCTCCTCCAGACGCGTTGGCAACACTTCCGTCCACTTGCCAGCTATTAACATTGCACTTGCTGCATCCGCTGTCATAGGCCTGACTGGCGTATTAGTGCCTGTTTTTGGAGGTCTCGGAGAATCCAATCACAGTGGTTTGCAGTATGTACAGGCTAGAAACACGGGCGTACGCTTGCGGCGGCCTTCAAAGAGTTGCAGAGCGGCGGGCAATCCGTGTGCCCTGCGCCATGCATAGCGGTATGCGTTTGCCCCAGTCACATAGGGCTGCGGGTGAAGGTTGGAGTACGCGTGTGTGGGTGCGTGCGGGTACTCCAGGTCCATCCAGTGCCTTGCAAGCCGCAGCGGGACCCACCTCGGGCAGCTGGCCCGGCCCGCTCGGCTCCGGGCTCGGGTTCACCGACTGGAGCGAGCCAATAGCTTGGGAGGAGGCGTTCCAGGTGGGTGTTGCGGACGTCATGTTTGGCGGCAGCATATGCCATCCCATCGCTGCGTGGAACCGCAAGGAGTTCTACGGCCTCGTCATCCCCAGCAACGTGTGTCCGCGACTCTTGTGACTCGTGTGTCGGACAAATGCACGTAGCTGGACATCCCACCGCTACACCGATCCCTGGGCCTCCGAACCCGTACTCCTGCCTGAGGCCACCGCCCTGGCTGCTTCCGGCCCTGCTTCCTCCCGCATTCCTGGCTTGGATTCCAACACTACTCTGCGGCCTTTCTACGAATTGGGCAAAGGCTGTTTGTGGCTCGGATCCTTCTGCCTTGGCGGCCCTGCGGCGCAGCTTGTCCGGGCTGCACACCCTGCTGCCCGACCTCGCGCCACACTGGCAAGAGCAGCTGCAGCTGCACCAGGTGCGGTCAGTGCGATCAGCATAACCGCAAACCTTACAATGTTCGCCGTGCCCGTGGCTTTATCCTGTTTCGCTGCAGTCGTCCCCTAGGAATGTTTCTGTTATCTCTGGTCCTGAGCCCTGCTCTCTGTCTCCTATCGTTGTGCGAGGTGGCAGAAGCTTGTGAACATTGAGGCTTTGCTTCGAGGCTTGGTTCCGTCGGCCCTCCTGGGGCCCTCTCCTGCTGTGGCTGCCGACCCCCACCGCGACGTGTGCATGTACGCCGAGGCGCAGCAGGCTGCCGGGGAGCTGCAGGGACTCGCCTCGTTCTTCCGCAGCTACGGGACAAGAGGCGAGTCAGGCCATGGCTGGCTGCTATTAGGAGCGGTTGCTTCGTCTTACAAAGCGGCATCGTAGTGGTGGGCGACACCCCACCGCTCCTAGGCTGGCATGTTAGGATGGCAGGCGTTGCCCGCCGCCTGGTATCTCGCTTTGCCCCCATCCCTACCCGTGCGTCTGCGCAGCAATGGAGTCGTGCTACCAGCACAGTGTGTGGGTGCTGACAGAAGCTCTGATGGGAGCGGCCCGCAACTACTGCGGCCCAGGCAGCACTCTGCTCCGGAGTAGCGACCTGGAGGTGGCCGCTACGGCGGTGCATGCGCTGCGGCGCAGCCACGAGGCGCACCTGAGCGCCCTCATCCGGGTGCGGTGGTGGGGAGGGGAAAGGGAGGGCGGAGCACCGTCTGTGCCCTAAGGCTGTCTGAGCACCTTCTGGGGTGGAGTCCGCTATGCTGCCAACTTGTCCATGCGCTGATTCGGGGTTCCGAAATCAGGGTCCCTGCTGCCCCTTGGAGCCCCAATGACATGGATCCCTGCCTTTCCCCTACCCTTAACCCACGTAACTAACGCCACACGGTCCCTGGCGCCGCTTCTTCTGCGGACAGTTGCAATTGCGGCTGTCCATGGTGCTCCCAGACGTCTCCGTGCGGCTCGTGGACCTACAGGTGGCGTGTGCTGAGCAGGTGAGGCGGGGCTTCCTCACGCAGGGGGCATTTCCGGTCATGGCAGCCCTTGGCAGCCTCAACTGGCGGGAACTGTTGCGGCCGCGAGGTCTGCGATGAGGAGTGCTAAATCTCATGCCACCCCCCTCCTCCTGCTCGCCATTGCGCACTACTGCTGCTGGAAGGTCATCCATGTCTCCCCGGCCACCGGCCCTGGCCAATACCCGTGGTGCTCAGTGACTGAAGCTCGCAGCAGGTTCCCCTCCCGTGATGCTACACAATGGGCGCTGCTGCAGGGTCGCGCCGTGACCCGCTTACATTGTCCCACGATCTAGGCACCTCCTTCCATGCCCCTCTATCGACAGGGTGTTGACGTGGGCCGCATGGCGGCGACCAACCTAGCGCTGCTGGTGCCCAGCGCAGCATCAAGCCCAGGGACAGGGCTTCAAGGATGACGTACATACGGAGGCGAGGCTGGGCGGCGTCAGTGGTCGCATGCTTGCGTCGTCTTTAGTGGGGTCCGAGCGGACAGACAGACAGACAGACATGCATCCCTGCGAGGCCAAGGCCATGCCTGGGGACCCCAGTTACCCGACACCTCAAGGGCACCCGGCACCTGCGGTTGTAACGATTATGCGCTCGGTGTTGCTGGTGGTCCCCTCAGCAATGCAGGCTTGTCGGAAGCGACGTGAAGCATTGCCAGTACAATTACATGCATCACGAGCAGGCGTCTAATGGCGCCCTGACCAAATCGCGGTACCCTAATGCCAACAGTGACTAGTGCACCGCAGCTCCGTCCAAATAGCAGCGCCACGCCAGGGGTACTCCACCTCCACCAAACACACGAGCATATGCCCTTTGCTCTATTGGTATCGCTGCCAAGCTCCACATTATACCAAGTCCATTCCGAGGGACGCAGGCATGCGCGACAGAGCTAGACGTGTACCAGCTGCATCAGGCGCACGGATGGTTCCTGGTGGGCTCCTAGCACCGCAGTCGAGAGCACAGCTCATCGGAACGTATCGACGGTGATCCGCCAGCGCCCCTTGCGCAGCCGCCGCAGCAGCGTGTCCCGGCCCTCTGGGGTTCTGAGCCTGCAGGGGAGGAGGTGGGACGAGGTCAGGGCGGCTGCACGCGGCAGGAGCAAGCACATAGGTCGACCAAGAGGCGTCGGATCCCAGAGGGCAACCCTGGCCGCAGCAGGCGCTTCCAGAGTGCTCGACGGGATAGGGTCGGATGGGATGGGCGGTTCCTTCCCCCTTATGGCACCGCATAAGTACCCCCATGCCCACCACCCGTACCTCTTCTCCAACCCGTGCTTGTTGACGCGCTTCTTCCGACTGGGCTGATAAGTGTTCCCGCGGTTGCCGCACTGCAGCGGTACGACGGTACCACCGCTGCCCGTTCCGTCAGAGGGGCAGGGCAGCTCCTGGTGCACGACGTCTGCGTGTGGATTACCCGAGGCGGTAACATGTTGCAATCGAGGCTCTCCAACTCTGGACACCCCTTGCTGCATGACGTGCAATACGGTTGCGCATGTGCCCCACGCTCGAGCAGCCTCGACGTCACGCACGTGCATGCGCACGTGTTGGACCAACAACCTGCCACATTCCTGGCGGACCATGGGGCAGCACACTGGGCCCTGGCTACACAAAGAACCCTTCCCAGGAACCTTCAGACACCTCCAACCAGCCCTCCCTTCCGTACTGCCGCCTGATCCTAAGAATCACGCCAACCCTCGCACCTGGCAACCGTGCCGGCTCTTGTATCCCGACTACACTGGGCGCCTGTAGTGGATGTGGCCAAGCAACGTTCTGTTCGAGGGTCGGCAAATGCTGCTGCTGTTGCAAGAGCTGCGTCACGTTGAAAGAGACGAGACGAGAGTCCCATAAGCAGATGGTAGGTTCCAGTCGTGGAACCGGCAGCCTCCCAAACTCGAACGATGGTGCTGATGATCGGTCCGCAACAGGACGATGAAATTGCTGCCATCCATGCCGCTCCGAGCGCAACGGCGATGCGCTGTCGCCCAGAGTGCGGGACGAGGTTGATGCCGCTTCGCCGTCAAGAGCGGGAGAAGTCGCTTCGATGCACTGAGATAGTACAGCATCTACGTTACCCATTTGCAGTGTTGCCAGTTGCGATATCCATAGTCGGGGCAAAAGCCTGCCACCGATCAACACTGACATTGTCGCAGTTGCGAAGGGAAGCCTTCAAGGACGGCGTACTTTAGAATACAAAACAATGCGGCTTCAGTTGGAGCGTATCTGCAAACTCACCGTACAGTACTTGCGGACGCCTGAGGTTGCCTGTACAGAGTGTGTCGTGTGTCGCAATCTGACCAAATCCCTACAGCTGCCTATAGTACATGCCTCGGATAAAATCACCGTTGCGATTCCCAAGGGTGCCAATCCCCTGCGCACATGCGATTACTCTTGTCAGCGTCGACGTCCGCGGGTCCCCTCAGGTCCGCGGCGAGCCAGGCGCTTCACCTGACAGCGTCGACGGTTGCAACACCAGCTGCCCTTGCCGCACCTCCCTCATCCCCCCGTGGCAATAGGGCCCAACAGCCCCGCCCCACCTTTGTTGCGGCCAGCTCCATCTTCTCCCCCAGCGTCTACCCGGCTTACGCACCTTCGGCGCTACTAGGAGCCCTCAGCCGCGCGTTCAGCGGTGCCGCCACGTCAGTCCCTGGTCGTGGCCCGGTCCTGAGGTGTTCACAAGCCCCCATGCAGCCTTCGGTGAGTTGCTGGCGGGAAGGGGGGTCACTGCCCGCTCCACGTCGATAATTCGCACCTGGCCGCAATGGCAAAGGTTGGGGACATCTGCCCAAATCACTCCTGCGATTAATGCCGATCAACAAGCCTACGCCACCGCCGCTGCCAGGCCGACGCGCAGCCGCCCCTCGCCCGCCCGCCGGGCCAGGAAGTTAGCGGCGGCCAGGGCGGCGGGCAGGTCCCCCCGCCCCCCGTGCGGATCGCTGTTGGCCAGATGACGGCCTCCGGGGACCAAGCAGCGAACTTGGCGACATGCGCGAAGCTCGCCCAGGTGAGGCGTCGCTGGCAGCAGCAGCAGCAGCAGCAGCCGAGCTCGCGCACGAGTGGGCCCGCCGTACAGTGGCAGCCCCGGGGAAAGGGTCGTGGCCTGGGGACGTCTGCTGCCGCGCTTCCAGGCTTCCTGCTTTTCCACCAAGCGATTTCCCTGATGTATGAGCCGCCTCAAGGGTGGACTCGTGCCACTCTACTTGCCCTCCTCGCAGGACGCTGTTGCGGCGGGCTGCCGGATGCTGTTCCTGCCGGAGTGCTTCTCATTCATCGGCGAGTCGCCAGCTCAGGTGGATCGCTGGGTGAACTTGGAGGGCGTGGGGATAAGTACACATAAAAGCGTTATTGCCGCTGTGCGTGTCGGCTGTGGCCAGCACCTGTAGCCAACACCCGAGTAAGGGTTGCATGTGGTGGCTCAGAGCATGTATGGAGGCACACGTATTCGCAGTGCCAGAGTCCCTCACACGGCAACGGGAAACTGTGACTGCCATGACGCCTCCGCGTATTGTCTTGCAGTCCATCGCCGCCGCCCAGCCGCTCGACGGTCCACTCATGGATCAGTATCGCGACCTGGCCAGGTGAGGTGTCCGGGTGGAAGCGCTGCGTGGCGGTTGAGGGCGGGAAAGGAAGTGCAGAGTACCACAGCGTTGGCAGATTTGTTAGTTTTTAGGTAAATGATAACGAAAGGAGGCGAACTCCTAGCCCAGCCCAGCCCAGCCCAGCGACGTTACCGACGGAGCGATCGGAGATGTGGGTGGATGGGTGGGTGAGGACACGACATGCGGGACACCCGCATAGGTATGAGAAGAGTGGCGGTTGGGTGTTGCGCATTAGGATCCATCAGTCATTGCACGTGCTCCACCCCCCCAACCTCGCTTTTCTCGTTAACGCAGATCCCTTGGGTTGTGGCTGTCGCTGGGTGGCTTCCAGGAGGTCGGGCCGGACCCGCAGCACATGTAAGGCGGCATTACGC
The DNA here is from genome assembly GCA_003116995.1 of Yamagishiella unicocca. Classification (NCBI taxonomy): domain Eukaryota; kingdom Viridiplantae; phylum Chlorophyta; class Chlorophyceae; order Chlamydomonadales; family Volvocaceae; genus Yamagishiella; species Yamagishiella unicocca. Next base: position 45,612 of record BDSL01000102.1, read on the forward strand.
TAGCGGTGCGGGGGACGAGAGGGGGGGAGACGTGGGAGTGCGCGTTACGATGGGGCGGTGCAATGAGGGAGGAAGGGGGACGAGCGGACATGGTGCCGGTTGCGAGGTGGAAGGCAGGAGCAGCAGGGAGCGCCGTCGCACACCTAGGGAAGGGGCCGCCATAGCTGGTGTACATCAGGAAAGGGCGGGCAAAGACCCATAGGCCCCAGGACGGGCTGGGCCCTACGGGCGTGCCCAGGTCGCGCAACCGCGCCCCGACTGCCACTTTGCCCTCTGGCCCCTTCCAGCGCCCGGGGCCACACAGCAGTGACCGGGTGCACCCGAGTGAGGCCCCCGCTGGACGTGGCCGTCACCACCGTCGTCTCCTCCCCGCACCACCACTTACCTTCCCCATCCCTCCTACCCTGGGCCGACCAGTTACAACACCCACGTTGTGGTGGACGCTGCGGGCTCCCTGGTTGCGCAGTATCGGAAGGTGGGTCACATTCAGATGCGTGCGTGAATATGGCTGGGTATACGCGAGGGCCTGCGGGGCCCTGCGCTGGGGCACCCGTCGGTCCACCAGCCAGATGGCCCACGAACGCCGCCGGGCTGCTCCCGGCACCGGCCACCGCCGCAGGTGCAGCTTCTGGACGCTCACACCTCTCATCTTTGCGCCCCTGCCTCACGCACCCCGCCGTGCCCTCTCGCTGCCGCCCTGCTAGATCCATCTGTTTGACGTGGATGTGCCCAACGGCCCCGTGCTCATGGAGAGCCGGACCACCGCGCCAGGTGGCGAGGTGCGGCGGGGGGGGGTCAGGGGGGGAGGGTTCCAATGAAGGAGGCCTCGGTAGGTCAGACGGATGCAGGACGGCTCCTGGCCTTGCAGGTCGTGGATCAGCACGTAGCGGCCGTAGGACCACATGGACTCCATCCGCCATGCGCGACTCTCCCCATGCAACTGCTGCACCCGCTTCAGGCAGTAGTAGTCGACACGCCTGCTGGTCGGCTGGGTCTGACCACGTGCTACGATCTGCGCTTTCCAGAGCTGTTCGCGCACCTCACCTGGGAGCGAGGTACAGAGGTGCGTGGGCGGGCGAGAGCACCCATGTGATCCAGTGCAACCCAGTGCGATCCAGTGCAATCCAGTGCGATCCAATGCAATCCAGTGCGATCCAGCGGACAGGGGGCAGGGACAGGACAGAGGGCGTGCGCCGGTCAGTTAGGTAACTAACTGCCCCCCCGGATCCTTCCGTCCCTCAGATCCTGGCGGTGCCCTCGGCCTTCACCGTCATAACGGGCGCGGCGCACTGGGAGGTGCTGCTGCGCGCGAGAGCCATCGAGTGCCAGTCGTACGTGGTGGCTGCCGCACAGGCGGGCCGCCATAACGCCAAGCGAGAGAGCTACGGCCACGCGGTGATTGTTGACCCCTGGGGCACCGTCGTGGCGGCCCTGGCCGACCCCCTGGCCACCGGCATCGCGGTGGCGGAGGTGGACTCCGCGCTGCTGCGCCGCATTCGCGAGCGAATGCCGTGCCAGCTGCACCGTGCCAAGGGGAGGCCCGCATACATGGCCGGGGCAAAGGAGTGAAGGACGAGCCACAAGAGGTTCGCAGGAAGTTGTGATTATGTGGGGTCCTCCTGCTTAAGAAACCGAGGACCTCCAGCTGGAGAGCGGGGCCGTCCGCGGGAGAGTGCAGGGCAGGGGTTTAGGGGCTGACGGCAGCCCAGTAAGGGTTGGGATTTGGGAGTAACCTACCAGCCGTAACGACCCGCTATATCATCGGCGAGCACCAAACACGTGCCTACGTGGCTATGTTATTAGGACGTTAAGAGTTTGCAGCATGGGTGGAGACTTCCATGACATGGAGGCGCTGGATGCCGATCTGTATACACCGTACTCTGAACCCTTCCATGATGTATGATTTCCGTATTGTCTCCACCAACCATTGCACCGCCACTAACATGGAAACAAGGTTTACAGGCAGCAACGGAGTCCGAATAGTAAACAATCTGTCAGCAGTTACAGCTTCCAATCGTACCTGCATTCTAAGCGCAGCGGTGGTGGAAAGCAGGGCGCGATTGCTGCTGCTTTCCACTTCGCGGCGCGACTATGACCTACTGAAAGCGACATGACACATTGCCGCAACTTCATCCTGTGTCAGCTTCCTGCCCGCCACCCCCAACGCATCGTACCGCTCCGATTTGCGCCCCGTGCTGTAAACGACCCGCAATCAGCCCCTCCAGCTCCGCGATGGCAACGACTAAACTCAGGCCGACTAGCGCCGCGAAGCCAGCCCATGGGCCGACTGATCGACAAACCTGCGCCTCTCTAAACCCTCCGGCCCCCACGTGTTTCCCGTCTGTCCCTCCCTGGACTCCCTATGTCCCGCCCCAGCACTCAGTCAGCCTCGAGCCTGTCCGACCTGCAAACGTCCCATCCGATGTAATGGCCCTAGCGATCCTCCAAAGCATGCATCATTTTCAACCGTTGTGCCAGATGCACATCGAAGCAAACCGGCAATTTAGGCCGGTCTACTCCAGCTGCATCATGTAAACTGAGAGCTGCTCCAGCGCCGCCAAGTTGTCCAGCTCACCCCGTGTAGCCGGCGGGGCGACCACCTCCAGGGCGCCGCTGCCGTCCGCCGCTGTTCGCCAGCCCCGAGACAGTGCGCACGCCACCGCGTCCTCTTCGCTGCAACCGCACAGGGCCGCCAGCCGCGGCGGAGTGATGTGCGAGTAGGCAGCTGCCACTAGGTCCAGCTGGCGGCCGCGCAGACGCTCCGCCAGCGCCTCCGCCAGCATCTCCGTCGGCCCGCACCAGGGGTAGCCGCGCAGGGCCCGCCACACGCCCTCGCCACTGCCCTGCCATGCGAACTGCAGCAGGCGCCATGCGGCTGCAACCTGTGCGGGGAGGGATGGGTGTTGCCAGGTTTGCGTTTGAATTGTTGCGCAGTAGGCAGGCGAGCCTCTGGGCTGAGAAGCGGGATGTTGCTGCCTAGCGAATGTGGCATTCGATAGCGGTGGGCTTGGTTTTCCGCCGCTGAGGGGCGGCTGAAGATAAGGCTGGTTTTTTCCGCCGCTGTGGGGCAGCCCTGGGGCAATATGCAGACGCATATGCGGACGTCAAGGGGGGGGACGCTCCGGGTTATCGGGGTCGCACCTGAGGGTCTGTCTTCACGGTATCGGGCAGGCGCTTATACAGCATGCGAGCATCAGCCAAGTTGCCGTTGTATACATGCGCCAGCAAGTGTAGCGCCGCAGGCCAGCCGTCCTCCAGGACTGAGGCAGACGGCGAGCACAGCTCCGCCTCATCGAGCAAGCCAGCCACAGCTGTGAACTCCCCTGCCTGCAAAGCCGTGCCCACCAGCTCCATCACTGCGACGGCCATGGTTTCAATGCGGCGTCTCGCGTCTGCAGTGTGTTGGGTCCGTTCCGACGAGAGCGATCTCCCTTGCGGAAACTTATTTTCCTATACAGAGCCGTGCCTGTAGGATCACAACACTGCTACGCCTAATATAACATGACGGGAAAGGTAGGACAGCGTTGAATAATTCAGTGGCTCTTTAAAGCCTGATTCAGGGTTGTAAGAAGATTTGGAGGCGCTTGACAAGGACAAGAACGACCAATTGAATATACGGAGGACAGTGGTACCACGATGACGGAATTGGAGAAGCGTCGGTAATGAAAATATAGTACGGCAGAGCTGTGACCTGCGATGACGCGGATCAGGAGCGCTAGGAGAGAATATGAGGGCTCCGGAACGGTGTTTGCTGCATCAGACACGTACGGTTACCGTGATCAAGCAACTCCGGCGAAGGATAGCTGCAATACGCAAGCTCTTTCGCGACACACGCCCTAACGCGACCAGGCTACTTGCTTTGCAACACGATGAGCTACATGTTGGCGAAGCGGAGTGTTCCTACCCCGTCGCTTGCCGGCACCGGCAGCGCCTGCTCCGCCCCGCCCATCGCGCTGCGCGCGGTGTTGGGAATCGCCTGCCGAGGCGGGCCTGCTAGCAGCAGCACAGGGGCGAGTACCAGCAACTCTTGTCGCCGTTGCCCCGTGGCTAGGGGATGTGACCAGCAGCGGCGAGGCGAGCGCGCATTGACCTGCGCGCTGGCCGGCGGTCCAGGGTCGTCAGGTCCCAAGGCAGTGACACCGCAACCGCCGTACAACGTGGTCATCACCGGCTCCACGAAGGGCGAGTCTAGCGGCTTGCTGCCGTGCCCTCCCTCTCCAACCACGTCCACTGCGCCAGCCTACCTACGCCTTCCGTTCCCCCCCCCCTGCGTCCAGGCATTGGGCGGGCCCTGGCGGAGGACTTCTTGCAGGCGGGCGACCGGGTGGTCGTGTGCTCGCGATCGGGTGAGGGAGGAAACCGTGGAAGGGGCAGGGGTTGAGAGGGAAGGGAGGGGGGAGGGGACGCCAGGGTAGAGTTGTCAGGCTATGCACCATTGTGGATGTGTCAGCAGCACCCCGGATGAGTGGGCTGTAAGTTAGACGAGGGGGCGAGCGGGCTCCTGCGACCGCGATTCGCTTGTCCGCGGGATCTGGGAAAAGGGGGCAGCCTCCGGTGGTTGGGGCGCAGAAACCTCCAGCAGCCTGATCGCTCATGAGTTGTCATTGCCCCTCAAAATCCCCTCCCAACTATCAGAGGATCGCGTAGCTGAGGCAGTGGCTGAGCTGGCTGCCAAGTACGGCACTGACCGGGTCAAGGTGGGTGTCGTGGGGGCCCGGGCGGCATGGGGAGGCAAGAAGGGTACTCCTGGCTGAGCTCGGCTTCCTTGCAGAGGTTGTCGTGCGGTCACTCGGCTTCCTTGCAGAGGTTGTCGTGCGGTCATGGCCTCACGCTTGCCGCATCATCGACATCTCGCAGGGTGTGGCGGTGGATGTTGCCAGGCCGGGCCAGGCGCGGGTGCTCGCGGATTTTGCGGCGGCGGAACTGGGCCGTGTGGACATTTGGATTAATAACGCGGGCACCAACGCCTACCGGTACGGCCCCATGGCGGAGAGCACTGACGAGGAGCTGCAGCAAATCGTGGGCACCAACGTGCTGGGAGTGATGCTGTGCTGCAAGGAGGTGCGTGGCTCTGTTCCCCTGGAGGCTGGAGACGGGGCGCCGCGTGTGGTAGCCGAGGAGGGAGCCGCGGCTGCGGTTGGAAATTGTGGAGCCGCAACACAACGCGAGCTCCAAACACTTTGGCCTGGCCGCTTGCTTTGGATGGCTTCACCGTCAGGCACCTGCACGTAAAGCATGTGCTGAAGGAGGTCCTGTGAACGCGTGCCTATATCCTCTCCGGGACCGTTAAAGCACTCAAAGAGTGTCCCTACCTAATGTTTGCGCCCGTCGGCTCGCGCTGCGAACGTCGTCAGCAACACTCTTGCGGCTGCTGCCGTGTCGCCATTTGCCTGGCCCCGCCCGGATCAGGCCATCCGCGTGATGCGAGGTCAGAGCAGCCACGGACACATCTTCAACATGGATGGCGCGGGAGCAGACGGCAACGCCACGCCTCGTTTCGCAGCGTACGGCGCCACCAAGCGCAGCCTCGCGCAATTGGGAAAGTCGCTCGGCGCCGAGCTGGGATTGCTGGTGGGCTGGGGCTGGGGCCCGGGTCGGGGCGGTAGTGCGTGCATGCGGCAACATTATGTTCCGTGGTACCGTGCCCGGGCAGCCAAGGTTACGGTTCACAGCGTGGAGTCCACACAAGTTCCGTCCCCCCTTCCCCCCCCGGTAACGCCGTACCCTCCCCTCTCCGTGATTTCATGTCGTACTGTTATTTGTCCATGCTGCTGCTTGCTTATCCTCCCAGACGGCATAAGCGCTCTCCGATCCCGTTGTCCCGCGCCGCCCAACCACCTCTGGCCCTGGCCGCCCACTCCCAGGGCATTCGCAATGTCGCCATCCATAACCTGTCCCCCGGGATGGTGACGACTGAGCTGCTCATGTCGGGCGCCAACACTCCGACTGCAAAGTTCTTCATCAACTGCCTGGGTGGGTAGCTGGTGCCCGGGGTGGGTAGCTGATGCCCGGGGTCGGTAGCTGGTGCCCGGGGTGGGTAGCTGGTGAGGGCAAGACCCGAGCGATGAGAGAGGGACCGCACTTCTCCAGGCCTTGTAAGATTCGTGCGTATGACACGGACTGACTGGGCCGTACGTGCCGAAGCTAAGCCGCATGAATGAAATTTTTCCTGGGGTGCGTCGGCGTGTTACTGGTTTTCCCCTCACCACACCTTCATCCCCGTTTTCCCTGTCCGCCCGCTGGTCCTCTCCTCCGCCTTCCCGTGGCCATCCCCAAACTCACCCGCAGCTGAACCCGCAGCCGACGTGGCGGCCTACCTGGTGCCCCGCATCCGCGCCGTACCGCAGTCGTCAGTCAACCCCTTCACCGGCGCGCTGTCAGCAACCTACATCCGCTTCCTTACGCAGTCCAAGGCGCTGCAGCAAGTGGCAACGGTAGGGTTATCCCGGACGACCGGCAGTGGGCGACAGCAGGGCGGGTGTGGTATGGGCCAGACAATACACCGCGGTGCAGTGAAGTGCCTGGAGTCCCGGGGGTTGCTTGGGCCGTGGTGTTGGAATGCGTGTGTTGGGGCCTTAGTGCTCATTTTTGAGGTTTTTGGAGTTCACGCTTGGGATGGACGGAGGCCTGGGACCGGTTGCAGTACAGACGTCGTGGAGGTGGCATGCTTTTTATTCCCGATGTCATCCAAACGACTAACGCACCGGGGTGCACGCACCGAATGCTTTCGCTGACAGTGCCGGAAGTAGCTGAACTCAGGTGTTACCCGCCCCGCCTTGCCCCGCCCGCTGCAGCGCCTGCTGACTGGCGCTCGCAAGAGCCGCTATGTCTCCGAGGACGCGTGAGCTGTCTGTGCGAGGGAGGGATACAGCGGTGCATTGCGGAGCTCGGCCCCAGTCGGACAGCAGGCGTGTCGCGAGTTGCATATGTAACGCAAGGAACGCAGCGGACAACGGCACCATGGCAATGGCGTGTAAAGGCAAAGCCAGCTATCTAAGGCAGATTATTACGCTCCGCCCTGGATTTTGGTGTCGCATGTAATAGAAGCGTGTTTGTAACGTTCGTCCCCTCGTGCGACCCTTCCCGCAGTTGCCCGCCACGAAGCCAGGTGCTAGCTAGACGCATGGATGCCTAAATTGCTCTATATACGGCGGCATTGGCAGCTGGTCGTGGGTTTTCCTGTACAATACTTGTGACACTGATCGAGGCTTAGATGAAAAGTGTACATTCTCAAAATCATTTGTTCTATTCCAACACCCGTAGCAATTGCGATCTGGCCATTAGTGCCTCTCTTAGCACAGAGCAGGGCAGGACATGGCATTGTTTTGCGTTGATGCACGTTTTCCCTTGTATCTCTGCTGCAGTTGCTGACAGTTGCCTTGATTAGATACAGAAGGAGCGTAGGTCCCTAGCCTATGGGCATTCCAGCAACACAGGGAAATACATACTTGGTGCTGCTTGGTGATGAGGGGCAGCTTGCCAGCTGTCACAGGTCACCATTAAAACAGGCGACCAGTGCTGTAACTAACCTGCTGTGGCGGGGGAACGGTTCCAGTGCAGCTAGTGTGGGATAAATGCGCACAAGAAAGCACCTTGTGCAGCATCACTGCACACACTTATGAGGTAACCTGTCTTAGGTACGTCCAGGAGGGGAGGAGACCGTACATTGTGCGACTTGTCGTTGGAGATTTAGTGTACACCAACTTGCGCCATGTCAGGTCCGCTCTAGGAGAATCCCTAATGTCAGCACAGTCTCGATGCAAATTAACCCTATTACAACGTCCTGCAACGTCAGCGTATGCAATATCACCGAAAAGAGCACATAGGCACATTGTTATTAAGTGTTATTGGCTTCACCTGTCGAGGAAAAGGTGCATGCCCATTGTGTTCGCCGCTGCCTGAAGTATGACGTGTAAAGTAAGCAAGTTCGGCTTGGTTCAGCCCGGCTGTCGTATTGAGTCGTATGGTGAGGCCCGGCATGGGCCTCTCTTCTTGTCCTGGGTTCGCCCGACACTGTAATCTCTCATTATTACCTGATAAGGTTAATTGATTGATTGATACAAGCTCTTGGAGCTCGTAAGGCCCATTGACGAAATCTTCTACCTTGCATCTCCTGCAGTCCTGCATCACTCTTTCGGACAGTACTTTTTAGGAAACGCTCTTACACATACCCCAGGTTCAGGTGCTTCGTGGTAATGGGCAACATAACTAGCAAAGTTGATGTCCATGCGTTCTGCGCATTGTTCCACGACGTTAAGCCGCGTATCGGCCCGTGCGCTCGTCCGTGCTCGTCCTTCGCATCGCCGATAGATAGCAAATATACCTTTCCAATGAATGTTTGATGTCGCTAGAAATGTCATACTTACAGAAATTAAAGGTTATCGGCGCTGCAAGCTCAGTACGGATACGGCAATAATGCGCCGCTACCGCATGGCGTATCCTTGGACAAGCTGGAGGCGTGACAGCTTCGAGTCAACACGAAAGACTGTGAAAGACTGCGAAAGCCGGATCGCATTGAGGGGAGTCCTGAAGTCGCGGGGCTTATGCGTCTTACGCATGTACGTCCATTTGGTGACATACAACGACGGCATGACGAGGGACAACGGATTACGCTGACAATTGGTTGCCTTGCGCTGTGTGCAACTGGGACGCAGCTGCATAAATTGACCTAAGTGCAAACGGAATGTGCCGCACCACTCCACACCAGACCAGCCCAATCAGGCTCAAACCTAAGTCCTAAAACAGCAGCCACAGGCACGTTCTCTCCATCTACAAACGTAGCAAGGATTGTATTTCGATATGATGTTGGGTTTCCGAGGCATGTGGTGCAGTCGATTCCGACGTCGTAATGGTCCACAGCCGCACGTTAGTAAGAATTACAAGGCACCAGCTACACGTCTTGCCGTGAAGCTTCCCGATAGTCCCCGTTCTCGAGGCCGTAACTTAGCGCCGGGATGGCTGCTCAGCAAAAAGTGCAGCACGTGATGCTCTCAGCATGCAACGATTGCGGAGCAATCCATCATGCATGGTGGCTTGTTGTACGTTCGAATTACAATGGTTGTCATGTGGGCTACAAACATAACGACGTTATAAGGTCAGACGTGCGAGCCCCTTAAAGTTACGATGTTCCCTTATAGTAAGGATCAGGGCCCTATACGCCGTTCACGATTTACGATTTTACGATTTATTACATGTCGTACTGGCTCGCGCCAGTAGCATGCGTCCCCCCATAACGGACATCCGTCAAAGGGCGCACTTCAAGAACTAATACTAGAAAATCGGGATTATTCCCTTAATGACTCTGTCCGCGCCCTCTGTATCTGAGCCAAAAGGTTGCCTAGTTTCACCTGATCCCACGTAGTCATCACCACTTGCATATCCTGTCCAGTAGGAAAATCTACAGCTCGTCTGAGGGGCTCATACACGGGACACTCCATAAGAACATGAAACTCGTCTTCTACCATATCCCCACGGCACACTCGGCACGTTCTCTCAACACGTGGCTTACGCGGCCGACGTGCAAAACGACTTACGTCGAGATCCCAACAGCCGAGACGAAAACGCATCAGCGCCGTGTGATGCTTCCGAGGCATACACGCGCGAAGGTGATCGAGCTTCTTTGTATGCGCATCGGGGGCATATGCAACGCCCATCCAATTCGAGTAGCGACACATTGTTACGCCCGGCTTCCCGCGATCACTGTCTCCTGCTGCAAATTCGGGAAAAACCCGCGGATCCATATCAATATCGCTCGAGTTCCAATCGAGCAGCAAACGCCGCCTGAACTCCTCTAGCACCTTGTCAAACGGGATTTCCAACGCGGCTATTGCCTTGGCTTTGTCCACATTACTCAACGTTGCGCTCACATGTTGGCGATAGTCGTACCCAAGTGCTCCAAGAATCCGCAGCACCTTACCAGCCCAGAAATATTCATGCTCGCTTGACGAGCGATCCGATTCCAACCATGCAAAAATATCCTCCTCTAAGACTGCCTGTGCGAGCGTCGAGGGCTGCTTACTCAGGCGCTTCCAAAAACCAAACACTTGCTGTGCCCAAAAGTGATGCAAAGGCAGTTGAGAGGACTCTGCGAAGAGTTGCCTGTTCGGAGGCAAACTAGCGCCAACTACCCTGCGCAAAAAGATCTTCTGTACCTCGACCATTGGATCCGCCAGAGCTCTTTCAAATACACCTGCCGCACGACCTGTGCTTCGAACCCATTTTCCCCATCTGCCAAGCAGCGCCGCATTCTCCCCCGTCGCTCCTGACCCTCCCCGCTGGTTCCATCTTTGCCACTCCCTAACCCGCTGTCTACCCTTAGTTCCTAAAACTTCCCAAATAGCGTCTGGTCCCCATACCTCCGCTCCGTACGATAATAAAGGCCTTATTTGGGCGTCAAAACAGCGTAGCATAAGATCGGGTGCCCATACGCGATTTAATTCTAACTTACGCATTAAAGCAAAAACTCCCCTGCGACCCACATCGCATAGCTCCATTCGGCACGAGTCGAACGAAAAACCTGATCCATATCGCAGTCCAAGATATTTTGCGCGCTCTTTGACTGGTACCGTCTGGCCCGCATAACGCAACCCTGCTGCATCACTCAAAAGTGCGTCGTAGGACGTTTGCCTACCGGCGAATACCATCAACTCGCATTTACCCACATTCAAATTCATTCCAAATGCATCACAGAATTCCGCTAACCTATCCAACAGGAATTGCATCCGTTCCCGATTCATAGTCATGAGCGTAAGGTCATCCGCGTACAGCAGCTCCGGGACCCCTTTTCCATGCGCGGTGGGGACGCATCCGCGAGGTTGCCTTTGCTCGTGCTCATCTACGTAATCCGCAAATGATTCGATAAACAACCCGAACAGGACTGGGCTTAGCGGGCATCCCTGCTTTACCCCCTGCACTGATTCAAACCGCTCACCTCTCTTCCCGTTGACTTTCACGCGCAATTGCACCTTATCATAACAACGCCTAATAGCAGACAGCATTTGCCCAGAAAGACCCCGTTCCCTTAGCCGAGCCCACAACAAATTTCGGTCCACACGATCAAAAGCCTTCTCGAAATCGATCTGGCAGACTAAAAGCCCGTGTTGCCCCGGCCTAGCGTAACGAGCTATAAAATGACGAAGCGCGAAAAGATGATGTTGTGTGCCCAAACCCCGACGAAAACCCGCTTGACACCAGTGTCGGACCGGTCTTGCTGCAAATTCAGATTCGGCGAATTTTGAAAGACGCCGTTCCAGAACTGAAGCGTAACATTTGGCAAGCACTCCGCCCACCGCGATCCCTCTGTAATTACTGCACTCTAACATGTCCTTCCCATTCCCCTTATACACCGGGACTAGATCCGACACAGTAAACTGTGCAGGGTAATCACCCGTAGCGCGAATATGCTCCATTAGCACCGTCACAACCGGGACAAGCCTGTTAATTTCTGGGCTCCGATCCTCGCTGCCACTGCGAAGCTTCCGAGCGTATCGGTAGCACTCGCCGCACACTTTCTCGGGACCGCTCGACTTGCCATTCGGTAGCTTCTCCAAAACCACTGCAACTTCCGCCGCCGTAATTGGCGTGTTGAGCGCCTCGTCTGCCGCTCGCCTCCTAAGTTCTGCTTCCTCCTCCCCTAAGGCACGCCACCAAGGTAACGTGTGCCTATCTACTCTATTAACAAAGCCCAGTATATCCGTTGCACGCTCATAATCTGGCGGGCGCTGCCTTTCATTGAGCAGCGCCTGGAAATGACTTCGCCACGCGTCTGCATCAGTAATAGGGCACGACTCCGATGACCCGTCCGAAAGCTTGCGCCATAGCGCCTTAGGGTCTCCGCGACAGTTGTTAATGAATGCGCGCCATTCCTCGTGCTCAAAAGCCGCCATTGCGCGCCTGCGTGCTCTATTGAACTCCTGCCTCGCGACCCTGTATGCTTGCCACACCCCCGAACACCTGCCTTGACCTTTTGCATCCGTTAGCTTAGAACTCATAGCAGCATGCTTTTGCGCACATTCCGCATTCCACCAAGGCGCGTGATTCGATCGCGGTTGCCGCGACTCACGCCCCACCCCAAAAGCCTGCTTCATAGCTCCGTACAGAATCTCGCCTATACGATCTACCGCACATGTGCTAGAAACAGATCCATTATCCAACCCTTGCGTAACCTCCTGTAGATTTGCCATTACTGCACTGTCGTCTGCAGTGAAATAGGTTGCATACTTCCTCCACTGGCTGACGTTGAATCCCAGACGCTTACGAGGACGACGTGGAGGTAATTCCCCGTCCGGCCGTTGCAGCCGCACGCCCAGTTGTAGACTAACCGGTCCGTGGTCACTGAACGTACGCCCGCCCGTACCACGCGTACGTAGCCTATTATGCAGATTATCAAACACAAATAAAGCCTGACACTTAGAAAACAGACTAGGACTAGTTAGAAATAGGTCCACCGTACTGCCACCTTGCGGGCCCAAGAACGTAAGAGCCCCGCGTTCATCACCTCTAACCCTCCCATTTACTACACACAGGCCTTCTGAGCGGCATACGTTCCCCAGCTCAATGCCCGCGTGGTTGGTGCGCGCGTCGACACAATTCCGAAAACGTGGAACAGCATCAATGCTGTCGTCATAGCCAAAGGGAGCCCCTAATTGCTCTGCTAAACCTGCTACTGTGATGTCGGGCAGGTCTGGAATCCCGCTCTGTCCCCCAGACATACGTGCGTTGAAATCACCGGCAAGGAGCACTAGGTCGTCGTCACGTCGCAGTGCGCCTAATCTCGCTTGAAGAGCAGCAAAGGCATCTAGGGCTGCTTCGGCGTTCGTGGCTGCTGGTCGTCCTTCCCTATGGTAGGACGAGTCTTCGGGCGCGATATAGCACGCACCGATCAGCAAACTACGGCCGCCTGCGTCCGCCCAATCGGAGCGCAGCCGCAGCCACACAGACTCGCAGCCCCGAGGCTCCGCTACATACAGTAACGGCTCCAAGGCGTCTGCGATTCTATCGTGGACGTACACGGCTACACCTCCCGCCCTCCTGCCCCCCATTCTAGGCCTGTCCACGCAAAAATTCTTATAACCCGGTAGCTGTTGACCTGCTGTCGGGTGCGCTTCTGTGCCGTGTGTTTCAACACAAATGATGATATCATGCATAGAAAGTAAATGCCATATTAGTTCGTCCTCCTGCAGCTTGCCTTCCTCAAGATGGCGCACGTTCCACAAAATGATACGCAGGTTACTATCCGTCATTAGATTCGTGCGTCGCCGTTACGCGCACCTCCCAGGTCTCCATTCCTCCCGGGTCCCTCACCGGACCCCGCCATACTGCGCCATGCTCCGCCTCCCCTCACTCCTCGTCCGCCCGTCTCTGGTGGTGCCTCCGGGCAGCGCTTCACGTCCTCTTCTGTGTACTGCCTGGGGACACGTGACCCCGGAGGTAGTACGAAGATCTGGGCGCCGTTGCGCCACTTCGGCCGCATGCCGCCGTCCAGCAACCTCTTGTAGTCGTACGATGCTGCACGTCGGGCGGCGCGACCAGCGGGGGTGAGGTTGTCGGCAACCACCCACTGGAACGTCTGCCGGATGAACACAGCGCAGCTGATGAAGGCTGCCCTTGCAGCCTGAACATCCTCTGCCTCACCCGTGAACCGCACTATTATGCGGCGCACCGGTGAGAACTGCTCCCTTGTGGCCGCCCCGGCGCCATCAGCCGGAGCTGCGGTGCCGGTGACCTGCCGTGCTTCTCCACCTGGAGTTACCGCCGCTGCTGCTCCCGCCTGCTCGTCCATCTCCATTGCCGTGTCGGCCTTGTCGTCTCCGCTGCTGGCGCCGACCGCCTTCCTGAAGGCGCTCATCCCCGACGGCACCTCTTCCGCCTTGATGCCTACGCTACGGATCTGTACATACTCCATAACCCCCTCCAGCTTTTGCTGAATTTCTGGCAGCGCGATATTGCGCCCAATGTTGCTTAGGATCAAAGATCCCGACTCCGTGAGAGGTACTGTCCGCCCCACCTCGTATGCCTGCGTGGCTCGCCTGGGGTGCTGCTGTGCTGCTGCCGGACCCTCCTGCTGTAGCCCTGACCAGGCCCTCTGCAGCTTCTGAATCGCTGAGGTAAGGTCCTGTACCATCGTGTACAGGTTGTTGACCTTCACCACGAGCGCCTCTTGGCCATCGGTGGGTTCGCCGACCGACCTGCTGAGCCGTTGGTGGACGGCGTGGATCTCCGCGTCCAGCCGCTGGCTCTCCCTCTTTAAGCTGTCGCTAAACTTCTCCAGCCGTTCGTCGAACATCCGGCTGAGGCTTGCGAATTGCGCCGAGAAGGTCGACGACATATCCGCAAGTTTCGCCGAGAAGGTCGATGACATGTCCGCCTTCAGAGTGTCTATAGCCTCCTCCATGGTACCAGAACCAGAAATAGAATCAACTTCTTCCAGTTCGAAGCGAGGAGCCGTGCCTTTGCTCAAACCGGCTATCTTCAGCGTCTTCGGTGCTGATTTCCTAGCTGATTGAGGCGTCGAGCTATTCGATAGTCCGTGTTTGGTTCCTTTATGCGCTATCATCAAACACTACAAACGCTATCATGTGAGAGCACTGTGAGAGCACTGTGAGAGCACTGTGAGAGCACTGTGAGAGCACTGTGAGAGCACTGTGAGAGCCGTTCACATGACGAGCTGACGTACGTATACCCACCTTGTTGGAGCGATAGCATGACTGGTAGGGCTCCTCGTACTAATAGCTTTATCTTACTGGAAATTCAAGGGTGCCCTCCACTTTAAGTACCACACGCGAGTGTGCGAAGCTGCGAACCGTCGGGTCTGTGGCTCGTAAATGGTACATCATCGTCACTGGGAAAAATGACAAGTCGTAATTTCCTTAATTCGCATACAGGATGATACGATAGGGTCCAATTCTTTCCAACTTGCAGTTCAGAGACACAGCATTTGTACAAGTGTTATTTACGGACGCCATTGTGGGTGTGCTTAGGTTAACGCCGTTGGTGCGTTATGGAGGAAGACAGCACCCTAGAGCCTGCTTCATTGCAGATGACCACGGACAGCCCTGGCTCGGCTCGCACGTCGGCGGGCTTCAAACGCGAGCGCGGCCTTTCCAAGGCTTTGTCGGTGCTGCGCGCCAACACCAAGTTGCAGCAGCAAAAGCGTGTCTCGTCGAGCCATGCACGTGTTGTCGAGGACGAGGAAGGCCTGGACTTTGAGGAAGACAGTACTTCATTAGACGATTCCTCGTCGCGCCGCCGCACCGGCACGGGCTCTGCACCAGTCTCTCGCACTTTTGGGCGACAGAGAGGAACCGCCGTTGTGTCATCGGTCGAGGGGCAACGACGGAATGCTCCTCGGGGCGAATGGTCGCAAGCCGAAGAAGCGGTGCTGGCAAGGAAACATATGGAGTTGGGCAACAAGTGGACGACCATATCGCACTTTTTGCCAGCACGGAGCGACAACGATGTTAAGGCAAGAAGGGTCCGACATGGCAGGCGTTCCGGCGAAATTGCAGCAACGCAACAGACAGGACACACTTCTGGCCAGGATATTCACCGCATTTTCGTTTTTTACGCACTAGAACTCTGTCTGAATAATGCGTATTGCCTTACTCAAGGCGCGTCGCCGCATGTCCCCTTCTGCGTCCCGGACGAACTTTCCCTCACAGAACATCTGGCATAGCACGTTGCGGTCCAAGAACTCAGAGCGGCGCTCGTTTCTACGCACGTATGCGCGTGCCGTTCGCGATTGCGCGAACGACGCAGAAGCGCGCCGGCAGGCGTACGATATGGCCCAGCAGGTCTGTGGCCCGCCGCAGCCAATTGAGCTTGCCATTGCGGCTGTGCAGCAGCAGTATCAGCAACAAATGCAGATGCAAGCACATCAGCAAGAAGAGTTGCTAGAGAACGGGCAGTCACCTGAGCACCAGCAGGACCAGGAGCGAGACGGTGCACACGATCACGAGCGCGACATCAATCCCAGCTCCAACTTGGGAGTGCAAGAGCTGTCACCTCGTGTCATGTCGGCGCAGCCTGCCCTGGAACCGCTTCTAGACGCCTTGCGGTCCGGCACGTGCAGCCGCACCACCAGCGCTGCAGAGTCACAGCAGCACAGCGCCATGGGCCTCAAAGGTATGCACGTAATGAAGGGCTCCTTTTCGGGCGCGCCTCTTGGGGGAATGCCCGGGGAGTTTTAAGGCCTCTGGCCTAAGTGGGCTACTGCAGCTTGGGGTCGGTGGTAATGGGTTGCGTTATGGCCGGTGAAGACCAGCTGCCATGCTCACGTGCGCGTTCCATCCCTGACCCCGGTCTCCCCGCAATATGCCGGCGCAACAGGCCGTTTAAGTCCAGGTCCGAGTCCCTTCCCCAAGAGCCTCCTCCGTGGCCAACCGGGTCCGATGCCGAGCCCCAGCCCGCTGGATACCCTTGACGCTGCAGCCGCGGCTGGCGGAATGCAGGCATACCAATCCCTTCTACACCCCCGGGGCCACCTCAGCGGCCACAGCCTCAGCCACAGCCACCAGCACACGCAGCTGCTTGCTGTCGACGACTCCTCGCTGCCCCCGTCATCTCGTGCGAGCGAAATCGACTCGTCCTGCCTGGCTCGCTTGTCCGCCCTGCACCTGGCGGACCAACTGCACCGCCAGCACCAGCACCAGCTGGGGGCACACAATGACCCGCTGGGCATTGTCGGCGGGAACTCCTCCTGCTCGGGCCACCATGGACGGGCGCTCTTGTCCCAGCAACAGATGCTGGCCTCTGTCTACGGGAGCCAGCAGCTGGGCCGGGGCAGTGCAACCGGGATGGCGGCCATGATGCCACCGCGCGGGCCGGCGCAGGAGCCAGTATCGGCCCTTGGGGGATCCGGCAGCCAGGCTGTGGACCTTGACGACCTGCTGGCTTTGGGCCTGGACCTGACGCCGGATGAGCTGACGATGCTGGCCCAGGGCAACCAAGCGGGGGCGGACGGCAACGGTGCTACGGAGGGCAAACAAGCGCAGGCTGCACCCAGCGATGTCACGTCTGGGCACACAGCGGAGAAGGTGCTAGGTCTCTCTCGCGCTGTGCAGCAGCAGCAGCAGCAACACCGGGTAGGTTGGGGCGGGCGGGTTGGACTGGTGCTGTGGCGCCACAACGGCAGCTGCTGAAATGGGCCAGGTACGCACGATAGGCGGGGCTTTGCGTACACGGCAATGAGGTCTTGATTTCATCCCGGGCTAGTTACACCTCCTGGCAGGGCACCATGCTGATGTGTCCGGGCTCGACGTCGGCCGCTGGGTGCGGCATGTCTTTGGACACAGTGGTGGTCTTAACATCCAACTGCATACCCTGCGTCTTTGCTTGTTTGCAGTTTGTGGCTTCTGCCAATGCGTCTTCTCTCGCTGTTTCGAAAGGGCTTTCACTTCAGCAGATGCAGCAGCGCGCCGCCCTGCCGCCGCAGCCCGGCTCGCTGACCCTGGACAGCTCGGCGCCGCCCCTGCTTCGTGCGGTCAACGTGAGGAGCATGGCGGGAGGCAGCGGCCCCGCGACCACTGCCGCCACGGAGCAGCAGCAGGCAGACGCCATCGACTCGTTGTTCGCTGAGCTGGAGCAGAAACAGCGCTTCCAGCCTCCGCAGCCGCAGCCTCTCTCAGGTGGCTACACCCCGCAGCAGCAGCTGCAGCAACAGCTGCAGCAACAACAGCAGCAGCAGCAACAGCAGCAGCTACAGCAGCAACAGCTGCAACACGAGGATGTGCTTGGATTGGCGTGGGGGTCCGCCTTCAGTTGTGGACGGGGGCCCCCGGGGACCTTTGACCCCTCGTGCAACGGCTCCGGCAGCCGATGCGGCTTCATCGCTCCCCACAACACCTGCGTCGAGTTTCATAGCTTGGCGAGCTGCTCGTCCACGATCGACCTGCTCACCTCAGGTGGGTGGCAGCTGTCTGTGTGGGACAGGGCAGCGGGCTGGTGGCGGGCGGCGGGGTGGTCATGTGATAGCGCGGTGCATCCTTCAGTGCCAGTCGCGCACGGGTGGTCAAACTTGCAAGCCTGGTGCTCGCACGCCGAGGTCACGCACATGCGGACGCAGCGGCTGCAGGGCTGCCCCTGCGTGTGCAGCTGGCGGTAAGGAGCCCCGCGAGACGAGTGCGCCGAGAAGCCGGTCCGCCGAGTAGGGGAAGTGACGCACCTACGACAATCCCTGGTGTCCGCCGAGTAGGGGAAGTGACGTACCTACGACAATCCCTGGTGTCTCGCTCACATCCTCAATGCACCCGTCTGTCACGACAGGCCATCAGGCTTACGTCGATGGTCCGCGGCCGCCGCCTGGTCACCTGTCCATTAACGCGGGTCGGGCATCTGGGCTGGGCATGCTCGGTGGGTGCCAAGAGAGCTTCAGCAACGCGAGTAGCGGCCTCCTGTCGCCGCTTGGCCTTGGATCTGCCCAGGCCGGCCCTGCCCAGCGAACCACCCAATTCGCGTCCTCGACAGTCTGGGCTGCAAACCAAGGCGCCGCTGCCGGTTCCGCCGCCTGGCCCAACAGTCTGCTGCGTTCGGGCCCCGGCAGCGGCTCGGTGCGCACACTCAGCTCCCCGGCGCCCTTCTGCTGCGACACGGGGGCGGGGGGAGGCGTCGGTGACGGGGCCTCCGGCCTGGCTGTGACGGGGTTCCCGATGCTTCAAACCAGTGGCGGCAGCGGGGTGGCCGGGCGCGGCTCTGGACTCATCCCGAACATGTCTTCGTTGGCAACGCCTGCGCCTGTGGATGTGGTCACCATGGGTCTGGACTCGGGGAACCTGCTGGATTGCATGGACTGCGAGGGGGAGCCCGCAGCGGATGCGGGGAGCGGCGCTGCGGCTGCGGCAGCAGAGTCGCTGGACATGACGCTGCGGGCATCGGCGCGGGGCTCGTTTTGCCAGCAGCAACAGCAACGACAACAACCACAACAACAGCAGCAGCAAGTGGGTATGTCGGAGCGCGGCCCTGGCTCGCAGGGTATGGGGCCGGGGGCCAACGCGTGCCCGCAACCGTGCTGGCCGGCTAGCATGCCGCCGTACCACACCGGCAGGATTGGGCCCATGCTCCGTCTGTAGGCGTTGAGTGCCTACTGCAATGAGAATGCGGCATTGTGGCATTGTTGCTGGGATGAGAGCTGAGTTGGGGGTTGAGGCTGGGGTTGAGGCTGTGGGTCCAAACCTGCCCCGCCCAGCCTCATGATCACGGGCGGAGGCGGCATCACGGTGTTGCGTGTGGTTGTGGGTATGAAACACGTGGCATTCTAGGGCGTACGGGTTCATACTGGTGCTGTACGGAAGTCGTCTGTCTTGCAAGTGCTCTCGAACATTTTTCGGTCGTTGAGGCCCTCAACTAATCGAATGTGAAGATGGAGCGTCGGCTGCGATCACGTGTGGCTGCCTGGCTTGGTGGCGACCGGGAACGTTGGCAAGAGGTTGCTCTTCGAGGAGTGCACATGTGATTTGAAGTACGCAGCATTGTACGGGTTGCTTGTTCGAAATGGGCGTTGTCTTGCTGGAGTGGATGTGCGGCGAGCCTTGCCCTGGCCAGGCCAGGGTCTGACATAGATTTCGCGACCTAACCGAATTACTGAGCATCTGAATTGGAGGAGTTTTATTTTTGCTATGGTTACAGGGGCGCCTGATGTATGGCGTAGCTGGTGTGGGCAAAGGCCAAAAGAGATGACGTTTAACTTCCTGCAGGAGTCCCCTAAACTTTATCCAGGTGGGCACAGCGGCGGGAGGTTGAGTGGTGGCGTGAGGCAGGCAGTCGGAGGCGCGATGAGGGAAGTAACCTAGGGTGCGCGCTTGCTAAGGTTCTTACGACGACAGCCCGGGCTGCACGAGCGGCACTGCTGCGGAGCGCAGCGGCGAGTGCGCCGGCACACCCATTCGCAGTCGGTGGCTTGCATAGCAAGGCGACTGGACGTTGACGGGTGTGTGGTGTTCTGACGCGAGTGGGAGATCAGGCTGGATCAGGGCAGGAAGGGGAGCTGCCACCCCTTGAGCCACGGCGACTCTGGCGACCAGACTCCTGCATGATTGCGTGTGGACAACTGTTGAAATAAATGTACGGTATTTCGTCGCCGGTTGGGCTTCCCAGGAAACCTGGTACTCGAGAGGCGTCGTGTGCTGTCGTGTAGTGTCGTGTCGTATGGTGTGGTGTGGTGGACACGAGGGCGAACTGTGCGACGAAGGGAAGCCGCCAATGCCGGCGCCATCGCCAGCTTCGGGTATACAGATTAATGATGCTTATGCCGGGGGAAAGGAGGGGGACGGAAACGATGTGGAGGTCCTCGTGCACTCCTACTGTTGGTCTGGTTGTAAGTGGTATTGAAGTCTGAGCGGGGCTGGGATGCTTCGTAGCGGGGCAAGGCTGCATCTGTATCGCCATGGGGGACCGGCAGGGGCCGGGGAGGCCGTCGCCGCAGGTTTGGGGTGTCGGGGATGCGGGCAGATACTGTCACCGAGAGGTCGGGCGGCCAGGTCGGCGGAGAGGTCGGCCAAACGACGTGGCTGTGGAGGGAGCCGTGCTGCACGGTACGGACGCCGGGCTGAACCCTTTCATCGGTCCCACGGGTTACATTCGGGGTCTCATGGGGTGATTACCATTCAAACGGGATGTCTCTGACATCGTCGCTGTCGCGCTTGCTAGCGGCTTACAATAATATGCTCTGTTGTACAAGTACTGTTCGAGAGTGGGCAAATTGTGTGTGCGTGCATTCGTAGCGGCTGTTACGTAAGCGGCGGACACAGCACGGGGCTACATACTAACGCCTGTTAGTATCTGGGTAAAGGTTAGGGAAGATACACGCTGACCATTCTGCCCAATGTAATCTCACTCCTCGAATAGGTCCCCAGATCTCCGCCCGTATTCACCCAAGGACCTGGAAGAGGGGCATGGCCGGCCCACGCCTGTCATCCCAGGTCATCCATCCCTGACGCCATCCAGCACAGGCGAAACACCCTTCGCACAGTGGTGCGACAGCAAGCAGCAACACCTTCCCCTCAAACAAATTGTCAGCCGACGCATCCACTACCCATCAGCAGCAGTCCGACGTCGGTCGTCGTCTTAGAAGGGCAGCTCCGGACAGCCAGTGGACTCGATGCGCCCCAGGCCAGCGACGGTGTTGCGCAGGTCTCGGACGTACTCCTGCGGCATGAGGTTGTCGGTTGGGCCACGTGGATCGCACCCCGTAACGTTGAGCCTACCGGTCTCACGGGGCACACGTGACCAAATCCGTGCGCTAGCGAATGCTGCATGCCGGCATGCGTTGGGGGCTGCTGCCCGCATCCAGATGTAGCAGCCCTCAGGGCCAGCAGCAGGGCACGGAGGAAGCCCAGGAGGCGAGAGAGGAAACCCGTGCGCGCGACACTTGAGGAAGAGAGGACATTACCCAGTGCCCAGCCCGCTGACGGGGCTTCCTGGAAACGCCGAATGCGCGGCGGCACCGCACCGCACGTTGCGCCACGTCACTCGACGACTCACCACCGGGAAGAGCTTGCCCAGGCCGTGGTGGAACTGGTGGTAGCGCTCAGCGCGGTAGAACGGCAGCTGGCCGGAGTCGACGACCCACACGGTGTTGAGGATGTCGTCCTGCACACCCCGGGGGCCGGGGGGGTACAGGAAAGGACCGGTAACTCGACATGGGGCCGGGGAGGGGGTAAACATGAAACCCTTCGGATTGGCGGGGCGAGAGGCCAGTTGAGGCGCTTCAGGAGCCTCAGCGAGGTTCCCGAGAATCCCTTCCCCATATCGTTCCCGAGGATTGGCTGTCGCTTAGGTGTTTGGATCCCAAGCGGTGTTTGGATCCCAAGCGGTGTTTGGATCCCAAGCGATGTTTGGATCCCAAGCGGTGTTTGGATCCCAAGCGGTGTTTGGACCCCAAGCGGTGTTTTGATCCCAAGCGGTACGCCCTATCCACCGCACCACTCTGCCATGCACCATGCACCGACCACCAAGTTGTACTTGCCATACCGTCCTACGCTGCCGTCAGCTCCCTTGCCCAGGCGACAACGACCCACCTCCGTCGGCCTGCCCTGGCCCATGTTGTTGCCCCGTCCTTCGCGCAGCTCCATGCCGTACTTGTTCGCTTCCTGCATGCATGCACGTGCGCCATGACGGTCGTGTTGGGGCAGCCAACGGCGGTCACCAGCCGCGCAGAGGACAAGTCCCGCCGCGATCATCCGGGTGACGCCTCAGCCGGGGGGATGGCGAAGGGATCGGTGTAATACGACATAGAAGACGGAAGCGAAAAGACCGGCGAACAGTAGGGATCACGCGTTTGAGTTTGCATGCCGGCAACCTGCGGATCAGTCTCGCTTCCGACGCCCTGGCGGAGCAGCAACCGAGCTGTCTTACCGCGTTGCGTTCGCGTTTGGGGCTCATGCGGGTGAACTTGGTTCGTCGGCTGAACATGGCGGGGCAGCAACTCGCCCAAGCCCGGCCCACACACAGAAGTTATCGTGGTAGGCGGCCCCAGCAAAGAGGTGGCATAAATACCGATTTACCCCCCAGTATTGGGGGGGCCGGGTTGCGCGCAACGCAGCTCTGACCGGCGGGGTTGATCCCCAGCCCCAACGCAGCGGCATGCTCCTACCTGGATGACGTGGTAGTACGGCGAGCTGACTCCTCCAGGGATGCCGATGACGTTGCGGTACGCGGGGCCGCGGTCCTGAGGGTCCTGCGACACACCACCGCCCCGGAAGCAGGATTCAGGAGGTTGCAGACGGGAGGATTCGCTAGCAGTTGGCAATTGGCAGTTGACAGTTGGCAGAGCGACGTAACTCACCGACCGCTGCATGCCAAACCGCGTCTGCCTGAACTGGTCGAAGTAGCGGGCGGCGAAGGCCCTCAGCTCCGCCTCCGCAGCCACCGGGTCGGCGCTGACACCCAGCTGCACCACCTCCGCGTGACCCAAGGAGTCGTAGTGCGTCTAATGAGGGGGGAGGCGGAGGGGGGCGTCAACACAGCGGCCGCGAGTTGGGGC
This sequence comes from Yamagishiella unicocca, assembly GCA_003116995.1. Classification (NCBI taxonomy): domain Eukaryota; kingdom Viridiplantae; phylum Chlorophyta; class Chlorophyceae; order Chlamydomonadales; family Volvocaceae; genus Yamagishiella; species Yamagishiella unicocca. The sequence continues at coordinate 68,587 of BDSL01000102.1, forward strand.
GTGCGGTGAAGTATGATCTGAAGCAAGGCCAAGGCGGTGTAGTGACAGGTTTGGCAGCAGAGACATGGCATTCCCCCTCTCCCCTCCCGGTACGACCATGCAGCGCCCCCTCCCTCCCTCCTTGCATCCCCCCAGCTCACCCTGGGGTCCGAGTACACGTAGCAGACCTTCCCACCCGGCCCGGTCTGGGTGCCCGCGGCGTAGCCCACCAGCGCCGTCAAGCTCTCGGGCGAGCGGCCCAGCTGCCGCATCTCCACGTCGACGAAGTCCTTCTGGCGGCCCCAGAAGCAGCCGTTTCCGAAGTACACGCTGTACAGCACGTTGCATTTTGCATAGGGTGGACTTCACACTTGGGAGCCGCAAGGTGGTGCGGGGTTCGGGGTGCCGACCGGGCGGTGGAGCAGCACGCAGCAGCGCCCACGAGCAGCAGTATGTAATGTCAGGGGACGGCGGGAGAGGGCAACAGGGAGGCGGGCCCCTCCGTACATGTGGACAACAGGGAGCGCAGCCAGTGAGGCGCATCATCTTCTTCTGAAGCAGCAGGGGAGGAAGAAGCCACAGCTTGCTGGTGCCGTGTGGTTACGAGGGCGGCCACAGGGATGGCGGCCCCCAGGCGGGTGTTCAGGACGTGAAGCGAAATGGAGGGCCTGACAGGGCCCGACAGCCCGCACGCGGCTCACGGCAGTTGGACTACCTACTCCTCCTCTGGCAAGCCTGCCTTACAAACGCCTAACCGCCGCAACGGACACCCACCCACTCACGTCTGCAGGCCGCTGCTGCTCGAGCCGCTCGCCGCTGCCGCCCCCTGCACGAGCGCACCTGCCTCCAGGGAGGTGCGCTCCGCCGCTACCATACCCTCCGCTGCTTGGACGGGGCTCGCAGAGAGCGGCAGGACCAGGCACGCTGCGAGGGACGGGCGAATCAGGAGGCGACGGGCGAGACACGCACACAAGTTACCGGTAATCTGAGGCGGCGGCATGAGTGTACACTGAGGTCTGCCGGTACTGCGTTTGCACCCCAGGCTGGTAGGGAGCCTGGGGTTGTGCAGCTTGAGGGTGATGATGCTGTTCCCGTATGGGAGCCCAGGTGCGCAGACCAACCACGCCGCGCGCTTCCATCCACAACGGCTCAACCGCACGCGAGCGCGAGCGACTGCAGGAGCCCAGCCAAGCGCCACCCACCCGCTAGCGCAACGGACGCCAGTCCACTGCGCAGAGCCGCCGTGGCCAAAAGGGATCCGGCCGCCACCGTGCCCTCCGCCAGTGTGCGCTCCTGCGGGGAGCAGGCTCTGCGGCGGACGGCGACGTGGCATTGCGGCGTGTCAGCGGCATGCATTCAATCGGGCACAGCAACTTGAGGCGTCGGGGCACCGGGAACAGCGTGCTGTCCGCAGTTGAGTCCAAACAATTCCTCCCAGCGTGCAGCATTATTGAATACGGCAGTGAGGGTCTGCAGGCCCCGTGGCGCGCTGGCCCTTCACCGGCCCCTCGCTGGACTAGTGGCCTGACGCTCGCTGATCACCCGGCTTGCCTGCGTATTTCGCGTCCAGAGCAGACGTTGTATAGTGCTGGTCGCAGGGACCTACATCCTGGGCGCGCCGCTGAACGCGGCTGCAGAATGCGGGTGATGGGCTGTCTGTGGGCGAGCGTGCACGACATCGCTCGCTAGTAACAACGCAATAAGACCTTGTGATTGCTGTTCTGTGGCAATATTCGTTCCTACTTGTGATACTCCTATCTCCAAGCGCGCTGGTATATGGAGTAAATAAGGCGACAACACAGGCGGAGGAGTCACTCAGTTACCAGCCCCTATATCCGAAACTGCAAGATACCTGCGGTTACTACATGTTCCGCGCATGAACACGAAGCACTCCTTGCAACGACAGTCTGTCGGTTGTCTGTTAGCCGTGCGATTGGTGTGCCTTATCGATTGGACGATTGCACCATCCATGCGGCTACAAGTTTCACCATGTAAGAACTTTAGCCTGTAATGATATGGTATAAGATCCACTAGTGGCCCTTTGGGGGTGAATGGGTTGCTTGCCTACGTGTACTGACCACGGCACCACAACCTTCTAGCTTTCTGCCTGATGTGGATCGCCAACTCCATGGGTTCAATTCACAAGGCTTAGATTAAGTTCACTTGCAGTAGGCACAAGTGGATCAGGCGCCGTGGGCCAAATGCTCGCTCAAACTTCATACGGCGGCGGGACTGGGGAATCCCAGAGAGCCATATCAGCGGAAGCGATGTTTGACCTTGGCTTGGACGGTAGCATCAATCTTGATAAGGTTTCGCAGGTAAGCAGGACTCTTTAGTAGCAGGTTCATGGTAGGGGCTGGGGGTTAGTTCAGCTTACTATCGCGCATGTTCATGGCACAAGGCATAAGCAGTGGCTTATCTTCCATACTGATAGGCTGTTGTGAAAGTTCGGTTGGTCATTAAAAAGCCGTCACTACCTGGCCACGTGTGCCGCCGTGCGCGCCGTCCCGTCACCAACTGCGATTATGCTGGCCGTGCCACATGACGACATTATCGTATCGCCTCTGAATCTGCATCCTATTCCTGCTTACAAGCGGGGCGGGAGGCTGTTTGACCTGACGACGCGCACATCCGCACTCGAAACCTTCACACACTCGGATTCACAGGGACCTGGAACAGCTGCGGCAAAAGCTGCGGTCGGTCTCCCGCCGCGCGGTCCGGACGTCTCGCGGTGTCCGCCGCACCCCCGGGGCGTGACCTTCGGGGTATGGCTCCGAGACCACTGGGCGCCACCAAGCCGACACAGCTACAGCGGCTCGGAAAGGATCGCTTCGACCACACCGGGGTCCGCGCGGCTGCAACTGCAGGTCGGCAGCAAGTACTGGTGGTGGGCGGGGGCAAACAGAAACAGGCTGGCAGTCGCTTCGTCCCAGCAGCCAGTGTGTGACGTCTTGTCGCCTTACCGCCACTTCAACGTCATGATCCATTTGACCCCCACCGCGCAGCCACCGCTCGCCCACCGCTGGCTCAACTGTGCCCCCCGCACCCCCCCTCCACCTGCGAGCAGGTGATGCGGACCGTGTCGCAGCTGCCAGCCCAACCATCAGCGCCCCAGCTGGCGGCGGCTCTACGCGGCTGCGGTCTGGACGCTCGCTTGGTGGCCCCGAGTTCTGCGGCCCGCAAGCCCCAGCACCACCAGCAGCAGCAGACGGCGGCTGGTCCTGACAGCATGTGGGTCAATCGAGACCTGTATGTTGTGGTCCTGCCCGACCAGCCAGACGACATCGAGCTGCCGGCCGCTGCCAGGTCCGCGTGCAGGGGCTGCTCCGACAGCGGCGGCGAGGTCCACCGCAGCGGCTGCAGCCCGGGCCAGGGACAGAACGTGCTAGTCGGCGACATACCGTCTTGGCGCCACATGGCGGAGGAGCCGGGGTGTGGCGAGGGCGGGGGCCCAGCGCAGCGCCATGCGGCTCCGGGGCCTTATGCCCGGGCAGCTGCCGCCTCCGCCACGCTGGTGGTCGAGGTGGGGCTCCGAGACCTCTTTCGCCTGGCCCGGGCGACACCCGAGTACGATGCGGTGGTCGCCAGGCTGCCGCAGGTGGGTTGGGGCGGAGACACGGGCCGGGGTCGGGGGTAGGGGGCTGCGAGCGGGGGCCGATGGGGAAAGGGTCGGAGTCGGCGGGTGAGACGAGGGCCGACCTTGTGCGTACCGGTATTTGGCGCTGCAAGGTCCTACCTGACAGCAGGTAAGATCTGACAGCACCCGCAGCTGTCTATCGCCCTCCCTCCCTTCCGTCCCCTCGCCCGACCCCTCCTCCTGACCCCTCCTCCTGACCCCTCCTCCTGACCCCTCCTCCTGACCCTGCCTGCAGGTGTGGGTGGGGCCCCGGACCGTGCTGATGGACCTGGCTGAGACCATGTGCGCCGTCATGGAGGTGCACTTCAGGTGCGAGGAGGAGGAGGAGGGAGGGATGCAGGGTCACGGGCGGCTGCTTTGAGAGACACTGGAGCGGTGGGGCCCCTCGCTGTCGCCCACTGACCTCGGCGCCTCGCGCGCTGGTGGGGTCCCCGCCCGTCACTGCGCAATGGCAGTTTATCATAACAATTGGGCGATCCCTGGTGGTTGCCGGTGATGGCGCCAAATTTGTCATGACAGTTGGACGAGCCCTGGTCGTTGTCGTGTCGTTGACGTGGTGCCGTCATCCGTGGGAACACCCCCGCGCCCCCTCCAGCTCCCCGGTCCGAGCGTGCAACCCACTCACCCCGGTTCCTCCCCCCGCGTCACCCATCACTCCCCCCTCAGGAGCCAGGGCCTGGACGTCCCTCCGTGGCGGAGGCGCTCGGCGGTGCTGGCTCGGTGGGACGAGAGCAACCAGCTGGAGGTGGGCGGCCCGTGCGACCAGCAGCCGCAGGGACACCCGGGGCGCCTGGGGTGGTGCGACCTTCGCAGCAGGAGCTGCCGGGAGATGTCCACCCGGGCTGAGACACTGCAGCGGGGGCACACTTCGGCCCTGGAGGACTGCGCAGTGCCGGGTGGTGGTGGCGAAGAAGGTGCAGGTGGAGGTGGAGGTGCAGGGGGAGGTGCAGCCCGGGCGCAGTGCGGACCACCACCACCCGGGCAGCAGCTGCCAGTACCACCTCTCCAGGGGGTCAGCGGCGCTTCGGAAGCGCCCCCTCCCCCCTCTCTCCCCCCGGCGTATGCAACCCGTGCTGCGGGTTGTACGGCACTCCCGCGCACGCCCACCGCACCCGCAGCCCTTGACCAACTGCCGCGCTATAGCGGCGGCGGCGGCAGCGGCGGCAGTAGCAGCCGCAGCAGCAGCTCGGGGTACGGCAACGAGGATCCGGATGTGGACGAGATGCTTGGTACCGAGGGGACCTCGCCCCACAGTGTGCTGTTCCGGGGGGGCAGCTGCATGGGCTCAGCCGCCGCTGCCGGATCCAAGTCTCTGGGAGCAGGGGCCGTCCAGCTGCGGCTGTGGAGATCCGGCCAGGACCGCCCCGCAGAGGGGACCTCGTGGGTCGGCGCGGGTCCCGAGGGCGTGGCGGAGCGGTTGCCGATGGCCCGCGACGCCGTACATAGGCCGGTTGTGATATACGGGTTCGATGTGGCGTGAACCCTCATTAGCAACAGCTAGCAGCATCCAGCACTTATGCCAGGCATGTGATCAAGCTCTGTGTTTAAGTTTGCGGCTTGGGGCACCGAAGGGTTTTTTGGCGTCATCCAGCGACCTTGATTTCTGTTAGACCTAGGAAGCGGGTTGAGGCGTGCGAGCAGTTTTTCAAGGGCTGTAGCGGAGTTTGGAGCTGCTACTGCCACTGCTGCCGCACGCGCGAAGGCTGCATTGGCACCCAAGCCGGTGCAGCGGTACGTCACGTAGCACATGTAGGACATGACAATTCAACGTTTTCGTAGAAGGGGCCTGGGGCCCAGATGGTTGTGGTTCCTTAAGGAGTTGACCTCCTTTGTGAGGTTTATTTTTTCGTTAAGTGGTGGATCCGTTCAGGCCAGCAAACGAGTGCCAGCCAAGTCAATCGATTACGGCTCTCGCCCCGATGTGCACAACGCCATCAGTGCCCATGGCCGCAGTGATTTGGGCTCTTGATTGGCTTCGTGATGGCTGGATGGGTGGATGCATGGGCGGCCCAAGATGGCGGCGGCGCGGCGGATAGGCCCCAGCGCGTCACCACACGCCGCTGCGAGCAGTATAGAAAGCTCCCGCTGCCAGGTAGAGTGAAGAAATACCTTATTACCTAGTCCGAAGTAGAATGTCGGGTGACGTGGAATTCGGTCCACACTATTCCCTCCTCATACCACCGCTACCTCACCTCATTCCTTTTTTCGTGCTGGTTGGACGAACACCGGGAGTTTGGTTTGTTGGGAGGAAACCATTGGTCAGCACTAAAGAGATTAGTGGGGGGTTGTTGCAGGGTGAGGGAGCGGAGTGGACCCGACCACTGGCCGCCGTGCCTTGCTCGCTTGCATGCTCATCGCTCATCCGAATTGCCATCGACACTGTTTTGCAGCAACCTCGTTTGTCGATGTTCGCGCATAAATGTTGTTGTGGGAAATGTACGGTACCGTGTATCGCACCTTCGCACCTTGCGGAGTGGAGGCATTGAGTGGGGGTGAAGTGGGTGAGGCGCATGCGCTGTCCCCTCCCTGCGCGTAGCTGTCCCAGGGGCAGCTCCTCCGTGCTAAATCCACTAAGAGGGGTTGCTCCTCCGCCCGACACTGCCTCCAGCTCACCCAGCCGGCAGCAGCCATTGCGCCCGGGGGGCATAGGGTGCGAGGGGGCCTGGGCGCATGATAGCTATTTGAGCCGTCGAACGGTTTCTTGTGTTATTGGTTAAATACAACAGTCAGTATCGCATGGCGCTCACACCACCTGCCACGGCGCCTGCATCATGTATCGTGCCTCCAGCAGAGCCCCAGCCCAAGCAGCGACCCGCCTGCATGGCTTCCCTCCCTGCACCAGCTGGCGCCTGACCCTACCAGCCAGCCACCAGCAAGGCTTCCGTCTACCCACCACAGCCGGTCCTTACATGGGGCCTCTGCAGTGGGGCCTCTGCAGCCGGTGCTTACCTGCGGCCCCCTTGCAACGCAGCGCAACCCGCCACCCCGCCGTGGTCACTTCAGATCCCCCCTCCACGCACCAAAACCACTGCAAGCGGCGCGGCTGGCGTCCGGAGCAGTGTGCCCCACCTCCGGGTGCCACCAGAGCACCTCCGGGTGCCACCAGAGCACCTCCGGGTGCCACCAGAGCACCTCCGGGTGCCACCAGAGCACCTCCGGGTGCCACCAGAGCACCTCCGGGCGCTACCAGAGCACCTCCGGGTGCTACCAGAGCACCTCCGGGTGCTACCAGAGCACCTCCGGGTGCCACCAGAGCACCTCCGGGTGCCACCAGAGCACCTCCGGGCGCCACCAGACCACCTCCGGGTGCCACCAGAGCACCTCCGGGTGCCACCAGAGCACCTCCGGGTGCCACCAGAGCACCTCCGGGCGCCACCAGACCACCTCCGGGTGCCACCAAAGCACCTCCGGGTGCCACCAGGCCACCTCTCACCACACAAAGCGCGGAGCCACGTACGTGGGCGCCCCCGCCCCCTCCCCCAGGTGCTGGCTGACCAGCTGCCTCAGCGCCCCCAGGTCCACCTGCTGGCCAGCCGCGGACCCCGGCTGCTGCGGCAGCGGCAGCAGCTCCCGCGCATGGATGCCGCCCGCAATGAACAGCGAGTCGATGCCGGCAGCAGCGGCTCTGTGCAGCAAGGGAGGCAGAATGGCAGCCATGGACGCGGGCGAGCACCCAGCAGAGGGTGGGACACACGCTGTGAGGGGGAAGCGCCCCCGCCCCCGCCAGCTAGGTTGCTCCCCCAGTGCCGGTGCAGGTCGCTGGGCTATCTTCGCGCCGTGGTGGCCCCCGAGACGTGCCCACGCTACCGGTACCCTCACCCTACCACACCCCCTAGGCATCCTCTCGGCCCCCGCCCGACCGCCCCTCACTCTCGGTGCACGTGTCCTCCCTCTGCCCAGCCCTAACGCAGCCGCCCCCCGCACCCGGCTATGTCGTGCTCCAGGGAGTCCCCCACCGCCAGCAGCTCCCCCCGCGCCAGCCCCAGCAGCTCCCCGCAGGCGGAGTAGATGAGCGGCGCCGGCTTGCCCATCAGCACCACCGGGCCCCCGGCGGCACTGTACGCTGCGGCCAGCGAGCCCGGCATGGCGACCAGCTCGTCGCCGTCGACAGTCACCTGCAGGGGTGGGTGAGGCGTAAGGTGGCGGGTTGTGGGCGCGTGGTGTCGGCCCCAGACGTGCGGGCACCAACTCCTGGAGAACTAGCACCCTTTCTCCCTCAGTCCAGCTGCTGCAGGAAGCCTAATTGTGCCAAGCGCTTTGGGACCGGGCTAATTCACCGACCCACCGACCCACCACGTCGGGGTTGGCAACCACCAGCGGCGGCGGCGGTCTCGACCCGTCCGCCGCCGCTTCCACCAGCAGCTGCTTCAGGGCCTGCAGCGGCCGCTCCTCCACGCCACCTCCAGGCAGCGACAGCGCCTCGGTTCCGTGCGCCAGGATGAAGTCAGCGTCCCGTGGGTCGGTCACCACCTTCGCAGCTCACAGCGGGTGGCACCAAGTATGCGAGCTGGTGCGCCCAGGTGGGAGCCGGTGAACTGACGGTCAGGGGGCGAGAGTCCCCGTGTTGTGTCATGTTGTTTCACGTTGCGCCGTGTCGTGCTAGGGCACATCCGCCCCCCCCAAAGCACATGGCGGGTTGCGTGCGCAGCTGCAGCCGCAGGGCCCACCTGGAGGCCGTACCCCTCCAACGACGCCGGGCCGCGCTTGCTCCAGTTGACATGCACGCAGCGGGTGCCCAGCCCTGCCCACCAGGCGTCCGGGCGGGTGGTGAGGTAGCGGTGAGTCATCTCGCCGCTGGTGACCACACCTTGGCGGGAGGGGGCGGCGAGGGGAGGGCAGGAAGAGGAGGAGGAGAGGGTGCAGGAGGAGTGGGCTGCTGGGCCCCAACGGGTGGTTCGGTCAGGAGCCAACGCCACCGCTGCGTCAGGCGCATGCTGGGAGATCAGGTCATGTTGGAGCATCATGCCGTACCCCCACAGCTGCCGCCTCCATCCCTTCCCCGTAACTTGCCCTCCCTCCTTCGCAGCCCGTTTTCCCCCTCTCCCGCGTCAGCACCTCCCCCGCAGCAGTGCCGGCACCCTCCTCCATTTCTCCTTCGTATTCTTTTATCTCTCTCTTGTGCCGCACCACGGCTTTCCTCTCTACCCCCTGAGCACCCACCCTCGAAGCAGCCCCTGTCGAACCCCATGGCCGCCAGCTTGTCCAGAGTGCCCCCCGCCCTGCGTGACGAGTTGCTGATGATGAGCAGCCGCACGCCCCGGGCCGCTGCGGCGGCCACCGCCTCCACGGCCCCCGGGTAGGGCCGCCTGCCGTCGTGCAGCACCCCGAACTGGTCCAGAAGCAGCGCCTGCAGGGCAAAGGGAGCACGGGCAAGGGGGACACAGCTGTGGGCCCAAACGCCCCGCAAGGCACACAGTGCTGCGGGGCCTCCAGCGCGTATCACTCGACCCTGTTCAGCCAGTCCTACGCCACCTCACCCGGCCGCCATCATCATAAGGACGAGAAAGCGGGGAGCTGAGGCATTGCGGATGGATAACGTACGGCCATGGTCGGCTTGTACGGCCATGGTAGCACAAGCGCAGTAGTCGTGGCGAGGACAACCGCAGTCCCCACATCCCTTGTTTCCGACCGGCCTCTCAAAGGCAGCCGCAAGCTCAACCGACAGCTACCCCCTCCCCTTCCCTCTCTTCACCTTGTAACGGCCAGCCAGCTCGGACAAACCAGTGACCTGCTGCAGGAGCGTGGCAGTGTCGCGGCCGCTGCCGCTGGCAATCGCTGGCACGGTCAATGCAGACGTCGGCGCCCTCGGTGCCGAGGCCATCGGACCGGACGCGCGCTGCGACTTGCGCAGTTGGTATACTGATTGGCGAGAGGCGCTGCAAAAAGAGTGCAGCCGCCCACAGGGTATACCTAAGGAGTTTGCCGACGAATTTACTCCGCTGGACGTGAACAGCGATCTTGGGGGCATTGGAGCAGCGAGTCGCTGACGCAAATTGCCTAAAGGCGCCCCTTTACTTGTGAAGTAATATGGTCGAAAACGCATTAATCAAGGAAATTAAGGACGTACTCTTGAATTCGCCATCAATGGTGTTCGGGCCTGTCTACGGTGCATGCTTGCTGGTTTCGGAGCTTGCTTCTGGTACGAGAGTTTCGAAGAGTTGCATGTCATGGTATCTAGCTAGTAGTTGACCACATCAATTATTTCTCATCCTGAACACCAATCAACAGGTGACCATGTCATACAGGAAGTCTGTGGCCGCTGCGCGTCGCGATAAGAAGGGTAGTCGAACCGGGCTAACTGAGGAACAGAAGGCAGAAATTCGTGAGGCTTTCGACCTGTTCGACACCGATGGAAGCGGGACGATCGATGCGAAGGAGCTAAAGGTGGCGATGCGCGCACTGGGCTTTGAGCCCAAGAAGGAGGAGGTACGGTGATAATCACGCCCAAACCTCTACCTGGGTGATTATGAATAAGCTGCAGGGATCCTGGTAATCGATTTGGCCACACCTGTCTGTAGACCGCGCCTGCTTGGCTTCCTGACACTTGGCCATGTGCATTATCATGTATGCAGATTAAGAAAATGATCTCGGACATTGACAAAGACGGGTCTGGAACCATCGACTTTGAAGAGTAAGTTCTGAGAGGAAAAGCTCGCGTGGGTCAGTCAGACAGGGTCAGACATGGTTTTGAAGGAGCTGTATGGGAGGGCCTGTCAGAAGTAGCATGGCCAGAACATGCAGCCACAAGTGCACACCGCAACCCCGGCCTCCCCCTTCCCGCTCCGGTTTCCACACGCCACCTTCCGACGCAGGTTCCTCAACTTGATGACCGCCAAGATGGGAGAACGAGACTCCAGGGAGGAGATACTCAAAGCCTTTAAGTTATTTGACGACGATGGGTCCGGAACCATCACATTTAAGGTAGCGACGGCGGCAACCCGTGAGCTTGCCCCCGGCCCTTATCGCTCCCGCCCGTACGCCTGCGGGCCACTGCACCGACCGCAGCGTGACGCCATGATCGCCACCTGCCAGCCAGTATCAAAAGGGAGGACTCTTACGCCGGCCAGTACCGTGTACTGCTGCCGGAGTCTCACATGGGTCTCATTAAAGATTGTCAGGGGGCAGCCCCGACCGCCCCGTCGCCAAGCTCCCCTGAGCTAATGCCCCTCTGCCCCTCTGCCCCTGTGCCTTCCAGGACCTCAAGCGTGTGGCCAAGGAGCTGGGCGAGAACCTTACAGGTGCTGGGGGGGGGGGCGGGCGGGAGGGGGGCCAGCGAGGGAAATAGGCTGAGACGGGGTGGAGGCAGTGTGGGCCGCAAGGAAACCCGTGTACGAGAGGGAAAGCCGTTTGGGACAGCCGTGGGGGCTGTGGGGGCGGGATGGCAGTTAGCGGGTTGCGGAGTGGTGGCGGTGAGGCTCGCGGATGAGGTGGCGGGAGGGGTGCGCCTGCAGGGGTCGGCATGCGGCCTGTGGTCCAGGGAGCCCGCCGTTTAACAGGTAAGGGCACCGGACCGGAGCCGGGTTTAGGGTTTAGAGAACCAGGACGGGACAGGCTTGCCGTCATGCGCTGCACGGGCCGCCGCCTGGCTCGCATGACCGCCTCCCCACCACCCCGCAATCCCCCAGACGAGGAGCTGCAAGAGATGGTCGACGAGGCGGACCGTGATGGCGATGGAGAGGTTAACGAGGAGGTGCGAGCAGGGGGGCCTCGCAACAGGCGAGCGAGCACGGTATGCGACCTGACTGGCAGAGGTTGTAGCCGGGGCTCGCGACGTCAGTATGGCAACCCACACCGCGGCTGGGGTCCGCCGCTTCCACAGCTACAGCCGCGCCACCTGCCTGTAGGCAGCCCCTCAGGCCTCCCCCAGATCTCCTCACGAGCCCCTGAACGCCCTCTGGCCTACTCCGCAGGAGTTTATCCGCATCATGAAGAAGACCGCCCTCTTCTGAGGCGTGGGCGGCTACATGGCAGCGGCACCAGGGGGAAGGAGCCGCGGCCTGGGCCTCCAGACGCCAAGGCGGGCCTCCAGACGCACGCGTGTGCCTCCCCTCGGGCTACACGCCGCACCAATCGTGCTGCTGGTGCCAGCAGCTGCGGCAGGGGACTGGCAGATGCCCGTAGTGGGAGATGGTGGGAGGGGTGGGGTACGGCAACACTAGGCGGCATGCCTGCAACACGGTGGAGCTGCCAGTGATAAGGGAGGGGGCACGAATCCGGCGGCAGGCGGCAGCCACGGAGTCCGGAAGTAACGCTCACACAGTGAGTGGGGCCGGCGAGGTAATCGAACGCCGCAAGGCGGGCAGGGGCTTGCCGTGACGGGTGCTTTCGGGCGGCAGCGATGTAGGGCCCGGTGGCGGATGAACGACACGGTGGTGGTGGATTTATGGTGGCTGCCGATGCTGGTGGCAGCAGGATAGGTAACAATATTCGAACATGTGGCTGTGATTGGCATTGGCGCGCGGGAGGTTAGGTGCGCGGCGGCACGCCAGCGGGTGCAGTGTGCAGCCAGCGGGTGCGGTGTGCGGCCAGCGGAACTGCATGGCTCGTATGTGTGGTTGTGGCTGGGTATGCCGCCACCGCAGCAGCGGGCCATCGCGAGCAGCAGGATGGAGAGGTTGTCAGGTACGATAGCTAAGGCAAGTGCGTCGTACTGAGAGGAAGAGAGCAAGTGTGAGTGAAGGGTACGGCATGGGGCATCAGCTAGTCCGGATGGTATTTGGTGCCATACAAAGACTGGTGTTGCTGTAGGGCCTCGATGATTTACACGATCATTAGGAGGCCAGCGAGGGAAGGAGGCCGCAGTGGCTTGCAGGCTTCGCTCAACAGAGAGCAGACGCGCCAAACGGCAAACACCAATACGTGTCGCCATATGGCCAATGGACGTGCTGAGACGCACTTAGGTGCCTGATGCAGCCTGAATGCCAATATCAACGACACAACTGCAGGTTAGGCTCGGAGGGCGCTACTACAAAATACAGATCACCTTCGATAAACTGCATCCAATCCACAAACAGCAGGCTACATGTAGGATTGTAGCCAGATGGTGTGACACATTTATTCACACAACGCGACCCATGGAGCGCCTAATGGGGGCCCCTAGGGCGCGGGCCACTACGGTACTACTTACCTCCCACGTGTCTGCCACCAGCGACACCGTGATGAATGCGATAAAACGTAGGACCAACCGCTGCGCCCAGCTGGCGGAACCACACACGCAAACCGTTTGTGTGACACGTGACACGCACTGATAACTCATCCTCATTGTGCTCACGTCACCCAAACCGCGTCTTTCAAAAAGCATTCAGCGACCCATGACGCTACTGCTAATAGGGTGTCGTGGTAGCTTAGCGAGGGGTTGATCGGTAAGCACGTGGAGTCATGCGAGCGCCCCCCGCCCACACCACATCAACGCATACACACAGTACAGCCGCGAGCCTCCCTCTCCGGCGGAATGCCCCGAATAGAGCTTGCCGGCGACCCGCCTCCCTTCCTTGTGACAGGGTCTGTAGTGTGCCTCACTTCATGACCTGACACCGTTAAGGTGGGCCAGCAACGATATCCCATCCTCGCCCCAGTGCGGAATGTCCGCATGGGTACCAACGACCAACTACCAGCCGCCGCTCGAGTACCAGTCCAGGGGACTTGGCACTGGCCCCCACGCCGCAGGCGGTGGCGGACCGTATGTTAATATACTGGGTTGCGTGTGGATATGTGTCTCCGAGGGCGGCGGTCCGGGTTGTGGCAGGTGCACTGACCGGCCCCAATAGCAATTCTTCGTCTTCTCGACTTAGTAAATCGAACCACTTGCTTGCCCTGTTACCCGAATCCCACTGTGGACGGGGCGTGTCAATGATTGCTCCAGCAAGACCCGCCACAAAGCGTCGAAATTCTCGTTCTCCCCCATTGATCGCGACAAAGGGCACATGAACAACATCACCTACCGCCGCCAGATACCCACCAACAGCACCACGGGTGCTGGGCCCACCGCCGCCACCAAGCACCGGTCCAAGCCCCGTACTTTGCGCCTAGCCCGCCCAACAACGGACATGCTACGTAAATTCTCCCGAACACACGCCAACTGTCGCTAAGTTGCCGAGACAACATGAATGAGGCGCCTCAGCCTCCGGCTTTCTTCTCGCCACCCCCCCAGGCTGCAGTTATTCAGAGGCCGGAGGGGGCTGGTACTCGCAGCCCGTCCCAGCACGCATTGGTTGTCCTTGTTTCGGCTGCCTGGCATGGTGCCACGCGGCCAGCAACGTCTCCGAACATGACTCCGTCCCCGCCCCCGCCCCAGCACACAAACCTCATCCCACCCTCACCCCCCCTGTCGGCCGGCCGCAGGCGCCAGCAGTGAGGCGGCGGCTGTGACTGCAGCGGTCGACTCCGTGCTGTCTCCTTCCCCCTCTGCCGCTGGGAGTGCAGGTGCTGCGGGCGCAGGCGCGCGCGCAGGCTGGCTGGCCGGCTGCGGCGCGGGTGCCCTGCGTGGGCTCCCCTGGGCTGCCGCCTGGTTGCAACACTCCCCCCTTGCCGCAGGCGGCTGGTGCTGCTGGCGGTCCCTCTCCATGTCCTCCCCCTCCATGTCCTCCCCCTGCACCTCCTGCCCCTGCACCTCCTGCGCCGCCTGCTGCTCCCTATCGGGGCGCCGCTGCAGCGCCAGCTGCTGCTGCTGCGCCCTCTCCGCATGCTCCCGCGGCAGGGGCGGGTAGGGCAAAGGCTGCTCCCTGTGCTGCCGGACGTAGCGCAGGTCGTGCTGCCGCTGCCGCTGTGGCGGCTGAATCACCTCCACCGTGTAACCCATGAGCTCCGGGTGCGGCTGCAGCACCAGCACCAGGCTGCTGGCTCCCTGGCAGGCCGGACTTGCCTTGGGAGGCGGCTGCTGCGGGTGCTGCTGGCGGTGGTGCTGGTGGGGCCGGGACACCTGGGGGGAGGCTGTGTCCGTGCAAGCTCCCTCGGTCCCCCCCTCTGGCCCCGCAGTGGACCCCTCGCTCTCGGCGGGCACCGGCACCGGCACCGGCAGCCCCAGCACGATGGCCCCGTCGGAAGGTGTCCCCAGCGGCTGCCCCGGAGACCCCTTGCTGCAGCCGCAGCTGCCGGGCTCATACTGCCCAGGGGGGGAGGCTGCCGCCTCGAGCAGGACAACGTACATGGGGGGCCCCCGCCGGTGGTGCGCTCGGCCAGACGGCATGTCCCAGACGGAGGTCTGGTTACGCGACGAGTACAGGCGGAGGGAGGGAGGCGGCGGGGCGGGACTGGGCTGAGGCGGGTCAAAGTGGGCAGCGAGTATGGTGGTGGACTCACACAGTGAGCAGCGACGAGCATGCCGCGCGAGGCTAGATGCAGGCCCTGTCACCCAGGGGGTCATGTCGTACTGGTAGGCCCTCGCAGCTCTCCCGCCTGGCCCCTCCCCCCCCGCCAGCTGCGCACCTGGGAGCCGCTCCTCCGGTAGCCGAGGGGCGGCCGCAAGCTCCCGGACGCAACCACCAGGCCCGCTGAGGGGCCGCTTTCGGCGGCCTCCTGCCGCCGCCGAACTCTCTGCGGCAGCGGCGGCAAGTGAACGCAGTTCCGGGGTTGGGAAGGGCACGCAGCGAGTGGGGAGGAGGGCCACCTGCCAGCCTGCAGCCCTGGCGCGCCACCTGGACACCCCCCCAGCCCATAGGCGGCTGGCTGCACGGGTGTACTTAGGGGCAGGCGCCGCACGCGAGCCCCGGGCCCCTTCCCAGTTGCCCACTCCACCGGCCCCCTGCACCCGCAGCGCACCGTGACGTTGCGGTAGAGCATCGTTGCCCCGACCAGCGCCACCCCGGCCCCCAGCATCATCATCGGCCAGCTGAAGGTGGTGCCTCGCAGGAAGAAGCCGCCCAAGATGGCGCCCAGGCCGCATGCTGCGGTTCGAGATCCGGGAGGGAAAGGAAACTTGAGCTCTGTGCGCGGGGCCGGCACTGCAAAGCCACAAGACAGCGCTAGTTCCATCTCGGCGGATGGCTGACATGGAAGCGGATGACTGACACGAAAGTGTGGAATGGCTGTAAGGAAGCGTGGAAGATGGAAAGTGCGCAGGACTGTCAGCGGCGTTCGCGTCCTCACCGATGAACCAAGCTGGAGCTAGAAACACGCCAGCGAGCTCGGTTTGTTCACCGCCATGGTTACCCAGGCCGGTGTGATACGCCTCCATTTTTGGCGCCGCTCTAGAAATGCTTCACCAGCGAGGACTGGAGACGGAGAGGAAAGCGTCGTCGTGTCGTAAGGTGTCGGTGTTCGCGTGTGCAGTCACGCCGTCAAGCTACAATTACAAGTCAGTAACGGAGTGGAAAAACGTAGGCGAGGTACACGTCATAGTCGAGTTGTCCACGGGAAGGTGGCGTGCAAAGCACGGGTAACGTTGGACTCGGTCGCCATCGATAGCGAAGGAACAAAGTGATGAGTCAGTTGCTTGCTAACAATGTATGGATGTCTGCTGAAGGAGAACGACCCTTGCAACTTCCCGCGCCAAGTCGGTCCCGATGTCCCAACCGCTCGCAACAAATTTTATCAACTTCGCAAAGTTACCGGTATGCACTTTACATCAAGCACTCAAAAGCACTTTTGCAGTAGACATTGGAAGCACGAAGGAATTCACCGTTGCAGCTCACGCGCAAGGGTTCATGGTCCGCAGGTACGCAAGCACAGCATGATTGGACTCAAGTGGGATATGATTTTTAGCCATTGTTATTTTTTCCAGGGATGCTTATGAGGCCGACGGGCCGTCGGGGCCGGGCGGCGCGTTCAATCTTATGCGCCTGGTCGGTCACTCACGCCATGTGTCGTCTGGGTTTGTTGGATTCGCGATCAAGACTGTCTCCGTCTCAGCCTGTTCCTCGATTGTATTCGGGCTGACCTCTTACATGGTGCTTTCCAAGGAAATTGGTCCAGTGCTGCCCTTCCTGGTACGTCTGTCCACCCTGTTGGCCGTGTGAGCGGTGGCTGTTCTCTGGTGGCGCTGGGTGTTGGGCGAGGGGGGGGATAAGTAGGTACCCGTGGACTGTTGGGAATGAGGGGGGAAGGAGCAAGGCCAGAAGGGATTTAGCCAGCTGGCGGTGGCTCTCCGAGCGGTTTGCGAATACCAGTGCTTCTGCAGCAGGACATAGGCGCGTGTGCTGCTTGCGGCGGCGTCACAAACGAGGGGCTGGTGCTACTGCCGCCTGCTACTGCCGCCTGCTACGCCTCACACCACTGGTGCTACTGCCGCCTGCTACGCCTCACGCCACCGGCGCTGCAAGTGCCAATGCCAGTGCCCCCGTGATGCGCCTCCTGGTGAAGCCCTTTGCGTGGCGCCTTCGCATCGCTGCCTTGTCGTTGCTGATCCGTGCAGGGCGGGGCCGCATTCGGCTTCGTGGGCGGCCTGGTGCACCGCTACCGGAACGACGCGGACGAGGTGGGCCGGCGGGGGAAAGGGAGGGGTGGCGAGGTGGGCGGTGGTTACAAAAAGAACCCATGGTCGGGGGGAGAGGGAGGTGGGGCGAGGGGCTCAATTGAGCGCTGCCGGCTTTCCGGACGCAACATGGCGTCGAGGAATAGGTTGCCGCGGGGGCAAGGCATGTCAGCTCCGAAGAACAGCTCGTGCTGTATGTCTTGTGCTCATCGAAACAATACAGCAGCAGGCTAACGACTTGGCATGTTCGGTTGGTCGCTTCTTCGGGGCGGGCAGCGCTGGATCTGCGAGCACGTAACTCGCAGCTCAGCTGCCTCGCGGGTACGGCGGGATCGCCACGGAACTCGTCAGCGCAGTCCGAATGGCGCACTGGTGCGAAAGGGGGGAGGGTGGCCGCGGTCGCGAGCAGTACCGCGCGCCCTCCTCGTCTCATTGCCTAGCGGCCCCCGGTGCAACATGCTGGGGGCCATCACCGGTGGCGACGACGCCCCCGCGCTTCCCCTCGAGGTGCTTCCTCCTGTACGGCAGTTCCTCCCTACGACTCGACCTCTGTCCCCTGACACTAGCCGGAGCCCCTCCTGCCCTCCAGGCCCAACACATGTTAGCACGCTACCCCAAAATCATGGAGCACCATGTCGCACAGGTGGGGGTGGGGATGGGTGGCGAGGAGACCCGGTTACACAGGTGGGGGGAGGGGGCGAGGAGACCCGGGACCCGGCACGCAACGCACCGGCGTGTATGTGCCTTGTGACCGACCCCGGAAAGGGGGGCGACCTGACGACACATGGGCGCAGCATCGGCTCCAATACATCCCAAGTCCCCGCTCCCACCCCCCGGTTCCCTATGTCGTGTGACCGGGTCTTCTCGCCCCCACTCGCTCGCAGATGGACCCCACAGAGCTGCGGCACACCACGTTCTCGCAGTGGCTTGAGGGGGCGCCCTCCAGCCTCCGCAAGCAGGGGCTGCTGATCGCGGCCCTGTATAGCGCCTCGGACACGCTCACCAAGCTGCAGGTGGGCGCCTGGGGAGCGGCGCGTGGTGGGTGGGAAGGGGGGGAGGAAATAACCTTGGAGGGGAACTGGCATGGAAGGGTATGGCTGGCGAGGAGGTATCGTCGGAGTGATGGTGAGGCCGGGCTGGAGCTTGACAGCGGGCAGCGCCTGGGTCCGTGCGGCACAAGTGTTGGGGGGGCTGAGGCTGGGGCTGGGGCTGGGGGCTGGGGCTGGGGCTGGGGCTGGGGCTGGGGCTGGGGCTGGGGCTGGGCTTCCAGGGAGCCAAGCAACGACCATGGTGTGAGGCCCCAGCTCTCTCCCTGGGCTTGTTCGCCACTAACGTGAGCGTCATGATGCTGTTGGCGGCGCCCGTCACCAGGAGGAGGAGGAGGAGCGCATCCTGGACGAGCACTACCGTGGGGGTGCGGCGGCCGCAGAGTGACGCGACGCGATGCAGGCAGATTGGCGCGATGCAGGCAGTGTGCGCAGGCCGCTACCCGGAGCCAAATGGGGGTTCATGGGGCCCGAATGGGGGCGGTGCGGAAGCTCTGCACGTCCCGGTGCTCCCGCAGTTCCTTGCTGGAGGGAGGAACAGGCGGCCGGTCCTAAGTGGTTGACTTGACGCGCATTGACTGGGGCAGATCGTGCCATAAATGTGTTTGGAGCCGCAAGCCACTTTGTCGTGGCATACGCAGGACTATTTGATGGCGTCAACTTTCAGCACCGTTGCCATGGTTTGCAGTTTGCTTGCGTGCATACACGCGAATACTCGCGGCGTGTATTTGCGCGCTGGGCCTTTCCCGGACGCTCGCTCAAGAGATGGACGGTGCGCCGCGCCTGGCCTGGCTGGAGGTTCCCTAGCGATGCGTCTTCGATGGGAAGGAAAGACATGGAGGAAGCGGACTGATAGAGAATCCCGAACCCTCCTGGGCGCGTGTGCAGTCGCAAAATGCAACTACCCGGTACTCGGTAGGTGTTGCGTGTGGTATCCGGCTAGTTATGCTGCCTTTTGCGTGGCCTACGACCTCACTGTCTATTTATCCCTGGGGAATTGGCGTGAACACGAAAAGAATTGGAAAATCGACTTGGAATTATTGCCGCGCCATGTTAAAAATGTGTAGACCGTTAGTCGTTGTCGCTCCGGAAGACATTGTTGCAAAGGCTCTTTTTTTCGCTATGTGAAATGCTAGCAAGCAACGAATGTCGTGCAGTGATTGATTGCAGTTAACCATGCGCGTACCGATTGAGCAAAGGAGCTTGAGGATTGCTGTCAGCTTTTGAGGTTCCGTGCAAAGCATGGCATACGTCGCTGTCCTTAACAAACATTTCCTATTTTCATTATTATTGTAGGCCCTGCGGCCATGCCATGCGCATCTTTCAACGCGTTTCGAAAGCTGAACTCGTCGGCCACCACCACGGCAGCGAGGTCACTGTGTAATTACCAGCGCATAACACCCAGGCTACGCAGCATGACGACATCTCGCGCTGCGGCAGGTGATTGGACCCAGAACCTGGTCACGAACAATGGGGATGCCACTGCCCTGGCCTCCACGTTCAAGACCGTTGCCGTGTTGGGGATCAAAACTGAGCGCCAAGCGGAACAACCGGCATTCTATGTACCTCAGTATTTGGCCAGCTCGGGAGTACAGGTAAAGCCAAGAAGTCGACTTTGTGACTCCTGCCAACCCTGCTTGGAGCCGCGCGTGAAGTTGCGCATTGGTTTATTCAGGTTATTCCGGTGCCAGTCTTCTATCCAGATGTGACGGAGATTTTGGGGCGACCCGTGTTCAGGTCCGTCGCCGAGGCCGCACAGCAGGCGGGCCCGGTGGACTGCGTGAACGTGTTTCGGAAGCCCTCAGACGTGCCACAGCATGTCGATGACATCATCGCTGCGGCGCCCCGATCAGTGTGGCTCCAAAGCGGCATCCGCTGCCCAGAAGCCGAGGAGGCCTGGGCCCGGGCTGGCATCCTCGTCGTCGCGGACAAATGCTTGATGGTGTTGCATCGCCAGGCAAAGCTCTAGAGTTTGGTCGCGGTTTTCGAAGTGGGCATGATGTTGACATGATATCGAGAAATGAACGTAGAGGTCGACCTGTTGCTTCCGCCGGTACAGAGAGCTAACTGGGGGCATACGCGCCTGCATACGTCAGGCCAGTCCGAGACCTGTCACCAACGATGCCAACTTGCCGCAAGCTATAATTGCAAGGTTGGGGCACCTATAATACTGGCCTTGATCACTCACAACGAAAGACAAATAGCGTCGGTAGGAGGAAATCCGTGCTGTGTCGAGCCCAGAGCTGAGCATTGAGAGCCACCCGGTCGCTGGCAGTTCCGTGCTGACGGCTATAGCTGCTGACCTGTTATCTGCTCGGCAGTGGTTGGAGTCAGGCGGGGAGGGGTGACGGACCTTAAGGGAACTCCTCCGTCGTTGCGTTCCCCTCACCGTGTTTTGCGCACGTCACTGAGAGCCGCCTTATCAGATGGCGTCGTGGTATTGCCTTCCGCACTTGAAAGGTCTCAGATTGCCTAGAAACGACACATGGCGAGTCGGAGGATAACACGTCTCTATACTGCGTGTAAGTAAGGCCATAATTAGACGTGACCGCCTAGGTTTGGAGCGACAGCATAATTGCTCCACCGAACATCAATATCGTGGCGGAACGCTTTCCACCGATTGGGTACACACTTCATCTGCCGTATCCTGCAACGGGGAATTTGTAAAAGACGGCCAGACCCTGTGATGCGTATTCGCAGGACCCCCTTCATAAAACAAAACCTGCCATCCGATACCTGCTGCGTGTGTAGTTTCATGTGCATTGAGCGAGGTCGGCTCAACAGGGCTAACCTGTTCGTCCCATGAGCCAAAAAAGGAGCAGCAGGATCAAAGCGTCTTGCGGCTTTTATTACAGTCTTTCGGCCAGAACAGAAAGGTGGGGGGAAAAGGTCGCCGAGGCTTATACTAGCGCCGTCCGGCATCTTAAAACTGTTAAAAGGTTGTGTGCGTTGGCTACGTACTGCGGACGACTGGAGGCGCGTGGACCTTCGACGTAACGTATCGGAGCCCTCAGTGTGAGGTGCCTCATAAAATCACATCAGCCATCATTCCGTCGTTGTCTTCTGCTTGTGTATTCCTTGGGTATGGGAGTACATGAATAACGATAAAGGTTGGTGATGTGAGTCGTAAGTCTGACGAACTACCGTACCGGTATACGAACGAAACCCAAACATGACAACTTGTATGCTTGTGTATTACTTGGTACTGGAGTATGGATAACCATGAAGTTCGTAATGTGAGCCGTAAGTCGGGCAAACTATACGAACGCCAACCAGACATGACGACCAAGCCAAGCAGGGCAACGCCAAGTGTTTAAGTACATTATCAAGGCAAGATTACATAGTTGGTTAATCCCACCAAGCTTCCAACCTTACCGTAACGATCGTAGACAATCATTTTGACACGCACTTAACTTTGCCTGGAAAGGATATTTTTTTCACATTGTGGAGGCTTCATACGTAATAATGGCACATTCTATTGCGGCTCAGTAGGCTTCAGAGACAGATATGTTGTTGATACGGCGTCCTACTATCCTTGTATGCGTGTTACTACTGGTGACACCACAGCGCTCAATAGGGGTTCCAAGGGAATGGTATGGTAGTGCGCTCGCGGCTACCTGCGTCGCGCATCCCACAACTCCCATATCGCCGCACAGTGGTCCGCGGACTGACAGGTAACTTGGTATTGGGCACGTGCCTGTACGTCCAGCGGTCCAGCGGCGTTGGCTCACATGCTCTTGACATACAACCTGCCTCCCCAACCAGCGGCATAACCTTTGTCTTCGCCGACAACACCAATAAAGCGCTGGGCAACTTGCTCTGCCCTGGCATCACGCACAAGGTCACGGTGGGTGGTGGGTGGTGGGTTGCAAGTGGTGGGTGGTGGATGGTATGCCTCGCATCTGGATGGGGTCTGCAAGGGGGGGCAGGTGGGAGCGCGCGCGGGCGGCACGCAACCACGACCAACCCGTCATGCGCCTCGTACGCCGCGTGTATGTGCTGCAGGTGTCGTTCGGTGCTTCCTCCCGCCTGGCGCTGCTGACCGCTGACCCGCAGCTGGTCACCTTCTCATTACCTTCACCTACAAGCGGATGGTGAGGAGTACCCGGATGGTATTCGCACAGTGCGGTGAGGGCGGTATGGGGCCAAGGCAGGTTGCTTGCACTGATGACAGAGAGTGCTGCTGCGCGGCAGCCCAGGACGTGGGAGCCTGCTGACCTGCGCTGCAGCTGCCACGTACTACCCGTCCGAATGAGCAGCCAATCCGCTTAGCTTTCTCTTCTACCCTTCCTGACCCTTCCCTGCACCGCCGCCCCAGCCCCAACCGAGTGGACCTGGGAGGGTCCATGAGGAGCAGCTTCACCGCCACATTCAGCGTGCCGTGCAGCGCTGCGGGTGGGTACGCTAGTGCATGATGGATGGGAGCGGATGGGGGGTGATGTTTGTCAGGAAGGGGGCTGTTAGCCTCCTTTGTTGTGCTTATTTGACATCTTGTCAGGGTAGAAACGGTGGCAGTGCTCCGCCCTCATCGTTACCTTTTGTGTTGGCGGCTTGGCTCCCGTTTGGATGTCCCCTTTCACCTGACACAAGTTTGTCAATTACCCGCTGGACCAGCGGGGCAGTTGACAGACGGAGGCTGTGCCGTATACCAGTGCCGCCCGTGATGTGCGGTGGCCCTACACTCTGGTGCACGTCCTGCCACTGCCCCCTGCAAGCTGTCCCTTCTTCCCCGCTCACCCGCATGCCCCGCAGGCAGCAGCATCCTGTTCAAAGTGACATCAGCAGGGGGAGACCGGCAGTGGAAGCAGAACGCACAGAGCGTCATGGTGGCGGGCATGTCTTCGGATGCGCTGGTGGCCGGGGGAGTGTGCTCGGCATCAGCGGCGGCATGTGAGTGACGGCGGCGGCTGGGCCAGGAGGTCGAGCAGGCGACGAAGGCGGGGCTCGAAACGTGGCGATACGTCAGTCGGGCGGGCTGGAAGGTTGGATTTGTTGTTGGCAAGACCGCTGCACATATGTGCTCCCGGTGCGATAGCAACGGGAACCAGGGACGGCAGCCGGGCTGCTGTAGCCAGGGGTTTAGGGTTCCGAGCCGTTACTGCAGCTGCTTCCCTGCCACTGGCAGCACGTGCTCCTCCTGGACCCTCGTTACCGTTGGGGCCTGCCAGAACTAAACCCTGAACCCTACCGGCGTGACTCCCGGCCTGCCTGCATAACGTACGTATTCAGGTAGCGATCCAAGCTCGGCAATCGATGAGTCGAGCCCTCCCCCGAGCAGCTCGGTGCAGGCTGCGTCGGGGGGAGGCCAGGCAGCATCACCTCCACCCCCGCCCCTACCCCCACCGCCTCCTCCGGCCTCGGCCCCCGGAGCCAGAACCTGCACCCCCAGCACCTTGGGCTACGACTGCATGGCGCAGAAGGTGATGAGTGGACGGGAGGAGGGAGGATGCGGCGGTCGGTGACGAGGGCAAGCGCGCAGGGCGGGGTTGGGTGAGCCGGTGGGGCCGCTGAGTCAAGCCCCTCGATCACTGACTGTTCCGAGCCGCATCCCACTTGTACCTTGGTGTCATCCCACTTGTACCTTGGTGTCATCCCACTTGTACCTTGGTGTCATCCCACTTGTACCTTGGTGTCATCCCTGTGCAGGACAAGTTGACGCTCCACTGGACCCTCAACACCACCACAGCGCCCTCCAACCCCTGCACGCCCACTGTGCGAACAGTCCTCCAGGTGGGTGCGAGCCCTTGGGGCGAGCTGACGTCTCTTGCTTGGATGCGCCCATTCCTACAGTCCTGGTCCTGATTGCTGCTCGCTGCGGTCAGCTCAGGACCACCATTTCCTTGTTCCGTGCTCCCGGCCTAAACAACATAGCGGCCCCGGCGCTGGCCAGTCCCAGCCGCATCGCCCGTAATTGCCCTGCTGCAATTCCATCCTATGTACGCCTCCCACGGGAATGAATTCAGGCCGGAGGCGTCGAACGGTACGGCACTCTGCACATGGCTGTGCAGGCGACAGCGCAAGGTCGGTGACCTGTCAGGAGTGGTGCTGGGATGGGGAAGGAAGCGTTACGCTGACCGCCTACCGCTATGTGTCGGCTAGACATGTAGCCCATCGGCATACCGCCTTGCTTGTGTCGCCACACACACCACCGTTTCACGCCATTTTACGTCCCAACCCCCCACCCCACCCCAGGTTACGTGTCCCTGGGCTTCAACTCGAACCCTGACGCCATGTACCCCAGTGACATCATCCTGGGCTGGGGTGGGGGCAGCGGATCATCCTTCATCAGCACCTTCCACGTCACGGTACGACAAGACAAGCCGCGGGGGCCGAGCAATGGGTACGCCGTTGTAGCCTGATCCTCTCTCAATCCAACTGCCCAACCTGCCAATACAGGGTAAGGACCTGGGCCTGGAGGATGTGTATCCACCAGCGGGCAATGAGTCATGGGCGTACGACCGCGGTGTGACGCGAGATGCGATCAGCGGGGTGACCACCATCTGCTTCAGCCGCCGCCTGCTGGACGAGCGGGCCAAGGCCTCTCCTGACCTGCGGGCCTATACCGGGCCAGGGGCAGGCCAGCAGCAGGCGGTGGGCGGCCGCCGGCGGCTGGCGCAGGATTCCACAGGTATGGGAGCCGCAGCTGTGGCAGGTATTAGGGTTGTGATGTCCAAGTTGCTGGGGATGTAGCTAGCAAGTTACTGAAAGGCGGCTAGGTAAGGCATGCCGCTTCGACTGGCCCTTGATGCCGGGTACCTCCTTCACTTGGGTCCCTTTCAGGCGGAGGTCAGCTGGGCCTTATCTGGGCAATCAGCGACCAGGCGGGCCTGGTGCAGCATCGGTCCAGAGACGTGGGCGGGTTTTGGCTGGACGTGTCAGCCGGCGAAACGGGGGATGCTGGCGGTGAGGACAGGCAGTACTGGATCAACGTGCACGGGGCGCTGATGGCGGTGGCGTGGGGTCTGCTGCTGCCGCTGGGCACCTTGTTCCCTGCACACCGGTGAGGAGGGCGGGGTGGGCAGGGGACTCCAGGGGGGGGCGCAGCAGCGGCTCTGGTCGCGTTTGCGGCCCCATGTGGCTTCTAGGGGCCAGCTAAAGGCACAGCAGGGGCAACCTCCTTAAGCAACTGGGGCGGGGTGGATTACCGACTTTCAGGGAATGCCTGGCATCTTCGTGGAGCCTGCGCCCCTTATCCCTTCCACCCTCGGCCCCGCTGCCCTGACCTCCCCTCCAGATGGGTTCTGGGGGATCGCAAGTTCGGCAGCAAGCACGTGTGGTTCCTGGCGCACCTGGTGTGCCAGTGGTCCGGTGTGGCGCTGTTCGTGGCGGGCTTCGTGGTCGCGTACGTCAAGTTCGAGGACGGCGGCGAGCTGGCTGGGGGCGACGTGGGTGAGGCGCACCGGAACATCGGCGTTGCGGTCATGGCGGCGGCCGGGGCGCAGGTAGGGGCGGAGGGGGCAGGGGACAGGGTCCAGAGTAGGGCTGGTAATGTCGATGGGGGGGACAAGGGCTTCATGTGTGCTGTGGGCTCAGGGTGGCAATCTGTGTTTGAGGCTCAGGTCGTAGGTTTGAGGTAGTGCTGGCGGTACGCACAGGGGTGAGTGATTGTACCGAAACTGAGCGGTGATAGGGAGGGCGA
The DNA here is from genome assembly GCA_003116995.1 of Yamagishiella unicocca. NCBI lineage: Eukaryota > Viridiplantae > Chlorophyta > Chlorophyceae > Chlamydomonadales > Volvocaceae > Yamagishiella > Yamagishiella unicocca. The sequence goes on from BDSL01000102.1 coordinate 94,296, forward strand.
CATCCGACGTGCATGCTCTCCTTCAGGCGCCTTGTCATCCGCCGATCGCACCGACCTCCACACACCTTTTCCGCCCCCGCCACTCGGGGGGCGTCGGCCCCGCTCCAACCCCGACCACCACGTCACCCCCTGCAGGTGCTCCTGGCTTTCGCCCGCCCCACCCCCGACCACCCCCGGCGCAACTTGTGGAACCTGCTTCACCACAACCTGGGCCGCTGCGCTGTGCTGCTGGCCTGGGCCAATGTGTACATCGGCATCTACGTCTACCACGGCAGCCAGTGGGGGGCCAGCTACGTGGAGTGGATCACACCCATCGCAATAGTCATGGGGCTGATGGTGAGGGGAATATATGGGAATTACCGTTATGGGACATCGGAGGGGCCAGTAGCTCGTTCGCACGCAGCTAGCTGGCGAGGGCTGATGAGAGCGCGCCTGGCCCTGGCCGCGAAAGTTGTCTAGGTGATGGACGCTTCCTGAATGGAGCTCTGCCTGCCGGCCGGCCCGCCGGCCTGCCGGCCCGCCGGCACCGGCCGGTCAGCCAGCCCTACCCTTGATAAAAATCAACAAGAAAAGAGGTCACACGATAGTTTGACTCAAGAATTGCGAAATAACTTTAGGGCCGGCAAGCCGGCTGGCCCTGCTGCGCAGGGGAGGGTCTACCTCCACCCACCTGATCTCCCTCCTCCTTCCCTCATCAGGTGCTCATTGACGTGGCTTTAAGGTTGGCCGCGCCCGCCGCAAGAAAGACGGTGTCTCCATTACCTCCATATAACTCGGAGCTTCCAGGTCAAAATCGGCACGCCCAATACTGATGCTGGCAAAGGAGAGCTGGCAAGCTTGGCGATAGATGCCACCCCTGCTGCCATGGCGCAACAGTCGGCTTGGCGGACCCAAGAATCCGATGCATCCAAGGGGTCTTGACTTAGTGGTGGTGGACGACACCAGGCAACAGAGCGCTAGCTACTGCTGCTTTCACTGGCTAGCGGACTCACATAGTAGCAGCAAGTGGTCCGCTCACAGAGGACCCCCACGACATCATGACTTGAGGCCGTGCGTGTCAGTGCGTGTCGTGCGATATTAGGTTTCACCTAGCTTCATCTAGCTTCACTTCGCACGTTAATCTGATATTTTTACTTACGTAATTAATCAAGTGCTAGGTAGGCGGTAATGCGTGCATGCGCATTCACAAGAGGTCTTCAAGCATAAGCCAACGATAAGGGACTTAATATATATACACAACACAACAAAAAAACCTTGCAAGACTCATGCGGTCAATCGACCGAAGTGAAGGTCAATCGAGCCTTTACTGGAGTTCTTTGTCTAATGGCAGCAGTGGGTGCCTGGATCGTTGAGTGGCCATGCGTGCTTGGACATATTATATTAATGTTGAGGTCGTGCCTCCAGCTCTGTAGGACCATCACGGCTGCGCGCTATAGAAGGCTATAGATAATTGTTTTTTGCGAGATTTGACGTTGCGGCCGGGAAGGGTAGGAATCAATGGATGGTAGCTAATTTTAACGCCATACAAACGATCCCCCGAGCCTTGATGTAGGGGTCGAGGCGTCATTGCTTGTTTTTTATTATGTGTCTTACAGTTCGTCCAGGTTCGTCCCCTCTGTCCCCTCGGGTAACCCTATGTGGGTGCTACCCCACCATCCCCAGGCATAGTATATGGCCTCGGGTGCAGGAACACATGCTGCATCCCGCATACTGCTGTACATTCATGCGCTTCTGCTTTCAGAACATACCCTTCCCTGCGACACAACTAACAGGACACACGCACATCCGTTCTCTGTTTTCGTGACATGTATATGTTACACAGCAAACAGCTACTCGTCTTTTCGAGGTACCCACGAAGACCTCACGCGACGACTAAGCTCATCGCAACCCTGCATGGCGCATTTAAAGATGCTCGGCCCTACCCTGCCCTACATGGTTTTAAATCCGTAAGTGGCGGGCGTAGTAAGTGGCGGGTAAGAGACCCCCTCAGTTCCCCACCCCCTTAACACACGCTAGGGCTACGCCCAGCGACACTATTATTATCATTATTATTATTAAGTTGTCATGCCCCACAGCAGGCATCACCTGTCGCCGACACCAGGTGTAACACTTTCTTCTGCCCTCGACCTGTTGCTGGGTGGCGCGGGCGCGCGGCACCACAGCCCCACGGACTGGCGCTGCTGGCAGGCGGGCTGCAGGTTACCAAGCTGCAGGGTCTCAAGTTCCAAACGTGAAGGCGGCGCTGACTGCGGCTGAGTCGACCTCGTGACCTATTCACGCAGCAAGGAGCCGCGGGCGTTCTTCAAGCGCGGTGTGTTACATTGTGTAGAAGCACAACCAAAACAACCAAGCAGAAGAACCACGCCGAGGAATGAGGCGTGGTTCCGCTAAGTACTCTGCGGCACCAACGGATTTGGTCAGAAGGGCCCTGCGCCCGACCTGAATCGCGAGATTCACACGTGTCCCCATCGCTGTCGGAACGAGTGGAAACCGAATCCACGACGCAATCAATCCTAACAGCAACAGAGGCGCTGTAGTTACGGCAACAGCATACAAGCGGGAACGCAGATGTCCTGGCTCCGGAACCAGTGCCGGTGAAACGTAGTGCCGGCGCTGGGGCGTGGCAAAGTGGCGGGCGCACACGATGAGACCACAACCCTGTTCCAAATAGTATGGCAATAGTATTCACACGTTACGCGTAGTTTGCCTCATTCTATTATGCTGCCAAACCTACTGCACATGTAGGTGTTGTACTCGTCCATTGCCAGCAAATACCGGTAAACGCCCTTAGGCGCCCTCCGCGCTCAGGAATCGCACTAAGAGGTGAATTTGGTCTGCAATTGACGACGGGGGAACCCTTGACGCGTTGAAGAGCGTGGGTGGTGAAGCTTGTCGCGACTTAAGGTGTAGGCTCGACGCGGTGCTGGCTGAGTGGGCAGGACGGAAAATGAGACCCCGCAGGATATGCCGCTGAAGTCAGCGATACCCTGCCTCAGTAACTACCTCCTGGCCGATAGGTGGGTTGCTTGGCCCTCCACAATCTAAGACCGCCAATGCATGTTTTCTGTCCACAGCACCATCACCATCCCTACCTACATACCTACCTACTAGCTCTACCTTACGGTCTGTGGCTCTCTGTAGCAGTTACTACTACCATCCCTGCCCCGCCGACCTCCACCTCCGCCCCCGCAGGTGCTCCTGGCTTTCGCCCGCCCCACCCCCGACCACCCCCGGCGCAACTTGTGGAACCTGCTTCACCACAACCTGGGCCGCTGCGCTGTGCTGCTGGCCTGGGCCAATGTGTACATCGGCATCTACGTCTACCACGGCAGCCAGTGGGGGGCCAGCTACGTGGAGTGGATCACACCCATCGCAATAGTCATGGGGCTGATGGTGAGGGGTGGGAATGGGGTATGGGACGGGCCCGCAAGCAGCGGGTGGGTTCGATGGAGCGCGAGACTATCCTCATCTGCCCATCTAGGCTCTGAATATCCCTGCTAGCTAATTGACTGTCCTGCCACAGCGCCAACCTCACCGTGCAGCGTTCGTCCACCAGCAGCTGCCCTTCAGGACGGGCATGGGCGCACTTTTCCCTGCCTGATATGGAGATGACGTCATTGGATTGAAGGCTATCGATCATTGGATTGGAGACGCCCCTACCTGCCAATTATTTTCGCCCCTCTTGCCGATTGCCTCCGCGGCAGGTGCTAGTCGATCTGGCCATGAGGCTGGCAGCACCCGCCAAGGACCCGGCACTGCTTTCTCTCTCAGGCGTCTCCATGATGACCACGAGTCCAGACGGCGATAACTAACGGTGTAACCATGGCATGGGTCAAGCTGCCAGCAGCTAGCAAGAAATTTTCGGACTCGGTTATTGAGACCGCTTTCCATGTCGTCAAGACGCGAGGAGAAGTAAAGAGAGCATGCTCAGTTAGTGCTTATTTCTGGTGCTGCGAACTAGAGCGCAACTGCAGGAAAGCGGTTGCAGCAGTGGAAGTTGCTGCATGGTACAGCATATCAATTAGCGGGGGCGGGGAGGCGGTATTCATCATTGAACCCACGGCAGACAGCAGCGGCCGGTAGGGCTACTGCGACAGGTGCGTGCACGGAAAGGCATACATAGCATGGTTGCTTCATGACCGCATTGGCACTCACTGTCCAGCGCTGCGCATACGTGGCACCGAGCGAGAGATCTCCGGGCGCGAGATCTCCGGGCGCGGCCCTGGAACACGGCGGGCCCTTGATAGTCTTAAGGACTGTGATATTAAACCTGATGTACCATGTTGGATGTCTTTTGCAAATCAGATAATGTTGGACGTGAGTCTTTGTGTGGACATTCCGATCATAGTGGACGTCCTATCATGATCGGTCTCGTGGGGGCCCATGACCCGATGCAAGCAGGATGGAACCTGATGGAACATGGCCTTGTGAATTCCACGTATCGCAAGGCTGTGCCCGGAGAGACTGAAAGGATGATTATCACGTTGCCTATGAAGGCACACACGGCAAAGCGAGGCACACACGGCAGAGCGTCTAGTACAGGGTCAGCAGGCCGCGGCGTGCGGCTGGCACACGTTGGCACAGCCTGTGGGCCCTCCAAGCCGTACGACGAGAGCTCAGGCGTGGGCGGAGCGCTTGTACCGGCCAATGAACCACTCTTTGGCATTCTTCGTGATACTTTGAACATCGAAAGTGAACATTGAAACCTGGCGCCCTGCTCGCGGTCGGCGGCAGAGGGCTGCAAGGTAAGGAGGAGGGTCCGACTACAAGGGCAGCTGAAATCTAACAAATTATGTAATAGGTCGATAAATCATAAGTTGCAATAGCAATGAGCATTTATTGTTATATGCTGTGACGGTGGTGGCCTGCTGTGGTGGCCTCTCTGGTGTTGGTGCGTGGCGGTGGGAGCACTGTGGCCTCGGAGGCAAGTCGGACTATCACCAAAAGGCTCAACATTACAACACATTTTAAATTACATGCTGGTAGGTTATGAGCATAGGCTTTTGCGTCCGTCATGGTCTCCAACTCTCGAGCGAGCGACCGTGTTCGCCGGCAGCCACCGGCAGCAAGCTGCGACAGCGCAACCGACATGGTAGAAACAGATAATCAGACTGAATAATTGTTAAAACCAAATGGTGTATTTTCGCATGAGGATGCAATGGTTCGAGTGGGCGTATTCCGATGGCGAGATACGTACGGAGCCACAGCGCCATACACGTAGTGGCCTAGTGCGACACACAGCATACGGACAAAACGATGATAATGAGAATACAATACAGGATCAATGCAAACGACATAGGCCCTCCATCCTTGCAAATCTGCGCGATGTCAGGAATTCGATGCTGTGGTTCGCAACAGTGAACCCTGAATTATTCCCTTATAACGAATTATTTATGCGGTTTCGGCTTGTTATACGAAATCATGCGGTTTCAACCCGGTGACGACATTCGCGCGTGTCAGGTGTCACACGTAGTCAAGCAAGCACAACGATGTTGTACGTCAGACATGGGGTGTGGTCTCGCTAGAAGTGGACACGGGGAATTGCGTTGCCTAGAAATGGACACGGAGACTAGAAGTGGACACGGGGAATGGCCTCGCCTAGAAGCTGCCAGCAATCATGTTCTCCAGTTTGGAGCACCGAGGACAACCACAACCAATGGGTGAAAAGACATGGGATTTTTTATTTATAGTAAGGATAGCTCGACGTTTCAATGTGTAGTTATGGCGTTGCGTAATGTCCTTACGATGGTTAAGGGAAACCTTCGGACAGTTACGTATTGGATTCGTATAATGACCACGACTGCTAGGGCTATGACCATGATTGCGACGGCCAACGATTAAGGAATTAGCATATAATTATCACGAATGTTTATAGACCAGCCATATGGCTGCTAGGTTTCACTCCTGTGTGTTATGAGATCCCTGACAGCCAATCACTAACGGTGACACTACTGTTGGGCACTCACCAAGATAAGAGCTTGCGTGTATGCTGTAAATTAACATAGGATTTTGATTTTTGATTTCCAGCGTCTTGTTGCCGCGTCGCAGCGGGCGTCCGTGGCAGATATGTCGGGCAACGTCGATGCATGCCTACTATGCTTGCTCCTACTAACCACAGCCCAGCTGACGAGAGCAGTGCCTAAGGCTTGGTATGACGCACAACAGCGAACGAATTGGGGTATTGTTCTACCAGAGGAGCCAACTTGCGTTGGCCATCCTACTACCCAGATAGGAAGCTCGCCGCACGGCGCTCCGCTCACAGACAGGTAAGGCAGATTCGGTAATGGGATTGTTATACAAGGTCAACGCTGCGCTCAGATGCCACCGAACACCATTCAATAATGCTTGGTCGACTAACGACCCTCGTGGCCTATACGTCGTTAACCAGCGGCATTACCTTTGCCTTCGCCGACAACACCAACAAAGCCCTGAGCGACCTGCTCTGCCCTGGCATCGCGCACAAGGTCACGGTGGGTGGTGGGTGATATGTCTCGCACCTGGTTGGGTCCTATACGCATCAGGCGGGTGGGCGAGCCGTGCGTGGCGAGCGAGCGAGCGGACGTCGGCTGCGGGTGGTCACAACAGGCAATGTTCTTCCCTTCCGTTCCTGTTGGCCACGTCGGCCCCGGCGGTTCCAACAATGTGCTGCCTGGCTGCCGGCAGGTGTCGTTCGGTGCGTCTTCCCGCCTGGCGCTGCTGACCGCTGAACCACCGCTGGCCACATTCACGTCGCCATCGCACACGAGCGGATGGTGAGGGGCGTCTGAAGGGCGGTGGGATATGGTAGTGCGGCGTGTGGGGGCTGGTGCGGAGCTGCGTCTTGGCTGCTGGCGAACAAGATGCTGTTGAAGCCTTCCCTGCAACAGCCGGCAGTCACCACACACCCGCACACCCGCACGGCCATTCCTTATTACCGCCCTGCCTGCTGAGCGAGCGACGCTTGGTTGCCACGTGCCCAGGGCCCCCCCTGCCGTACAGTACATACGTGCATTCACATTCTGCGGACCGTCTCCATAATCCGGTCTTCCAAACGAACAATCTAGGCTCTTCCTTGGGCACCTTGCCGTTTGCAATACCGTTTTACTTTCGTCCGTGCTACTTTCGTAATAATGGCTACATAATGCTTGCTGCTTGCCTCTTCCGATCGCCCATAGCCCCAACCGAGTCGACCTAGGAGGGTCCAGCGGCGGCAGCGCGAGCAGTAGCTTCACCGCCGCGTTCACTGTGCCATGCAACGCTGCAGGTGGGTCGCCTAATATTATCGTTGAGCGGGTGGTGGCGGGCTGGTCGATGTGCACCGCATGTATGGATGTGCACCGCACGCCAGCTGTCGCAAATAAATGAACTATGGTTAAACTGGAATTTTCACTGTGCTTGGTTCTGATATATATGTTTTTATGACTGAGCTCTCAATGGGATACTATTTCGGATAGATGCCCATGTACCGAAATACCTCGCTCAGCGCACACTACGGCGGGTGTCGTTGGCCACCTAACTGCCATCCGCCGGTCTACCTGCTCACCCACCTACCGTTTCTACGCAACCTACCTACCTCATGCCGTCAGCCTGATGCTGCCTGCTGTTTTTGGGCTGCGGTCGGAGAAGGCTAGGCCGTTCGCCTTCTTATCGTAGTAACAGCCGCGTTTTGACACCCACTCGGTTCACCACGCTCGTGCGTTTCTCATTTCTCCCCGCCGCCGCTCTGTTCACCCGCATGCCCCGCAGGCAGCAGCATCCTGTTCAAAGTGACATCAGCAGGGGGAGACCGGCAGTGGAAGCAGAACGCACAGAGCGTCATGGTGGCGGGAATGTCTTCGGATGCGCTGGCGGCCGGGGGTGTGTGCTCGGCATCAGCGGCGGCATGTGAGTGACGGCGGCGGCTGGGCCAGGAGGTCGAGCAGGCGGCAGGGCAGTAGGCAGGGCGCAAGGAATGCGGGAACAGTGGGCTTACCCCACGGATAACGCTAAGGGTGCACGGCTCTCAGCATTACCTTCTCAATCGTATGTGGTGCATCCTACCCTGTGTCACTCTATCCTGTGTCATCCTATCCTGTGCCTTATCTCCCGGGGTAGTTGTTGCCGTAACGGGTACAGTCCAGTCGGGGTAGTTGTATGGGGTCCGGTGTGCTCTCGAGCTGAGTGCATCCCCCTCCTGGTTCCACAGGCGCGGCGACTGGCGCACCATCGCCGGCCGTACTTCCGGCGCCGTCACCCTCTCCTGGCTTGGAGGTACGTACGTAGGGCCGTACATCGACGCCTTGCAGCTTGCGGGTGGGTGTGCAGTAGCAGGTTGTACGGCAGCATGCAGCCACACATGGCCACGCTGGACATGGGGGCGCTGCGGCAGTCCTCTCACGCAGGAGTGCAACGGACGCGTTCCGCGTGGAGCGATGCTACTGATCGCCGTACGTAGGCATCCGCCGCAAACCTAGCCTTGTATGCCACGGCCCAATTCCCCGCCTTGCAGGGCCTTACGCCCTCACCTTACTCCAGCAGGAGCTGCACGCCCAGCACGCTGGGCTACGACTGCATGGCGCAATGGGTGGGTTGACCAGCATGTTGTGGTGGCACCCAACGCACAGAGGGGAGGGCAGGAAAGCAGTAGCTGGGTTGCTGCGTGGAAGCTTCCAGCTGGGCCGCCGTCGCTGGTAACCCGCCTCTGCCACCTCCGTCCAGCACGGCGGGTAGATACCCCGCGCGAATGAACGATTGGGCGTTAGTCATGCGTCTTCACAACGCGACGTTGTTTCGTCGACAGCCCAGCTAGCATCTTGCCTTTGTTTCCTCAAAGCCTTGTCCCTACGAGACGTCCGCCCGCAACAATCCACCCCACCAACCCCGCCAACCTCCAAACCCCACCCCCCGCCTACCCGGTCCCTCGCAGCGCAACGTGACGCTCCACTGGACCCTCAACACCTCCACCGCGCCCTCCAACCCCTGCACGCCAACCACGCGAACAGTCCTCCAGGTGGGGGCGTGACTGTATGCACGGCGGCGCACGTGAGCCTTAGGAAGCGCAGCGGAAACAGGACAAGCAGCCACCCTCCTCTGCCTTGGGCGCCAAGCAAGCATTCTAGGGTCCAGGTGTCACGCCCTACATTTGGGCACCCGTTCAGAGCCGTTGGCTCCCTCCCCGCTCCTCTCCTCCCCTCCCCTCTCCACCCCTCCCCTCCCCTCTCCTCCCCGCCCTCTCTCCCTGCACGCGTCGCCAGGCTGAGGACATCACCAAGTACGGCAGCTTGCACATGGCTGTTCACGCGACAGTGCCAGGTGGGTGGGCGGGTGGGCGCCGCCGGCAGCAGGTAGGGAGGGAGGGGATGCAGGGCGCGAGAAGCAAGCAGCCGTACTGAAGGGCAGTGGGCAGCAGCTAAGCTAGGGCGCCAGGTGCGGCTGTCCGGTAATCCAGTCCTCACCCTCACACAGGCCGTGCTATGAATAGCATAGGCCACCCTTGTGCGTGCCCCCTTCTTTAGTCTGCCGTCCAACCCACCTCCAATTCGGGCGGGTCGGGACCTTGCCGCGCTGTCCGCTCTCCCATCGCTCGCCGCCTCCCCCAGTCTCCAGCTAGCGCCCAAACCAAATCGGTTTCGCGAAACGTTTCCTTGCGTCGCGCGGGGTCCTCGTTTCCTTTCGTGTAGCCGCCGCCGATTTAGCTTCGCCGCCGAAGGTCGACATACGACCACCGTCTTTAGTATCCTCACCCCAGTTCTCCAGCATGCATCTCGAAACGTCTTTCCCAAACAGTTTTTCTTCTTGCATCCACGGGTCTTCCTCGCAACCCCCCTCCAACCTCCTCACAACCCTCCTTCCCGGCCCCACCCAGGCTACGTGGCAGTGGGCTTCGCTGGCCGGCCCGGTCGGATGACCCCTGCCGACATCATCCTTGGCTACGTGGGCGCCGACTCGACACCCGTCCTCAACACCTTCTACGTCACGGTGTGTCCTCTCACCTACCCCACGCGTGACGAGGACTCGCCTCCAACGCAGTCCCAAGCTACCGCCACTCCCCCGCTCCCAACTCTTCGGCCCCGGCCCTCACCGGCCCCCGTCAACCCTCACCGCCCCCCATTGACCGCTGCAGCGCTCGACCCTGAATGCGGACAACAACAACACCGCTGATACGTGGGCGTACGACCGGGGAGTGGTTCAGAATGCGACCAGCGGGATCACCACCATATGCTTCAGCCGCCGCATGCTGGACGAGCGGGCCAAGGCCGTGCCCGACCTGCGCGCAGGTATGGACGCGGCGGTGGTGTAAGGGCTGGTGCTGCGGTGAGGTTGGGGCCTGGACATGGCAGCACCGTCTATATGTCTGTTGAGCCGGCATAGGCCACGGACGGATAACAACAGTTCGGAGGCGAAGATCCATCTAGGATGGATAGTGGAGACTCCGTCCCTTACCCTCCGGCTGGGCGCCATGGGCCTGCCTGCCCACCACCTACACCCGGACAGGCGGGGGCGTCCTGGGCATCAACTGGGCGGTGAGCGAGCAGGATGCCGTGGTGGCGCACAAGCGCGGCAGCGTGGGCGGCTTCCGACTGGACGTCTTGGGCGGCCTCCCACTGGCCCTTCCCCCGTCGCCGCCGCGGCCGCCGACACCGTCTCCGCCGCCGTCGCCGGCCAGCAGGAGCTGCACGCCCAGCACGCTGGGCTACGACTGCATGGCGCCGTGGGTGGGTTTGCTCGCCGGATTGCGGGTGAGGGCTTGGAGGGCGGGACGACAGGCAGCAGGGTAGAGCGTAGGCAGGGTAGGCGTGTCTCTTGGGGCCAGCGGGTGAAGTGGGGCCCTCTCAAGCATGTGCGTTGTCCAGAGCACTTGGATCCAGCAGCACTCCGAGTGACCGTTACCCAACTGCAGCTACGACGATGAAATCAAACCCACCGACCTCCCACCCCCACCCCCCGCCTACCTGGTCCCTCGCAGCGCAACGTGACGCTCCACTGGACCCTCAACACCACCACCGCGCCCTCCAACCCCTGCACGCCCATAACGCGAACAGTCATGCAGGTGGGGGCGTGACTGTATGTATGCACGGCCGCCTCCGTAGTCATGGTGATAACTGCGAAGAAAGGCTTGGCCTACCGTCCACGCGCTCCACACCTCCATCCTTTGCCATTTCGCCGGCCTTCATTTGCCCCTCACTCACTCACTCACTCACTCACTCACTCACTCACTCACTCACTCACTCCCGGCGGCTGTCCGCCTTCCACCCGCCCCTTGGGAACAACTTCAGGCCGGAGACCTCGCCCAGTACGGCAGCCTGCATATGGCTGTCCAGGCGACCGTGTCAGGTCGGTGGGCCCTGCCTAGATGCGGTGGCGTGACGACGGGGGTAGTGGCTAACCGGGGTGGCTCGCTCATCCACATACCGATACACTTGCATGTTGGTAGTGTACTTCCCTCATGAAATGTACGAATCCACTTAATGGCCTGGCCCTACCCTTGTCCTCGCTCTTGCCTGCACCCACGACACCCTGATTCTTGCCGCTGTGGCTCATCTTGCGCACACGGCCCAACCCCACCTTCGACCAGGCTACGTGGCGGTGGGCTTCGCTCCCACGCCCGGCAGGATGGTTCCCAGCGACATCATCATGGGCTGGGTGGGCGACGACTCGTCAACCGTCCTCCACACCTTCCACGTCACGGTACGACAATCTGCCGTACCGCTCATCATGTACGCCTGTGCATATGGCCTGCCTAACCGCCTAATTGGCCTAACGGCCTCCCAGTGGCCGCTGTTGCCTCCCTTGCCGGTATGCCTGCGAAGCCTCCCGCAAGTCACTTGCCCCGGTCGTACTTCCTTGCCCACCGCAGAACCCGTATCTCACTGAGGACAGCGCCAACACCGCTGACACGTGGGCGTACGACCGGGGAGTGACTCAGAATGCGACCAGCGGGGTCACCACCATATGCTTCAGCCGCCGCATGCTGGATGAGCGGGCCAAGGCCTCTCCTGACCTGCGCACAGGTGCAGTGCAGCGCAATGCAGTGCAGTGGAGCGCGGAATTGGAGGCTTTGCAGTAAAATGCGACCATGGCCAGGGACGCGTGCCTGCAGACCTGCTGCGGCTGCTTGTCTGCCGCCCTGCCGGCTAGGCTGGTCAACAGCAGCCCATCCCGGGCCCAATCCGGGAACATTTCCGCCAGGCCCTGCCTAACACGCCTGTGTCCTCCCCGCCCTGCTTGGGGTCCCGCCGCGCCCCACGCAGGCGGAGGCCTGTTGGGCCTGAACTGGGCCGTCAGCGAGCAGGACGCACTGGTGGCGCACAAGCAGGGCAGTGTAGGTGGCTTTACGTTGGACTTGCTGGCGGGGGAGCAGGCGACAGCCCCGCCCCCGCCGCCTCCTGCTCCCCTGATGGCCGACAGCGTTCCCGGAGCTAGAACCTGCACCCCCAGCACCTTGGGCTACGACTGCATGGCGCAGAAGGTGATGAGTGGACGGGAGGAGGGAGGATGCGGCGGTCGGTGACGAGAGCGAGCGCGCAGGGCGGGGTTGGGTGAGCCGGTGGGGTCGCTGAGTCAAGCCCCTCGATCACTGACTGTTCCGAGCCGCATCCCACTTGTACCTTGGTGTCGTCCCTCTGCAGGACAAGTTGACGCTCCACTGGACCCTCAACACCACCACAGCGCCCTCCAACCCCTGCACGCCAACCATGCTAACAGTCCTCCAGGTGGGGGTGTGACTGTGCGCACAGCCGCATCCACAACAGTAGTTGTGGTCTCATCCTGCGGGTCGTTTGCCACCGTACGTCGTCTTTGCCGCGCCAACCCACCGACTTGACGCGTCTTCATCGCCGTACCGCCCCGTCCCTCGTTTGACCCTCGTGGCCACACACAGCATTAGCTGCAGCGAGGTTCTCCGCCTCCCGCCCTCGCCCTTCTAACCCCAGCTACCACGTACATGCTCCCCACCACTTCGGATACAGGCCGGCGACGTCGCGCAGCACGGCACACTGCACATGGCAGTGCAGGCGACAGCGCAAGGTAGTGGGCGCTCAGGGCTGGCGGTGGTGGGAGGGGAGGGAGAGATTACGCCCATGGGCTCTCGGCTGTCGTCATCCTGCGCCCCCACAACCCACCACACCTCATCACGTACATCCCACCCCCCTACCCCACCCCAGGCTACATGGCCCTGGGCTTCAACTCGAACCCGGACGCCATGTACCCCAGCGACATCATCCTGGGCTGGAGTGGAGGCAGCGGATCATCCTTCCTCAGCACCTTCCACGTCACGGTACGACAAGACAAGCCGCGGGGCCGGGCAATGGGCACGCTGGTGTAGCCTGATCCTCTCTCAATCCAACTGCTCAACCTGCCAATACAGGGTGAGGACCTGGGTCTGGAGGATGTGTATCCACCAGCGGGCAATGAGTCATGGGCGTACGACCGCGGTGTGACGCGAGATGCGAGCAGCGGTGTCACCACCATCTGCTTCAGCCGCCGCCTGCTGGACGAGCGGGCCAAGGCCTCTCCTGACCTGCGGGCCGATACCGGGCCAGGGGCAGGGCAGCAGCAGGCGGTGGGCGGCCGCCGGCGGCTGGCGCAGGACTCCGCAGGTATGGACGACTAGGGTTGTGATGTCCGAGTTGCTGGAGCTGTAGCTAACATTTTTGTTGTAACGGTTCTAAGAAGGTACTACTGTAGCTAACATGTTACTACTGTAGCTAACATGTTACTGAAAGGCGGCTAAGGCATGCCGCGTCGCCTGGCCCTTGATGCCGGGTACCTCCTTCACTTGGGCCCCTTTCAGGCGGAGGTCAGCTGGGCCTTATCTGGGCAATCAGCGACAAGTCTGAACTGGTGCAGCATCGCGCAAGTGACGTGGGCGGCTTTTGGCTGGATATATCAAATGGTGCCACGGGGGATGCTGGCGGTGAGGACAAGCAGTACTGGATCAACGTGCACGGGGCGCTGATGGCGGTGGCGTGGGGTCTGCTGCTGCCGCTGGGCACCTTGTTCCCTGCACACCGGTGAGGAGGGCGGGTTGGGCAGGGGACTCCAGGGAGGGCAGCACGACATTGCAAACCTGGTGTTGACTGTCCTTTGTACCAAGGCACCGCAAGCTTCCGCTGATCCCTTCAAGCCTCTGCCCCTCTGCCCTGCCCTCCCCTCCAGATGGGTTCTGGGGGATCGCAAGTTCGGCAGCAAGCACGTGTGGTTCCTGGCGCACCTGGTGTGCCAGTGGTCCGGCGTGGCGCTGTTCGTGGCGGGCTTCGTGGTCGCGTACGTCAAGTTCGAGGACGGCGGCGAGCTGGCTGGGGGCGGCGTGGGGGAGGCGCACGAAAACATCGGCATTGCGGTCATGGCGGCGGCCGGGGCGCAGGTAGAGTGGGGGGTGGGGCAGGGTGCGGCGGCCTTCTGGGTTTACTTAAGTAATTGTGGGGGGTGCATGCCTCTTAATGTCGTCCTGCAAACCACCTTTACCCGTGCGCCAATGACCTGTACCTCTCCCCTCGCCGCTTCCTGCCCTTCACCGTCCCTACCCTACCTCCACCTCCGCCCCCTCAGGTGCTCCTGGCTTTCGCCCGCCCCACCCCCGACCACCCCCGGCGCAACTTGTGGAACCTGCTTCACCACAACCTGGGCCGCTGCGCTGTGCTGCTGGCCTGGGCCAATGTGTACATCGGCATCTACGTCTACCACGGCAGCCAGTGGGGGGCCAGCTACGTGGAGTGGATCACACCCATCGCAATCGTCATGGGGCTGCTGGTGAGGGGCATCGGCAGGGGTGGCAAGGCGGCATCGGAGGGGAGGTCCGGCAGCGCAATGAGCGTTGGCGATGGCGGTCAAAGAAAACTGCGGGCCCCAAGGCACCCAGCGCCTTTGTCCTGGACAACACTGCCTCCGCAGTTCTACCTAGTGGCGTAGTTAGGCCCTATCACTCCGATACACCAAATCATAACCTGCTGGTCAGGTGATGATAATCATTTCGAAACGGCAATCAGCCCTAACAGCCCAATCAGCCCTGGCAGCCAGGCCCACAGCGACGCGCTTATTCCCCGTTTCCGTACATCTGCCCTCCCTCTTCCTGCAGGTGCTGATCGATGTGGCCCTGAGGCTGGCAGCCCCCGCCAAGGACCCGGCACTGCCGCCTCGTACGGACCGCTACAAGGTAGCAAATGACGCCGAGCGAGACGGCGCGGACACTAACAGCCAGTCCAACTACTCGACCTCGGGCGCTGTCGCGGCCCGGGTGCAGATGGCGGCTTGATGGGCGATTCCCAAACATGTGCACGCGTGGCTGGGTTCGATGCATCCTCCGATCGCGCAAGGCTGGACTCCATTTGCGTGGGGGCCGCTGCAGCCGCGCGATCGCAAGGCCGCCGATGCCGTTTGAGCTGTAGTTACAATCATAAAACCTAGCCAGACACCGCAGGGGGGGCCTTGTTAGTTTCGAAGGCCTTTGCCATTAGAAGGGACGACAAGGGGCGTGCTACAAATCCATACATACCTGTATTAAACTGAAGTATTTATAACGTATTCGCTTTGGCATGCATGCTGCGGCTTGGGGTGTCTGGTGCATATCTCCAGGTGACCAGCTCAGCACATCGAACGTGTCCATTCAAAATTAGTTGAAACCTTGAGCGAGCGGGTGCGAGCGTTGCCTCTTGAGGACGGCACGTGCGCTGTGTCAGCACGTGAACAGTGTTTATGTGCGTCTGCATGTGTGGGGTGGTTGTTGTTGTGTCGGGTGGTGTGTTGCAGCGGGGTGGCGCCAACGCGGACGACTCCCGTCCGAATACTGCCCCCACCGCCCGCGTCTGTCATGCGTGGACCCCTGGCTGAGCAGCTGAGCACACGGGGCACCAGCGGGCAGTCACGTGCACATTGCCTCTTGTACCTCACGTGCTGAGCCAGAAGAGTGAGTAAATGGAGTAAATGGGGTATGTGCATCGTAAGGTTACACTGGACATGCACCCGAAGTCTCCTATAATCGTATTTGCTCGCCCATGCGTCGTTAATAGTACCAGGCGGAGGAGCGCGGGGCAGCAGCGCAGCTGCTTGCCAGGGTGCTCAGACACTCAGTGCATGTAACCGATAAGCACGCTGGCGAACAGCCTCCGCCCGCGCGCTCACGAAGGGGCGCAGTAGTACCGTAGTCCGCTTGCAAGGCTGCCATCTCCACTTCTCCGTGTGACTTCCCGGCAGTTTCAGGATACAGGAGGCAACGGGGCCTAGGGTCTTTCCCACGCCGCACAAAGCTGCAGGATGTCTTGCAACCATGCAGCATAGGCTACAGGGGCCACTGGGAAGGGTATAGGAATGCTGACCTGTCCCGCGGCAGCTCTGCAGCGCACGCGCATCCATGCCCGCGACATCATGCGACGCGAAGCCGCAGCACGGGCAAGTAGCACGAGTGCAGTTGACGTTGGGCGGTGGTGCCGCGGTGGTGCTTCACGACAGTATGCATTGGCGCAGAACAAAAGGGACCCTTGGCTTGGCCGCTTACAGACAGGTCCTAACTTGTAAGACCTGCTTGCTGTAACGAATATTATCACTACCGGTAAGGAGGGAAGTGGAGGCGGCAGCAAACCAGACAGTTTTAGCAAAAAGAAATATCGTCCAGCCAGGCGTAAAAGCAGCAAACGCAACAAGCAACAGCGGTGCGTCAACGATATGCGAACAAAATCCTTCGCGAATTACGGTAAAATAACGTTGTGTGTGAAGTCCATGTTAAGATAATGCGGGCAACGCAAACCACTCCTGCGGTCTCCGCTTTCTTCCTCAGAAACCCCAACCCCAATCTTCCGTCCGGAATAAAGCCCAGCCGGGCAGGGCACCGGCAAGCAGCAGGAGACAGGCCCGGTTGCTGCGCGGGTCGCACGATTTAGCAGCGCCCGTGCGGCCGTGTCGGGCGGGAGCCTCACCTTCGAGGGGCGGCAATCAAAGCTGCTGCCAGCCAGAACCCACGACCAGCGCACGGCCTGCACTTGCCACAGCCTCGACAAACTTCGCCCACGGCGAGCAACACCCATCGCATTTCCCTGAATCTTACTCTAACCCCCCAGAACAACACGAAGTCGCGGCGATGCTTCCGCTGGGTGGAAGCCTTAAATACGATGCCCGGCTCCACACGGGTTCGTGTTGCCGGGGCCCCCCGTCTGGAAGCGGGGTTTCTCATCACCCACTATAAGCGCGGGCGAGCGCGGGCGAGCGCGGGTGGCAGATGCCTTGATGCCACTCGACGGAGCGAGCAGGCCCCTCCGCAGCCACCCAGGCGCCGGCAATCCAAACCCGCTGGCACCAACAGCCGCGACCGTCCTTGGGAGAGCGCGGAAGATCTGATCCCAGGAGCGGGACATTACGTTGAGTCCAATCAAGGCCAACCAAAAGGGGCCGGCAGCACGGTACGACACGACACGGTACGACATGAAACGCACGAGGGTCACGCCCCTGTGCCCCCGCCCCCCGCACTCGTCTAATATGGTACAGCGGGGGTACAACAGGCAGGGCACTATGGGTATAGAGCAGGAATCCATCCATCAGTCAGACTCAACCATAAGGTGGCTGCCGGTGAAGCCGCGGAACGTACGCCCAACACCACCAACGCCGTTGGGCCAAGTCCCTTTGGAGCGACTGCTGCCCGCGTGCCCCTCAGCCAGCAGCCCAACAACAGCAGTATCACTAACACGGCGCGTAGCATAGCCTCAAGCCCACACGACCGCCCGCCCCTGAGGTGTGCACCCCCGCATGGCACAACTTGGCGCCACCACCGCCTCTGCTGCAGCTTTCTTCTCCTGCCTTGCAAAAACTACACCCACCGCACCAAGGCGTCCCGCGCTGCCCCGTCCACTGCGCCGACGAGCATTCGCAAACGGGTGGCGGCGCAGGCTGGTGCCCTCTTCGTACGACACAACACCACATACACATCTTGAACGCAACAACAGCCCGCGGGGCACTACCGCAGCGCCCGCAGCAGCACGCAGCGCGATGGGAATACCCCCCAGGGGACGCTTCGCCGCTGCAGGTGACGAATCCGTGGAGGAGCAGCCACGGGGCGCCAGAACGGCGACGAGGCGGCACTGCCGCCAGCCCGGTACCTGCATCCACGACCAGCAGCGCCGCCCGTGCAGCTGCAACTGGTACGAATTTTCCCGCGAAGGGGGGGGGCTGCTGCCGTCCCGATCCCGACCTCGGCCCCGAACGCCGAGTGAGCACACCCCCATCCTTCCAAGCTCGCTGGCAGGGCTGGACACACCGACGGAAATACAGCCATGCGGCAATTGACACATATGTACGGCAAACACGCCGCCCAGCTCCCTTCACACGTCGCTCCTTGCAGCTGGCAGTGCCTGACCAGCGCCTACGCGGCCCTCGATGCCGGTCCCGTCCTGTCCGGGAATCAACCCCCGGAGACGCCGCCTTTCAAACACCTGGCTGTACATGGAGCCGTACCCTCGTGTTCTTCGTCCTCGCACCTCTCATGCGCAGGGAACATCAGTGAAGGCCAAGCCGTGCACGAGCAATAGTAGCGACGGTGGCAGCAAATAGTCATTTCCTCACCCTTCACGCCGCCTCAGGAAGGGGTGCCGCCGCCGCCGCAGCATACGTACATCCCTCTGTCCCCCTCGGTGGTGCTGAGGGGGGGAGGAACAGCCCACAGTTTCGAGGTATGCAGTGCACCTGCTCCTCGTTATGCCTGTCTCTCTTCAGCATTCGGGCCGTACGTGGAAAATGGGCCACCGCACACAGGAGGGGGAGCTGAGACAGCCGCCGCCCTAAAATTGCCAGCCGCAGCACCGGCCTCTCTCCCTCTCTCCTCGTCCGGCGCTGTTCCCAATTCGTGGGAGTACTAGGCCGGCTGGCAAAAAGTCTTCGACAGCAGGCGGACAAAAGTTGCGCGCACGAATGGGCCGCACTTACGTCAAATATGCGGGCAGATGCCTTCCAAGCGTGCCCTGGCTATTGGATGACGTACCCAGTTTCCCCCTCCGCTACATACACAAATTGGATATTGCAGGCCATTCTCCCGGCTACCTCATTCCCGGAGCCCCCGCCCGTCCCCTGCTCCCATGAGTTGTGGTTCCCGCGCCCCAACGGCTGACCTCCCCGAGCGCCCCCGAGGTACTGCACCAGTCGCTGAGGCGGCTCCGCAGCTCGGGGTCGCAGCCCAGATGCACCGAGAGGTCCCAGATGCAGGCCTTCCCACCAAAACCGAAACGGACGAGGCCTTCTCACCAGCACAAAAGCTGAACAACGACGTGTGGGGGAGGCAGGGGATGCGGAAACAAACATAGCTGAGGCAAAGAGGGGAAGGTGCCTGCCAGGAAACTGCCGTTTTAGGCCGCCAACAGCGAAATGGTCTTCCGTTTCTTTCCATTCTGCAGGTCGAATGAGATCGCGAACCCCGTTTCCGCCCTATCGCCGCAGACGATGGCCCTACTCAGTAAAGTGCTGGCGGTGCGTCCCTCACGTCCACCAGCCGCCACAGACCGCCGCCGCCGCCGGCCTCAGCCTCCCTGCGGAAGACAACTGTGAGCCGCTCCCGCGAGCAGAAGGCAGCCGGCAGCGGTGCGGCTCGGTTGGCCTCCGTCCCCGCCGTCATCACCACCGCCGTCACCGCCACCTCCACGGCGCCCGCCGCCGGGTCCTCCACTGCCAGCCGTCGCAGCTGCTCGACCGCCACCTCCAGGCGCTGAACGTCCACGCGTCTGGAGGCGAGGAGCGCGAGGGGGACGTGATGGGGGTCAGGCGCTTAGGACGGCAGGGTGAGGGCTACCTGCCGCTGTGCCGGCAGACGGGACAACACATGACAACTTAGGACCCTCATCACCACCACCACCGAGACCATCAGCCTCACGCCGGCGCACTCCGCCCCCAGCTGCGCACACACCCCGCGGACGACGCACCGCCCAGCCCATACCGTCCCTTGGACGTCTGACCCGCTGCGCACCCACCTGCCCAGCTACCTGCGCACCCACCTGCCCAGCCACCTGCGCACCCACCTGCCAAGCCGCGCGTTCCGGTCGGCCTCGGCCCGTGCGCGTTTGAGTGCCTTCCCACCCAGCAGCCCCGACAGCAGCTCCGTGCGGTCCCGCGGGTCGGCGAGTCCAGATGCGGCGGCGCGTGCTGCCGCCCAGCCCCGCAGCAGCGCGACTGCGCTGGCCTCGTTCAGCTGTGTGTCCTTGCCGTACTGCTCGGCCAGGCGACCCAAGCTCTGACGGCGGGAGGGCAGCGAAGAGTGGCGTGTGTGAGTTCGACGACCATGAGCTCCTCGCCAGGAAACAGAGGGAAGCCAAAGGGACTATGCCGTTGGTGATGTTGCGTAGGCCAGCCAGTCAGCCACCGGGCCCCCTCCCTTTCCAGCCGCACCCACCTTAACGCTCGTCGCCATTGCGCTGCCGGCCGCTGCCGCCGGCGCGAGCTCCTCGCCCCGCAGCGGCCACTGCCCCATGGCTCCCGGCGCTGCCGCCGCCGCTGCCCCGCTGAGCCACCGGCTGACCGCTTGTGCCGCCGCGGCCACCTGCGCAGTCGACGCATCCACCGCCGGGGCAGCCGCCGCGCCCCCGCCTGCAGCTCCTCCCGCCGCCGCCTGGAGCGCCCCACTGGCCAAGATGCGGTGCCCCACATACGCCGCCAGCGCCCCCAGGCACACCGCCTGCGCCGCCACCGCCGCCACGCGCCTCACCGCCTCGCGGCTCTGCGCCTCGTCAGCCGCCGGGTCCATGTTGGACCACTCTCGGGGGCTGACAGGAAGTGCAGCCACACGTTCCTTGATGCTGGCAGCGGCGGCAGCAGCCCGCTGTACGACACGCGCCACCATCCTTGGCCGCAGGTGCCCCTCCGCGTCAGGGGCCCACAGCGCCCCAACGCCGCCGGCGTCGGTCTCCAGGGAGGGTCCGGTAGCCGCTGCTGGTACGGCAGCGGTGCCGCCGCCTGCTGGCGGTGCCGCCAGGGCCACGTCAACCAGGCCGCCAGCGACGGGCGGTGCGGCGGCGGCAGCGGCGGCAGCGGCGGCTGCAGGCGGCGGTGGCGACGCTGCGGAGGTGCCGCCGGTGTTACCCGTTGCCGGCGGGAACGGAACGACGTTGTTGGTGCTTGGGACCCGGGGGCTCCCTGGAGTAGGGGTAGGGGCTAGCCGGCGCTGGGCCGCCTCCGAGCCCACTTCCTCACCGGTAGCCCCGTCCCAAGACGTGGCTGATGTCGCGTCCCCAGTCGCCGCCTTCCTCGGCAGCGCCTTGGTGGAGGTGGCGGCGACGGCGGTCGCCAGGCGGCCAGGCGCGGGGCCCTGCCCCGCCACCGCACCCCAGCGCGGGAGGCCAAAGGGTACCATCCAGCTCGCCGCCGCGGCCACAGCGCGCGGAGAGCTGGCGGCGGCGCTGCCAACGGCCGCTGCCGCTGCGGCAACTGCACTTGCCGCCGCGGCAGCACGCGGACCAACATCCTGCGGAGAGACGCGGGCCGTGGTGTGCGTTGGCGTGTTGGTGGGGGCAAGAGGTTGGAGATTGCAAATTCTCCTGGGACGGTGGGACGGCCGCGTTACTTCCGACTACGGCAGTGACGTCACCAACGCCGCTACGCAATGTAGAGCGGGGTGTGCTAGGGTGAGGCAGAGCAGCAGGAAGCCGAGCCCCTTGCCCACCAGACCCTGCCCGAGGCGCCTACCTGCAGCGCCGCGCGGCTCTGAGCTAGCAGCCCACTGGCTAGCGGCGCAGCAGCCCCGCCGCCGCCGTTGCTGCCGCTGCCGCCCGCACTTACAACCTCCGGAACCACCACCGTCGCCGCCTGCACAGGTACTGAGGCCGTGCTCGCGGTGGCCGCGGGACTCGGCTGCTGCTGCGGCTGTCCCCGGGCGGAGCTCACTGCGTGTGCGGCCGCCTGCCACAGCTGCCACAGGCGCTGGCGGCTGGCATCAGAGACGTGCGCAACTGCGCTGCCCAGGGCGGCCGTCACCTGGGCCTCGCCGCTGCGGACGGCCAGGAGCTGTGGGGGGCGCAGACGGGGGTTGGGTTGGAATGCGTTGGGAGAGGCGGGATTCAGAGCCAGTATCCTGATGGTGCAGCAGTTGGGTATGGACTCGCCAGGCGATGGTTAAGGATACGGGAGGCCTGATGCAAAACCGCGATGAATATGTTTACCAGTGTACCTCACACCACAGGGTTGGCACGGGTATAAGAGCCAGACACAAGAGCCAGACCGCGCACCTGGTTGAATAGAATGACCCGCGGGTCGGCGAACCACCGCGCCAGCGAAACAGCCTGGGCGCCCGCTCCCGCCGTCTCCGGGAAGCACGGCATCACTGACAGCTCCAGCCAGCTCTCAGCCCAGCCGTACCGCCTAGACACGTCATCACGGTCCGACCGGGCGCGAGAGCCCTTGGAGGCGGCAGCGGCCGCACCCTTGTCGCCCGCCTTGGCGGCAGCCGATGTGGCCGCTGCATGCTGGGGCTGCACCCCAGAGCCTGCAGCTGATCCCTCGCCTGCCGGCAACGACGCGGCTGCCGGCTGGTGCTGCCTGGCGTCCACCTCATCCTCGTCGTCGCCGGTGCCGCTGTGTCGCTCGTCCACCTGTTTGCGGCAGTTGCGACGTAGCAGCAGCGGCAAGGAGGTATTAGTGGAGGCTGGTTCTTCTGGCTGCGACATTGTGCACTACACTGCTTCGGGTGGCGGCGGACTAACACGACAGCACAGGTCGCCCGCCTAGAGGTATTGCCATAGCCGCCCCGCAGCTGCCTCGGTCCCCGAATGCAATCATGTCTATGTGTACTTGCAGCCAGCCTGCAATCGGAGGTTAGCTATCCGGAACCCTCCCCCTTCCCTTCCTACCGAAAAAGACACGACTCCGTTCGCGGCGCTGTGCTGCGGCTGCAGAGACACGGCCGCCCCCTGCCCTGCCCCCGTCAGCGACAGCTGCGCCTCCAGCCGCCGCAACAGAGCCGACTCGTCGCCATCGTCCCACTCCTCGCCGAAAGGACTGGGTGCGGCGGCGCCTGCAGCGGCGGCGGTCGACCCCGCGGCGACCGCCTCTGCTGGCCCCGCAGCCGTGCCCCGGCGGCCCAGCAGCGCCTCGCAGACGCTGCGCTCGAACGACACGTCCACGGCGGCTGCGGCCCCGGCGGAGGCCGACACGCCGCCCGCGGCCGCTCCGCCGTGCTGCTGTTGCTGCTGGGAAACGCGTTCGAAGCACGAGAGGGCCTGCGAGGTACAAATACTTGAATTAAATTACAAGGTGAGAATACTCAGGTAAGAGAGCTTGTGCTGTTGCAAGCTCGCTACTGTATTGCCGCCTGAGTGATCTGTGCCCACCAACACCCCGCCCCCGCCAAACGCACCTGCAGCACGTGCTGGGGCCAGCCCGTGCTGACACCCTGCGCCAGGTGTGCTATCGCCAGGTCGTACAGTTCCTGGTCAGACAATTGTACGGCAGCGTGAGGCTTTTGCCCGCTGGCCGCGGGGCCGTACAATGCAATCTGCGTTGGCGGCGAGGAAAGGGGGGCGGGATGTCGAGCGCTTGTTGCGTGAACGCGGCGTAGCCCGCCCCTAACGTCACCGCCGGCCCCCGCGCACACTTACGTGCTCGGACGCCGCCAGCAGGCCGCGCAGCGGTGCCATCAGCTCCATCCTCTCATCCGGTGTCAGATCCGGCGGCCAGCTGCCCCCGCCATTCCCCGCTGCGGCCGCATCCGGGGGATGCGTTGCAGCCGGCTGTGCGGCTGCACCGCTCGGCTGTTGGCTGTGGTTGTGGTTGTTCCTCCACAGGGCGCCTCGCAGCATGCCGATGGCCTTGGTGCGGCGCGACGCTGCGGAGGCGGACGAGGAGCCGCCGGTGGTGCCGCCGCCGCTGACCTGCTGTGTCCCCGCGGGCTGCCCAGAGGGGATGGAGGCGGAGGCGGGCACCACCGGCGCCACTGGCGGGGTGCTGCGGAGCACCTCTTCCGCATAAGCCACCGCCACACCCTGAGGAGGAGGAGCGGGAGGCAGGCAGCGAACAGCGTGGTCGTCAGCCCGTCAGCTAACAAGGGTGGCAAGCCATACAACCAGCTGGTCGGCCCAAGCACAGCCTTGAGACAAAACAGGACGACCTCTATTATCCCATGTTGTCGATTTCGTCCCCACATGCCGCGAAGTCAACCTTGTACGCGATGCGATGGCAGCGCAGTGCGGCTCCGGCCAGGCATCAGCAGCCCTCTACCTCTCCACCGCCCCTTCAGCCAGGCATCAGCAGCCCTCTACCTCTCCACCGCCCCTTCAGCCAGGCATCAGCAGCCCTCTACCTCTCCACCGCCCCTTCAGCCAGGCATCAGCAGCCCTCTACCTCTCCACCGCCCCTTCAGCCAGGCATCAGCAGCCCTCTACCTCTCCACCGCCCCTCCTGGCCCGCAGGAGCAGCCCCAACAGTCCAACTCCCACCTGCAGGCAGTACGCCACCTCGTGCTGCAGCGGCGCCGCCACGCTGTGACGCTCCAGCACCTGGTGGGGCGGTCGGGAGGCACGCTGCTGGCTGGGCGCATGCGCGGAGAAACATGGGGCCCGCATTGGCGGACCGGGGCCCTTCCCAGCCCCGAAATAACATTGGCGCCATAGTCGGACTGACGCAGCGTTACCGTCTGCATCCCACCGCCATGACCCAGATCGCGGACCGTGCCTGCACCCCAAGCCTCCGCATCACTAACCCCCCGCCCCAGCAGTACCTGCAGCGCCGCCTCCAAGTGACCGTACGCCTCCTCCAGCCCGCTGTGGTTGCCGCCCGCCCCGCCGCTCATACCACCGGCAGCGGCGTCAGCGGCGGCGACACTGCTCGCCCCGTCCCCCGCCGCCAGGCTGATGTGCGCCAGCGCGATGGACAGCGCCAGGTCACCTGCCAGGTGCTCCAGGTGGGGAACCGGCTGCTTGCCGACGCCCAGCGGTGAGAAAGGAACCGCCGCAGAGGCGGCCTTCAATAGCGGGGTGCCGTACTGTACGACGGCGCCGTACTGCCCCGCCTCGCAGAGCAGAGCCAGCGCAGCTGACGCTTCGTCAAGCGGCGTGCCGCTCCCGGCCTGGGGACAGGTCGAACGATGTGTGTGGTGAGGGTACTGCTCCGACTGGGTCAGGTGAGGACGCGGTGCGGTTCGGTGCTAGTCATACATGGAGGTAGGAGTATGCTCCGAGCAACCGGTCGTGTCCCACGGTGCGGCCCAGGGAGAGCGAGGGGGGCCCTGCCAAACCGCCGCAGACAGAACAACCCAAGTCCTCGCATAAATTAGGATTAAATGCGTACAACGGGCTGCTGTGGGAAACAGTAGCCAATTTGAAGGACGCACCTTAAGCACCTCCAGCAATTGCGGCTTGGGCAGCATCATGACACTGGCCTGTCCAGTGGCCATCAGGAGGTCTGTGTTATGGTGCCCCAGCAGCCGAGCCATGGCAGATACGGTTGCGGCGGAATAGCATTGGCCCAAAATATCCTGTTGGTTTAAAAGTGAAGATGACTCGTCATGGTGTGGCAGCGCGGCGGTTGTTGTATGGTCGGTGGCGCCATTGTTAACATGGCCGAAGTAAACGCTGTTTCCAGTCGCCGGCACCAATATCTGACCCTGTCCTCCAGAAGCGTATACAATGGCGGTATTTGTGCTGCCATTCGTGTCGAATAGGACGTTTGGGTCGTGCGCCACCTGGGCAACGCTCGCGATACTTGTTCCTACTCGCGCTGCCGTTGCGGCACAAGATGACGTCGGCTTCCTTGATGCAATGCGATAGCGCCATGGGTTCGAGCCCAAGTTGGGCTCGACCGCAGCGCAGCTGGGTCTCTGAGAGACGCGCATGGTCCCGACACCCAAACAACCGTCGGGACTGCGCTGGTCGGCCGACGCCGAAAAATATTTAGGGTGGACGTTGTTTGCAGAAATCAAGTGAGCGCTTCAATAGGGTCGATGGCGCAACATAGGCCGGTCAGCAGATGGGGCTGGCATACAGCGTAGGTTGCTGGCAAGGTATGCCGCTCAGTTTCAGTCAGAAGGACGTTCTGTGATATTAGTTTATTAAGGGGCCCGGCGCGCGTGTGTGTATTGTTTCTGTCCATCGCATGAATCGCAAAAGTGGCTTGACGTGGAAATGAAATCATCGCAACCCGCCGTAGCCTGCGCTAAAAAAGCGGTACTGGCAAATAAGAGCGGAAATCACTTTTGTTTCCGCTTATTTCTTGATCCTTTTCACGCCCTTGTGACTGGAAGACCCCTTGAAATCCGCGCCAATTGCAACACCTGCGACTTTGCAGGAAGTTAGTCCCGGAAACCAGGCCACCGCTCAGTCGGGGCCATGGAAGCCGGTAGGACAAGCTACAAGGCAGGCGGCAGCAAGCAGGAAAGTACCCCATTGCTCCATAAGGCATTCGAGTCCGCGCTGGAGCTCTCGCAGCTCTTGGAAACGGGACTGGACAAGGACACACTAGCCATCTTGCTGGAGCTACTGGACGCAGGAGTCAACCCCGAGGCACTCGCGACTGTGGTGCGCGAACTGCGACGCGAGGCGGCCGAGTATCAGGCTGCCGTGGAGCGTGTCAACGCAGCATCAGTGGGCGGAGCTCAGGCTCAGCGTACGAGGCAGTAGGGGCCACCGGCCCGTGCTATAGGGCTTGCGGGACAGCTACTCGCGCTTGGGTCTCCCCAGCCACGCTCCCCAGGACCTAGCGCCGGTTCACCCGGGGTAGCCTCCGTTGTGCGGTACTTGCAGTCCTCAGAACAACGTTAAAGGAAAGGGCATAGACTCAGCAAGGCAGAGCCTGGGCCTGGTTGTGGGTGCACGGTATAGTAGTAGCCCTTTCCCCCCTTGGCCGAGGCGCCTGCAACGCAGCTGGTGGCGAGGTCAACCTTCGCATTTGGGTGGCACCTCCGCTTCGTAGAGTTGCACTAAAACGTATTAGCAGCACCAACGACAGGCACAATAGCAGCGACAGGAGCAGCGAAGACAGCAGCATAGGCAACGGCTGCTAGAGACAGCGCAGCAGCAGCATTATGGCGACGTCGCCGACTCGCGGAGGAGCCGGAACTGATGGCTCCCCCGGCGGCGGCCACGGTCCGCCCATCGGCGGCGAGGGCAAGGACATGGTCCACGACATGCTGGCGGCGGCGGGTCCTCAGGGCATCACGCAAGTGCAGGAGGTGGGGCCGGGAGAGCTGAGCGTCATCTAAGGGCGGTGGTTGGGCTGTAGTGCGCCCCTGGGCCGCGTGAGCCTGGGCAGGGCGGGTTGGCGGTGACACCTGGCGCCGCTGGTGGGGTGCACCCGCCCTTCTGTGGCGTCCCCCCGGCCTCCAGACGTGTCTGGTGGTGATCGAGGCACCCGGTATGTTTTGCTGGGGCTCACAGAGTGCTGCACGCCACCTCCGGTCGGCCTCGCAGGCCTGCCTGATGCCGTACCCTCTCGTACGGCACCTCCTCGGGATGCTGGAAATCATGGACGTAACGCGCGTGGAGGTGAGAGAGGGTTGGTCCACGAGGGGACCCGCTTCGTGGAGGTTCAGCATGCGTAAGACATGACAGCAGCGTAGGTAGGAGCTATCACACGGTGCGGCCCAGAGTGCGGAGAGCCATCAGGGTCGAGAAGCCTCACTGGCAAGCCGTGGGGTCGACTTCGTCGCAGCCCCGCCACAGGGGCACCCCACCACCACCCTCCTTCCTGTGGTCTTCCCAAATCCCTTCCTGTGGTCTTCCCAAATCCCTTCCTGTGGTCTTCCCAAATCCCTTACGGCCTCCGCTCCCCTCCGGAACCCCGCTCCCCACCTGCTCCCCTCCTGCCACCTTCCAACAGGCGCATCGCGCGGTGCTCCAGCGCGCCAAGGAGCGGCTGCTCGCCCGGGTGGCGGCACTGGACAGCCGCGCGGATAAGGCCCGCCTGGAGCGCCTGCTGGCGGCGTCCTTCACCTACCTGGGCATGTCGGACATGCGGGAGGTGAGCGGGCTGCCAAAGGAGCACAGGGGGAAACGTCGACGCTCCCGCCATAACCCCATTATGGACGGGCGCAGTCTTGCCTCTCGCTTTGTGGCCGCCATCCGCCGCCTGCACGGCCCAGCTTCATAGCACCAGCTGAAAGCCCCATCGGTTCCTGTTGTTCTCGGCAGCAACCCACCGGCCCCGGCCCCGCTACCCGCAGGTCCCGCTCGCGGTCATGGAGCGGCTGGAGCGGGTGCCCGCGCAGCACCTCAAGCAGTTGGCTGCGGACACGGAGGTGTTCAAGATCCTGCCGCCCGGGGTGCAGCGCCAGGTGGGGGGGGAGCGGGAGGAGGCAGGGCGGAGGCAGGCCCTCCGGCTTCTAGAGGCAGGGCCTTGGGTCTTGGTTCGGGGTGCGTGACACGGGTTCGCCATTCCGATGAGGTGCTCCCACGACGCCCCAGGTCTGGGAGTACGACAAGAACCTGCTTCAGAACGACGCGCTGCCCCTGGTGGGCGCCTACAAGTACGAGACCGCCACGTACATGCGCGCCCTGGCGGCGGACGAGTTTCTGCCCGCCGTACTGGCGGCGGCGCAGCGGCTGGCGGCAACCATGGCGGCGACCACACCCGCGGCGGCGCCAGCAGGAGCCGACCCGGACTCACTGGTGGGGGTGGGGGTCCGCGGCGGCGCAGGTGCCGGCGGCGGCAGGGGTGGCGGCAGGTACCGCAGTGGCGGCGCGGGTGCGGCGGCCGCGGCGGCGGCGGCGGGCGTGGTGGGGTCTCACCTCATCGCTATCGCCGGCAGCGGGCACGGCGGCTCTGGGGCGGGAGGCGCTGTGGTCGGCATCACCCGCAAGATCCTGCGGAAGGGCTCCCGCATTACCCAGGCCCTCAAGGGCATGGTGGGCAGCAGCCCCAAGATCTACAACCAGGTGAGTTCGTGGTGTCGCAGCGCGAGGGAGGGCAAGGGACGACGAGGGAGCGGCAAAGGCAACACGGTGGAGTGAGTTGCATGCCAGGAGGCAGCCGGCAGGGCAGTAGGGGCCCCATTGGGGTTGCACAGCGCAGCGCAGCGCGCCAGCCGGCGCTCGGGAAGCTCAGCCCGTTGCCCATCACTGCAGAAGATCTGCCTCTTAAGCCTCCCTCCCTGTTCTGCCCATCCTTCGCCTCGCCGGTTCGCGCCACCTCTCCCGAATGGCACCCCGCCCGCCCCGATGTCGGTTTCCTTTCCTGCCAACAGATCGTGGAGCTGTGTACCGTCAAGTTCCGCGACGCGGAGGGGCTGTACGTGGGCGTACGGGAGTGCTCGTACGCGGCCCTGCGCGCGCAGGTGCTGATGGCGCTGCACGACGACAACAACCCGGTGGCGCCCAAGGACAGGTGGGGGGCGGGAGGGGCCCTGGACCAGTGGCAGGCAGGTGGGGGGGCGGGCACGGCATTGGTAGCGGTGATGAAGCGCAGGGATAGCGCCCTTGAATTGCTATCCAAGGGCGCGGGCGTTGGACTGGCGGATACTGGGCAGGGGGCTGTGGCGGAGAAGGTGGGGCAGGTGCTGCGGGGCTAAGACACCGGGGCAAAGTGGGTTCGTGCGGGGTCCATCTGCCAGTGCTGGCTGCTGGTGCTGACGCCGGTGGTGCTGACTGACACAGGTGCCACGAACTGGCATGGACGCTGGACGCCGGCATCCGCAACGGCGGCCTCAGCGACAAGCACCTGGAGAAGCTGGGCCGCTTCTTCGCCGACATACTGGAGGCGAGTGGGGACGGGAAAGGGCCCCGAGGGCGGCGCGGAGCTGCATGGGGCGGTGGCCGGACGACTGGGCTGGGCTGGCTGGAGCGCATTGCACGGTGCCTCCACCTCCCCTTCCCGCTTGGGTTGCTAAGGCGTGCTGTCCTGGCCTGCAGGCTGCCGAGGAGGCCGAGAGCCTGACGGCGGGTGGCGGCAAGCGCCGCCGCGGAGCGACTGGGCCGCTGCCCGGGGCGGGCGGCCGCTTCTCCAGGTGCGCATGGGGGAGGGGTTATCTGCTACCTACATAATCAGGGCCACCTACGACCTAGATTTGTGGCTGGTCTCTTCTGCATCCGACCCACGGTCTTGCCCTCCCTTCTATAACCCGCCCCCCACGTGTCACGTACCACCCCGACGGACAGGGACCCGCTGGATGAGGGGGAGAGCGCCGGCGCGGGCGGCCACGGCGGCGGCGCGGGCGGGGTAGTGGAGCCGTTGCGGGTGTTGGGCGATGCGGGGCTGGTGCTGCGGGACCCCTCCGCCCTGCACCTGCTGGCGGCTCAGGCGCTGGCGCTGCTGCAGGTGGGCGACCCGGGGGGTATGGGCATGACGCACACGCTGCCAACCCACCGCCCCAAGGCATGCGATCCTTGGGTTGGCGCGTTCGCATCCATGCATTGCGCAACTCGTGCCCTTGCCCACTTCCCCCTGACCACATGTCCGGCCCGGCAGCCCCTCACCCCGTGCCTCCCTTTCCCCCCTCCCTGGGCCCTGCCTTTCCCGCCGCCAGTCTGAGGTTGTGGCTGCCGAGCGGCTGCCCATGGACGTGCCTGACCTGGTGCTGGTGCTGCGGCTGATGCAACTGGCCGTGGAGTGTCGTACAATGATGCGAGACAGGACGTACAGGTTGGTGTCAGGATTGGAACTGAAGGCGTGTGTCCATAAGGGCCGTGTCCTCGCGGGGCACGTGACGCCGACACGCAGCGCCAGGCGGCCTGAGGTGATCACGTAGACCCCGGGGTTTACGCCCTACGCGCGCCGGCTCCAGTCGATCAACCCCCATGCCCCCTGGGACACATCTCCTAACATGGCTTTACTCCCGCTCCCCACCTCCCAACCGCACACAGGTATCCCGAGCCCGACCGCGTGGTGCTGCACGACTTGCTGCCGCTGATCGCTGGCATTCAGGTGGACCACCACATAGCGGGGGTGGCGGCAGGCATGGCGGAAGCAGCGGCGGCAGGGGCGTTTCCGGGTGGCTCCGCCGCCGCAGCTGCCGCCGCCACAACAGCCAGTGCTGCAGCCAGGGGCCCGGAGCCCAACTCAATTACCGAGGAGGTGGAGGTGGACTTCCCCGACCAAGCCACAAAAACCAGGTAAGGCCTGGGTGCCTTGGTGAGCGCAGTCGGTTACGCAGTCGGTTAGTCAGTCGGTTACGCGGTCGTGCTGCTGGCGTGCGGCGGGGCACCCTGCCCCGGGGCAGCTCATCCACCCACCAGGATTACGCGACCGTGATGGGAGTACCACACCAACATGTCGCGGATTCACTACGGACGCAATGGACGGGCTTCATTGCACGGCGCGCCGCGCGCGCGAAACGAATCGCGATGACTGGCTGCGGGGTTTGAGGTGCAGCCACAGACGTCTTGGGTAGGCGTGAGGCTCCTTATCAACCAACCTCAGCCTGCCGCCCACCCGGTTCCCCCTCCTAGGATCTTCCAGGCGCTACGGAGCAACGAGGTCGCCCGGAGGCTGCTTCAGGTGGCGGGGGCGGTGTGCTGGGTTTGAGGGCTTTGGGATGAGGGCTGCGTAGGGGCCTGGGGGACGTAGTTTGGCTTTGTGGAACGCGGTGGGGGCTGTTCTCCCGCCACGGCGGCCCGCGCGCCCTGCCGCTAACGTCCCGCCCTCCTGCCTGCTTATGCGACTCGGCCTTTCGCGTGGGGTTGGTTCCTCTTCCTGTGTCACACCTTGCCGTCACCCCTCCGCGTCGCCTCAGACCTTCGCCCTGGAGCGGCTGGCTCGCGGGGACTACCTGGCGGCGGTTAAGGTGCGCCAGCACCGCAATAGCAACCGGGGAGGGAGAGTTTAGCTGATATCTGGGCGCAGTCGTTTTAGGGTCTCTGTCGCAGGGATCACAGTAGGAGGGTAGGGAGAGTAGGACGGTCTAGTTGCAGTTGACCATCGGGCATATGCTGTACGGTTCATAGACCTTGCTTTTCGCTCCTACGCTTTTTAGCGCCAGCGCGCACCTACACTTCGTGACCGACCCCTGGGTCCATCCAGTATCTGAATCCACTAGTCCTCACCGTCGTCCCCTATCCCCCATCTTCCTGGCCCTTGCGCAACCGCGATCGCACTCCCCCCAGGTGTTGTTCCTGCTTGCCCGTGTGCTGGTCGCCGGCTGCCTGGCGGTGGAGACCGCTGACTTCGCCGCCACCCTGGCCGCTCGCCTGGCGGAGCTGGTCAAGGCCCGGCGGCTGGGTCCGGGCAGTGCGCTGTGGGTGGCGGCGGTGGACCACCTGCTGGTCCGGGCGGTGGATGCGCACACGCAGGTGGGGCGATAGGCTGGTGGAGGAGCAAGGAGCCCTTACCATCCTACACCATGCTCGCCTCTGTACGAATCGTTGTCGGGCACTGGCTTCCGTTGGTTCGCTACGCGATCCGCCGTTCTTACCATCCGTCGGTAGTCCAGCGCCGAGTGCTGAAGGTTCAACCTCCAACCCCATTCATGACGTGTATCGCCCAGACGCACGAGGAGGTGCTGCGGCTGCTGCTGGCGGCGGCCACGGCCACTTCCGACGGCCGCCCGCCCCTCCTGACGCCCAGCGAGGTGGACAAGTACCTGCGTATCACACTGGAGAACAGCAAGAAGAGCAGGAAGAGGTGGGCAGCGGCACGGCGGGAGGCGAGGCCGGGGTGGCGAGCGCAGAGGGTGGGCGGCAAGCGCTACCACGCTGGGAGCGGGGGCATCGGGGCTGGGAGGGCAGGCGGATGAATTGAAATTTCCAGCATGTTATGCGTTGTGTGAAGCAGGCCAAGCAGCGCGACCAGCTTTGTATGTACTCACGTGTGGAGGCAGGGGCGGCGCGGTCTTCAGCTGCGCTTCACGCAAGCAACCCATTCACAGCGTCCAGTGCCGCACGCTTTGCCCACGCCCGCGGACGGCAGGTACAAGAAGTTTAGCGGCGGCGATGCGCTCGCCCGCTTTCCCATGTGCCTCCTGGCGTCCGACATCGGGTCGGACATCGGCAGCGACGGCTGGCCAGGCATCCTGCAGCTCAAGGTGGGTGGGCGGGTCTGGGCATTCACGTAGGCCAAGGGCTCGGCGAAGAAGGCGGGGTAGGCGACGCAAGTTGCGTCACGCAACGTTCAAATATATCTCCCATCTACTGGCATGGCAAAATCCTGAGCAGGCGGCGATGAGCTTGTGGTGACAGCGGCGGACAGGTTGAAAGGGCCATCACAGCTGGAGTCTTGCACCTGCACCCCAAGCCAATTCGAATGCCCCACGGTTTTGCTTTTGCTGTGTTCCCTGTGTTCTCTGCGCCGCAGCTCAAGGGTGCAGACGGGGTCCGCAGCGTGTATGACATGTTTCGAAAGGTACCTGGCATCAACACGGAGAACGCATCGGCGCTGTTCGATTATTTGGCAGAGACGAAGCAATGGGCTTAAGACATGGCGAGGTCTGGTCGATCTTGCTTAGCTGACGCGGGGTCGCACCCTGCCGCATGACCCTTAAGAGGCTGCGTAAGCAGGCCTAAGATGATGCGGTTGCTGTGCTTGGTTGCTTGAGATGTTGGTTCCGTCGGCATTATGGGTGTAACAAACGCGCCAGAGCGCGTCAAAAACTTGCAAATGTGGCTCGACCATTCAAAACACTTTGATGTCTCCCTTCTTTCCGGGCTAATTTCAGGACAGCTAACGTACTGAGACGAACACCAATATTATCAGCCGGCTACAAAATCCGGCACACCCGCGTTATTAACAAGTGGGAAGTTGCGCAGTGTACGGTGCAAGGTAGGACGTTGCGCACTGTCACCGCGCAACTGGCGAATTTCCAATGCCGATAAGAACGAGCTTCACCAAATGCGCAGTGGTCAGATAGACTGTACTAATCGCGAAGGTGCAAGCCAAAGTCGCTCGACTGGTATCATAAGATGAAGTCCGACAGTCGCCGGCGCCCACGCCCATCATCCTCAGGTGATTGGGGTGATTTAGAGCCTGAAAAGCGGCCCAAGTTGCAGAGGACAACAACTTACGCAAGGAAGAACTGCAAACATGTCTCGGATAGGTCAGAGACCACAGCAGAGCGGCGGCCCATATGGTACTGGTAAGCCTTTGATGTTCGTAAAGGTCGCATATTATCTTTACCGGGATGATAAAGGTAATATTGATGTCCGCTGGCTGTTCGTGCGGTTCGCCGGCAGGGGCGAATTCAACCAATGGTGGAGGCAGGAGCTGGAACGCCTAGGGAAGCGCCCCGGAAAGCCGAGCATTATCCAGTGGTATAACCAGAATGCAGCCCGAGTTTGGGAGCATGACACGCCCAGCTTCACCGTGAGTTTTTAGTAATTGGGAAAGGGTCCGTAAACGTGCACAGCTCAACAGATCGGCCAACACTGAGTGCAAGTGAAGCTTATTGACATGGATGACTGCTAGAATTTAGCAATTAATGAGGATGAGTATGCACGTTGCCTTTCGACCCACAACGGAACACGTCCATGTGACAATGACGACGATATTTTTACAATCCGCAGGAAACACGGCTTCATGCGAAATGCTTGCGGAGCACCGAGGCTGTCCGTGACTATTTCCGTCGCTATCGCGCCGCGCGCAAGGTACAGGCCGTCTCGACTAGGCCGCCTCAATTACTGCCTGCCGGTTTCCGTCCATCAACGTAGATATCCGCTCATCTTATGCGACATGCATAAGAATCTCTGATGCATCCTTCGAATCCGGCAACGGCATTTCACACGATCGAGTTACAGGCCCCTTAGATACCTCCTGCTGCCTAGCATCACAATATGGCAGTGCCTTAGTGTTGCCCCCGCACATACAGTACTCCTGCCCACGTATGAAATCTCGACAGGAGCACCACCATCGTGACGACGACGGGCGCCCTGCGGCGCAAGCAGAAATCGCAGGGCCTTCTGTGCCCAAGGGCTCAAGCGTGTACGGACCAGTGCATGCTCACCGGCACATCACCACCGACGACGAGCCGGTGATGGACCCGATGACTCTGATCAGGCAGCATAACATGTGCATTGTCGAGTGCCAAGTCCAGCAGGCGCAGGCGCAGGCGCAGGCGCAGGCGCAGGCCCAGGCGCGGCGGCACTCGCAAGGGCAGCTGCACCCTGAAATGCTGCCGACGTCAACAATTGTGCCTGGTCGAAGAGAAGCAATGCCAGGGAGTGCGAACAGCAGCGCTGGCGGTGCCTGGCCAGAGGTTGCAGTGGAGGCGCCCCATGACCTGCGTTTCGACCTGGACTTCAACCTAAACGTGACCGCACGCGGCCACACTGCTGCAGCAAACCACGAACCGCACCCCGCGCGGCCGTGCAACCCATTCAATCAACACTCGACCGCTATCTCTCACGCCTCTGGCGATGGCGCCTCTATGTACTCGACTGAAAGGCGTGGCATTGCAGCCGACTCCAACCCGGACCGTTGGGACCGCCGAAGCGAGCACTGGTCCGTGGCTAGCGATGACGAAGGCAGCAGCCAGCACTCGGAGGTCAGCTCGGAGCATGAGTACTCAGGAACCGATGGTGAAGATGACAAGCGGACACCCGCTCGTATGTTGCGGCGTGTTGACACACCTTACTGGCGACAGCAACAGCAGCAACAGCGGCTGCAACGGCAACTTCGGCCGCTTCAGTTTCCCCTTCGGTGCACGATCCCAGACGCTTACCAGCGGTCCCTGCAAGCTGCGGCAGTCTGCAACTGCAGCAGTCTGCCGTTGCTGCGCCTACACCCCGTGGTGGCGCAAGACGGAGGCCCGATCCAGCGGGGGGCCGAAAAAACGCCACTGCCACAGCGGCTTCCATCCATGGAGCACCTGATTCCAATGCCACCACTGCCCCTGCTGCCTTTCGTCGCGGACGACTGGCTACTCGAACGACCCATGCAAGAGCAGGAGCCCAGCGCTGCGCGTGTGCGGCAACCCGCCGCATCCACGCCTCAGCAGCAGAAGCAGCTGCTGGTGGCCAATCTGTGGTTGTCCACCAGCCTAAACAATGTTATCGACGACGACGACGACGACGAGGGTGTTCCTGAGGTGTTTTGGGATGATATCCCCGCATCATAAGGTGGACGGCGGGTCTTCTGGCGTTAGTACTCGGTTTACAGCCACGGATGCTCCCCTTGTTGCCACCTCTCCGTAGCTAAATGTTGCCCCACAGCAGCAACTGAGGTCCGGGTTGTTTACTCTCAGGGTAACTACAGGAGGTGCCGATCAGTCCGATTGCGCTATTATGCTGGCGTCTTTTGCGTTGTGTGTAGCGTCTCATGGCCCAATTTTCTTGGCAGGTTTGGGTATGAGTGGGTATGCTACTAAGAGGGCCTTGCACACGTAACTGCTTTGAAGGCGTCCAGGGAAGGGAGCACGGGCCTCATTGGCCCAGACGTATAAGGACAGAGCCTAACTCATTGAGGCATATTTCCTGAAAGGGCCTAAATGCTCTAGATGCAGGCCGGTCGTATGTTTGGCTGTTCGGAAAAATGCTGCCCCGACGTGTCATTAAGCAGAGGGCCGTTGTGTTGGTCGTTCAGCTGTATACTTGCAATGACCGGATGGCGGCAGGCCGCGGCTATGAAACAACTGGAGCGGCATGACATGCCTCTGGAAATAGGCATGTCCACAGCAGGGAACCACTGTCGTCTACTATTCTTCTGTATTGGTGGGCCTCTCCAGGTTAAGCAGTGTGTTATGCAAGTGGATGATGAACGCAGGACGTCTACCAGAGTGGACGTCTACATAGTCGGTACTCAGGTAACCCCCAGTGGCCACTAATTTTTATGCCCGTAATATGAGGAGGCTTCTGCGTCAATCTCAATAGTTCAATAGGTATGCACGTCTGGATGTCGATTTTTTTAATAGACACGGCTACATTGGCAGTATGCACCCGTGTTTTGGGGGAAACCGCCATATTGATTCAGGACTGATCCAGGGAAGCGGGACCGCCAGCCGAAGCCTACTAGGTTTGTTGGCGATAACTTAAGACTCTAAATATTGAATTCCTGCCATTTAGGCAGTTCCTAGATGATCCCGTGATTTGCGTTGACAGCTAGCTTGGTGATCAAGCGTTTAATTGATGAACGTGATATTGCACATGCGGCTTTCAAGAGGAAGGAATTTTCGTCCTTTATTTTTCTGATTTATCCTACCTTCATGCTGCAAAGGCAGGATTATGCTTTTTTGGAAAGGAGCTAGGTCTGGCATCTGGGACTGTGCTTTAGGGACGCCAGCGGGGGAGAAGGTGCCGCTGAACCAGCTGTCGCTAATCATATTGACGGAGTGTCTTTGGGTTTTGATGCTGTTTGTTATGGCCATGGCCGGCATTCAGCTGTTCCTGGATCCGAACGTTTTGAATTGAGCTTCATTGCCTTACCCAGTGACAAGGAGACCATCCCAAAACTATTGCCTTTCCTCAACACACACCTATGTAAGCAACGTGCATTTTGTTCCACCTGACACTTGACACTGACTGACATTTACTGGTAGCCATTGTGACCATGGCCGTCCATTCACCCTGACCGGTCCCACGACTGCGCTCTACCCACCGTCCATACGCCATATCGGGTTCACTTGAAATGTTATTTTCCAACCGGCAGCAGCGACAGGCTGGGGTGAGCACGCGGATTCGCGACGCAGCAGCGGCAGCAGCAGCGGCAGCAGCAGAAGTCACGGGGTCGCAATCAGCTCATTTCCTGCTTTTCGATGGCCAAAAACCTGTCAATAATCACTCTCATATGATCTTATGGTCACCTCTGTCGCAAAAGCGCGTCGTCCACGTAGCGTTGGATTTCCCTGTCGTCTTTGCAGGGAGCCGATGGGGACAGCCGAAGACCGATTGGATACTGGGCAGAATTTAACAACTGGTGGAGAACTAGGCTCAGCGAACATGGTTGCAGGCCATCTCAAACAGAGCTTGGCAAGTGAGTATGGCGGTCAGCGCTCGGTCAGCGGGCGCTGGCAGTGGTTTCAAACCGTATGGAACTGTTGGGGTTGGATTTCTAATATATCGTTGCATAATAGGAAGGCTAAAGGGCAGGCTATCAATGTTTGGCCCATCGGCACCGTGCCAGCACTTTCCGGCAGCCCCCAACCCGCCTGACACCAGCATATCTCCATTAACCCGTAGATGGTTCGACGACAACGCTCCAATCTGCTGGCGACCGGACGAAATGCCCAGCCTTAAGGAAGTGCGCACCCACGCGAAATGTGAGTCGGGCCGTAACCCGCTTTGTAAACACGAACACGTTTATTAGCATCACCTTGCCCCACGCAGGCCTGAGGAGCACGGAGCAGGTTCGCAACTACTTTCGAAAATATCGCGCAGCGCGCAAGGTATGTCGTGAAATTGCATGCCGTTTATACTCATCAACCAGGCCCGATGCCCAGGACGCCATTGTAGTCACTAATCCTTGAACCTGCCCTTGGCGCTATCGCCCCCAGGCCACTTCGACCAGCCTGCGGACTTCCGGTTCCGACTCGGACAGCGAGGATGCAGCGCCCGGCGAGTCAGCTCAAGCCATTCAGTCCAGGTTGGCTGGAAGCAGCAGCCAGACAGACCATAGCCGTGCGTTCGAGCCCACGCGATCTGTCAGCACTGGAGATGCCTTTGGCGTTATGCCGTTTGTTTTCGGTGCCGGAGGTGGCCCAGGCCTCTTTCTGCCGGGCGCAGGGGGTACGCTCGCTGGCCTGGCGCTGCAGGCAGCCGCGACAGCTGGGCCCCTTCCAGCACCCTCTGCTGGTGTCAGCTCTCCCAGTAGCTGCAGGCCTGCTGCGAGCGCTTGCACCAGCCAGCAGTGGCTGCAAGCACCAAGACAATCGCATTTGGCCAATCATAATGCTCGTGCTTTGGCCAGTTCGATGGGACTGCCACTCCGGCAGTCCGCGTCGACAGCCACCGCTAGACCCGCTAAGCCGCTGCCGCCAGCTGCCGCTGCCGTGTCGGGACCCGTCATCAGCTTCTCCAGCGCGGGCCAGCCACAACACTCAGCCCATGGTCCTGGGCCCAGTCGCAGCATTGGTGGAGGCATTGTGCTGCAACTACCGGTTATGCAGCGCTGCGCGCCCCCGCGCCCACATGGCTCACCGACGAAGCACTCGTGCCCCGCACCGGCAGCGCCGCCCGCGAAGCGCCAAGCCACGGCCCGTCCCGCCGGCAGCGGCCCAACCGGCTCCGTGTGCTTGGACCTGGGCGCTGGCCAACACATGGTCGTTCGCACGGGCCCTGAACCGGGCCCAGCGCCGGGCACAGTTACCTCCGGCATAGGCAATGGCCTCGGCTACATGGGCACCATGACTTATGCCCAACACGCTTCGTACTGCGGCGGAGCTGCTGCCAACACCTTCAGCGGCAACGAGCAGCCAGTGTACCAGCTCCGCCAGTGCGCTCCGGCCTCCTCTGCCCCACCGGCTTGCTCTGCCCGGGTGGGCCCCTCGTTTCACACAGGCGGACAGCCCGCGTCCACTTCCACCGCTACCGCCATGGGTGTCGTCCAAGTGAAATCGGAGCCCGGCATTGATAACAACGGTGCTTGTGACGCCGCGGCGCTGTCGCCCACCCAGGCATTTTTCCATACCTGGGAGGATAACGACGTTGAGGATCTGCTCATGGACCTGCCGGGCGAGGACCTATCCATCGAGTTGGCACTGGCAGCTGATGAGGCCGCTACTCTGAGCGCTGTTGATTCTGGTCGCGATGACCTCGCTGGGACCGATTTGGCAGGCACCTTAGACATGACCAAGATGCCGAGCATGTCACCACCTCAAAACCAGCATGACCTGCAACACCAAGCGAATCCACCGGTCAGTCAGAAACAGTCGCCGGGTCGCGACATGGCTGGCGGTGGTCCTCTTCCAGGCAATGCCCTGCGCTGGTGGCCAGGCCCGTCGGCGGATGTTGCAGCGGGCTTGCCGCCCATTCGCACAGCACCTATCAGCGCTGGACGGGGGAGTGCCGAGGACGTGCGCGGCCGTCTCATCATGCCCACCGCAGCCACGGTGGCCAATGTCCTGGCCAGAGACCGAGGCCATGAGCAGTTGCGCAGCACAAACCAGGAGACCGACGAAGGCCTCTCACCCGCCAGCGCTTCGCAGCTGTTCGAAATCCTGGACGTGCCGTCGGCTCCGTCACTGCTGAAGACGACGATGCCTACACAAGATCCCACCCAGATGCAGAAGGCACAGCGAGACCAACACGTAAGCGCTGATAGTTGATTCCCGTAATGCTCATCGGCATCGCCTTGCGCACTTCGCCTGCTGCTTTGTCTACACCCCAGCCTGCTACTGGTTCCTCGATCATTAGGAAGCTTTGTTTCTGCTTGTGGTTCAACTTCTCTATGTACACTGCGTGCCGACCCTTACCCCCCCTGGCTCTGTGGCGCCATTGTGTACCGCTTCTACCTGCAGCGTCACGGCACCGTGCCGCCCGAACTGGGCGCGCATCGCGAAGGGGAGCCCACTGCCGCACTGCGGGACTCCTACCCTTCCATGTACCCTCCATCGTGGCCCACTCCTGCCTATGGCTACCACCCACACCCGTCTACTCACGACTCAGCACCGGACGCCGCCGCTCCGCCGCCAACTGGACCGGCCCCGCCAGCCTCAGCGCCTTACCCACCCGCGATGTCATCTGGCTACCCCTACCACCATGTCCACCATGCACACTACCCACCATATGGCTACGGGCCTCCGCCTCCGCCGTACTCGGTGAACTCGCACCATCCGTACTACTATCATCAGCTGCCACCGCCTCCATCCAGCGGTGGTTACGACCTGTACGGCTGGCCATCGTATCACGTC
Source organism: Yamagishiella unicocca (assembly GCA_003116995.1). Classification (NCBI taxonomy): domain Eukaryota; kingdom Viridiplantae; phylum Chlorophyta; class Chlorophyceae; order Chlamydomonadales; family Volvocaceae; genus Yamagishiella; species Yamagishiella unicocca. Next base: position 134,905 of record BDSL01000102.1, read on the forward strand.
CCCCCGCACGCCATGTCCTATCCCGGTGGCCCCTACGGTGGTGGAAACGGGTATCATGGGTATCCCGCCGGTGTCAGCCACCTGGCGGCACCTCCGCCAATGTCGTCTGCAGCTGCAGCTGAGGGATACCTGGCCGATGTTGGGGCCCAGCGGGCCTCCTCTGCCCATGGCATGGCAGGCCCGCCGGAGGCATCCAGCGTGCGCGCGCGAGCCGCCGCCTCCATAGCTGCACGCATGGCAGGCACCAGCATTGCCCACTTGTCGGCAGCCTCGGCGGCAGCTGAGCCGCTGATGCCCGGGCGGTACGTGTGGCAGGCTACGACCAGTGCCAAACCACGCAGGGCAGCGCCATGCGAAGACGGGGAGGGCGAATACACAGGAGCCAGCACCGACGGCGTAAGCAGTATGCGCAGCGGAGGAGCGGCGGTGCGAACGCAGACAGGCCCGCAGGGTAGCTACTACTCGCAAGGCCACGCTTGTTACAGCAACAGTGTTGGCGCCTCGCAAGCTGTTGTGCCGGCCGTGCGTGGTGCCACGGTATGCGGGACGGCTGATGAGTGTGCCGAGAGTGGTCATGGCCAAAAGGATGCTGCGAAGCCTATCGTTGCCCATCAACTCATGCCTCCGCCCCCCCCGCGGCAGCCTCGGGTGGAAAGGCCATCCCAGGAGATACTGGCCGTCGTGGCTGTCTCCAATGATGGTGACCGAGGGAAAGCCGCAGACGAGGGCCACAAGAGCGGACCGGTACGTGACTTGTAACCGAGACGATGGTTTCAAGAGGGTTGCGTAAGCGATGTGGTCAAGGGTGTGAACCATTGTGTGTAATTGACTATATGGGACGGTGGGCACGCATAGTGTGCGCTAGCAGCAACCATTTGTGGTTGCGCCATTGCCACACCCACGCAAATGTACCATTTCCACACATGTCCCATCCACACATTCTTTCAACCGCAGGGACCCACGCTCACCGACTGCGTCCTGCCGGACGCGGAAGCGCTCAAGTCATCCAACACAACAGCTGTCGCTACTGGTACCACAAGTCGCAAATTGTGTGCAACGGCCGTTTCGGGAGGCGGATGTGAACCTATTGGCGAGGCTTTACTCGGCTCGGAGCACCGGATGGTTCCAGTGGCGTCCAGCACCAGCGGTTGCTGTGCATCGCCGCCGAAGCAGCAGCTGCAACTACAGGTCTGCGAAGACTACGTCGTCGGACCTGGCTCCCAACCTGATGCCCCGGATGTCGAAGCTCCTCGACCACAACAGCAGCAACAGCCGGCACAGCTCTTTGGCGTTAAGCAGGAGGAGGTTTCCGGCTACGACGATGCTGATCTGCTCGATCTGTCGTCCATTACCGTCGGGCTCTTCTCCCCACCCGCCAGCTCGGTGCAGGGTACAGGCGGCAGTCGGTTGTGGGGGGTCCGTGCTAGCACGGCCTCCGCCATAGGGAACAGCCTTGCCGCCACCCCCAACACAGCGACCGGGGCCTCAGCAGGGGCGGTATCGGCGTTCGCCTTCACGCCAATCCACACGTATGGAACATCGCGCTCTCACGCGTTCGCAGCACCACCTCGCACGGCTACTGCAGCGGCTCATCAGACATCACACCAAGACCAGAACCGCCAGGCGCCATCCAGCGTCCCCACCACCGATCCTCACCGCCATATGGCCACCCCGCACACCTGCGGGTCTCCGCTGGACTGCTCGCTCCTCGCCTCCTGGCTCACCAGCCCGGCGAGCATGGCGACCTTCGACGTGTGCGCCCGACTGGGCCTGGGGCCGCTGGGTGAGGACAAATGTGACGACACAGCCGCCGCCGTCTGTGAGAAGGACGCAGCGTTGGCCGGGCGGTCCTGTTCCGTTGCGAACGATGTATTGCCGCTCCCTGGCAACCGCGATAAGGCTGACGCCAACGGCATCGCCGAGTTCCTGGACCCGCCTTCCTGCGTACTTACGGCATCGTGTACCACCGTCACGGGACCCCAACCTGACATTACTGCGCACATACGGATCACCTACATGCCTCCCAGGGACAGCACTGCTGCAGACGCAGCTTGCGCAGATAGCAACAAACCGGGTATGGAGGCGGTAGTGGGTGATGAGTGCGGCTCCCGCGCCACCTGGCAGCTCCAAGGTAAACAGCCACCACATTCCAAGCTCCCCTCAACCATCATCAGCATTGGCGGCGGACCCGTCGTCGCTGCGGCCATAAGCGCATTGGCCTCGAAAGCAGAGGCAGCTGCGCCCTCGGCACAGACTCGGCAGCAGTCCGTGCCAACCCATGGAACCACCTTCGTCGTGTAAGCAATAAGCGGCAAGAGTGATTTCCAACGGGGTACGCTGGTTGTGGTGCAGGAATACATTGGTGGGGCGTTATCGTGAACGACCGCTGTCGTGGAGAAGAATGGTTGGTTCCACGGCCCTATCCGTGTAGGTAGTGGATGATTGCCAGGGGTTTTCAATTGCTCGTCAGTTGCGTCCCTTGCTACTTGGCTGTGAGTGGTGGGTCGCGTGCACAAGAGCCGTGAGACCTGGTGGCCTTCTGATACCTTATGGATTTAATGCCCGTTGCTGGTGGCGTGGCCTTGTCTCTCCGACTGTGCTTAGAGGTTCGCCGCTGTCGGCATGACGAAGATTAGAGGCTGCGGCAGTGACTAGGATGATGCGTACTAAAGCCGTACACGAGGACCGCCACAGTGGCTCCTTGATATCCGAACTAACGTCGCAATTGTTACATGAACGAGCTGATGGAGGCTTCGCAGCTCCAGCAGGAGCTCGGGGTGAAGCTAGCTCGCATAGAAGCTGATGTGGATCTCCATTATTCTTGGGGACTAGCACTTGCCATTCGTCAATGGCGCACTAGGTTTGTTCCCTTATCCACGGGGATCATGCAGCCTGATTGGCGTTGGAAGGTTGTCGCTTTGGTTGCGTATTTCCCCTGCGCGGCGGGCAGCTATGACGCATTTCCTAGCAGGTACGTCTGTGTGTCGCACGTTTGCCGTCTTACCTAAAGACCATAGCTGCTGGTGTCCTGGCCATTGCCGAACATGAGACAATACAAATGTTGTATGTACGTATGCGTGTATGTTATCCTGGGGGCACCTGCGTGCCATCTGGAAGTTCATCTGGCGTATGTAACGGTAAACCGCCTCAACGCAACGATAGATAACATTACCACTTTCGCTTAGGTGATAGCCCAGATGACGCTAGTTGTTGTAACGGTTACAGTGGGTTCCAGACCAAGAGGTAGAACCATCGGGCGCATCGCCTGACACTGAACAAGACGGAGGAAACAAATACCGACATGCACCGAAACAAAGGCAAACCACCAGAACACCAAATTGACAGGCCGGAGGCATACAGAGCAGCAGCCAGCACCCCAGGGGGAATTTGCACTAGAGGCTCCCCTATCAGGAACTGGCCACCAACCAACCTAACAGCCCAACACCCGACGAACCAGTGAAGCGCCACAACGATGCAAACATCGGAACCCGCCACCTCTCATCCCATAAGGCACGGACCCCTAGCAGGGCTCAACACGCCTATATAGCCAGAAAGTATGAAGCACGGGATACCCCGCTCCCCAAGACGACCCGAGCCGATCAGGAATCCACCAGTACCTCAGCCGGTCCCCCGCACACAAGGCGATTGGCGACAACCCGCAAGAAAGGATGCCGAGGCCCCACTGCATCCCAGCCTTTCTGGGGAAGCCCCAGCGCAGCAAAGCCCCTCAAAAGGGCCCAAAACTCCACCACCCCACGGCGAACGGCACGATCCAGAAGACCACTACCCGGAGTATGAGGGGGACCACCAGCCCCCGCCCTTTTCAAGGCCGCGGCCATAAACCGGCGCCCCACCTCCATGGCAGTAATAGCCGCCAGGACTACTACATCCCAAACGCAGGACTGTACCCCGGTAGGTGCTTGCACCAACCAAACTTGCGCCCGTGTCACCCCTGCACCGAGCTGGGTCTCGAGTTGGGCAATCACTGCTTGAGCCACCGGGCAGAACCAAAAGTGGTGTAAGCGGGGGGTACGCTAGTGTCACGACACAACTACTCCTGTAGTGATCCGGCAATGACGAGGTCGTAGCGAGCGTGAGCGACTTGTTCCATTGAGGTTGTTTCAGCTAAGGTACCCTACTAAATAAGCCGCTTCACAGAGGAGTGCGTTCGGTTCCAAAATGAAAAACTGCGGGGTATTGCGCGAGGAAATTGCATCCGTGCGGCAAGGATGGTGCAGTTCCAGGCATCTGCAGATCCGAAACTCCCAGCATTAAGATACCTAGACAGACATATTGGCGAGCCGAGCCAGGTGCATCTGGTTGGACGCGGGGCCGCACGCCTGAGGCGGGCATTAATTTGCAAACAAATCGTCTAAATTTATCATTGCACAATGAATGACGCGCCCCTCCCCATCTCTTACAAACTACCGGTGCGCAGCTGAATGATGCAGCCATGCAGCTATTTCTCCTCCCGGAAGGGTTGGGCCGCTGAGGGCCCTCGGCATGCCTTTTTGCGGGTTGTCTTCGGTCGTCTTGTGTGTGAGGGTGGTGATGGATGTGGGGTCGTCATCGCCGTGGTGGCATGGGTTTCCCCTTGCTTTTTGTTTTTCTTGTTCGTGGGTGGGCAGGTCCTGCTCCGGGCTTGTGTTTCTTGGGATGAGAGGCGGGCAGACGTTGCCGTTGCATTATGGCAGCGCACCACTGGTTTATCGGTTGCGGGCATGTTGGTGCTCGGTTCCTGATATGGATTCCTACAGCGCAAATTCCCCCTGGATTACTGGCAGTTGCTGTATTTCCCTGTTCGCAGCTGGTGCGGTGCGGCTGGGTTCCTATCTCTTTCGTCTCCTCCAGTGTTGGGCGATGTGGTCGATGGTTCTGCCTTTTGGTATTGAGCCACTTGTGACGAGTGTTACTGCTATTCCTCCTGGGGCCTGGCGTTCCGCATGATCAAGCTGGCAATATCAAGTCCCAAACCTGGCTACGCTAAAAAAAATTCGCTACCATGATCTTAATGGATAACGTAAATGATGACGTCCTCATGGGCACGTCCTGTAAAAGGTGGGATTTTGTGCAGGAGCGTAATTCGGGTCTTAAGCGTTCGTTAAAACCCCGGCACTCCGGCATTTGTCCGTAAGGAGGGTTGCGAGGGAAGCCCGCGTACGCAGACAAAAATATAAGGCAGTAAGGGGGAAAGGCCCAGGCGCCTTGCGGCGCTTCAGGATAAAAACGTATGGTTGAACGAAACATATACCGTGCACGGTGGCTGGCATGCTAAGCAAAAAGACAATCACTCGCAATGCGTGCTCTGGCGCCTCCGGCAAACCGGCTATAGACCAGCGCCAATAGCGCGCAATCATAATAATATCTCCGTTGGTCGATGCAGCAGCAGCAACAGCAGCTTCACAATATGCCGGGCTGAAGGCACTGCACTGTGCATACGGTAACCGTGCGAGGTGGAACACCTGCCAGCTGCCCTCGCGCCTGCCTCCCTACTGGACCGGGCAGATGTGATCGTTTGGGCACGCTCGGCGGGCGCCTATCCACTTAGATAATTAGCTAGCTGGCTAGGGCACGGTACGCGGAGGAGGGGAACGACGGGTGGGCGGAGGAAAACGCCTCGGCGGGGGCCTCCGGGGAGATGGCGGGCGCGGTGGCGACCGTGGGTTCATGTCCGGCGGGGGCGCCAGCCCACCTGCGGGCGGGAGGGGGGCAGCGTTCCGGAAAGGGTCGGCGGTGAGTGTAAGCGCCGTGTGCCGCCCACAGCGCTTGATGCTTTTGCAGTGCATGGCAAGCGGCTAGGCTGGAAGTGGCCTCCGCGGTCCCTCTGCCGCCCATACCATGCCAACCTGACGGCCCCTACGGTCACCCATGCCCCAGTCCTCAGTGCCCATCGCCGCTGTCGGGTCATACCCCCCCACCCTACAGGTCCAGCCAACGCCACTGCCAGCTACGGCGGACTCGGCAGTCACCGCCGCTGTCGCCGCCGCTGGTGCCCCCACTTGCCCGCCATGCCCCCCAATGCCCGCCGGCCCAGTCGCTCACATGCCGCCACTGACGCCGCGCATATGCCGCCAGGCTTCAGCTCGTTGGAGGAGGCCCCCGCCACTGTGGCTGTGATTTTGTTCTGGGCCCACTTCTTTGTAGTTGACGACGTCCCGCCAGCAGCGGTCACCTGGAATGTGACGGAACGACCTGGCGGGTGGACGGATGAGCGGGATGGGCGAGCAAGGTGAGATCTGTCAAGAGATGTGAAGTAGCAGATAGGAAGTAGTGTCCGCGCCCGATCGGACGAAACGTGCAGTCCTCAAGAGCCGTACAGGGAAATACTATGGACCGGAAGCTCGCAGGGCAGATGCGTCAGGAGTGTAGACGAGAGAGCAACGATAGAGGGAGTCGACAGTCGAGGCAGCCGGCCTTACTCTATTTCTCTTGCGACTATTTCCCGTCCATCCCAGCAGCTGGGCTAAACATCTCCTAACGGCTTGAGTCCCAGAAGAGCGCCTGGTGCGCATTCGCTTGACCAATGACAACAACATAAGGCCCTCACGCCTCACCTCCACCGACATTCCACCCGCCCTGAAGACCCCGCCTTCCCCCAGGAACCCGTTCGTACACCCATCGCCACCGACCCACCGGCCGCCGTGCATGGCACCATGAAAGTAGCGTTGTAGCTCGTCTGTGCGTTGGACCACTTGGAGCCGCCAAAATCCACGCGGTTTGGGCTGCAACGGAAACACGATATGTCGTATGTCACGTTTCGATACGCAATTCTGCGCGGACGGGACAGTTGGGAAGCGCAACACCGCACAGGACCGCCTCCAAACGAACCCTTTTTATCGGATCTTACACGGCTGCTCCCATTATATGTTACGTTTTATCCACTTTCAAAGATCGCGGTAGGTGCATGGAACGGGCGTCGTCGCGCCGTGGCAGGTTGCGAAGTGCTGCGACAGACCGTCCGTCGCTCCTTCCAAGTTCAGCGCCTGTCCAGGACCTTCCTGCCTACCGCACAGCTGCCTTGACCGAACAACGGTCCTCGCTACCCATCCACCCTGAACCACCGCTCCCTCGGACCCCAGGGGATCCACTTACCACCCTGGCGTCGGCGTGGGGCTGGTGAAATTGAAACCGATCACACTCGCGGTCAGCAGCGCCAGGCGGCGAGAGGAGGAGCTGGTACCGAAGGACACCTGGGGACGGCATGGGGCGGGATGCCACGGGATGAGGTTGGCAGTGGTGTCAGTACAGCCTGCACGCGCGGCGTGGATTCCGAGCCCCAGGGTCCGCTGTCCGGTTTACCAGGGCGACATAACATGTTGTAGGATTGCGATGGCATGTGCACTAGGGTAGGGGCTTCGCAGTACTGAGGGGAAGCCACCGGAGCTGAGGGCAAGAACAGCCCACCCAGCTGCCTCTACAAGCCCGTACTGCCCACCTTGATCTTGTGTGTGGCACCCGGGCACAGCGTGCTGCCAATGGCTTTGGTGGCCGCATTGGTGAAGGCGAAAGCGATGGAGCTGTGTGGCGGGCCGAGGGTGATCGGGTCGAACGGAGCAGCAGAGGCGCGTGAAATAAGAGTCGTAAGAAATGCAAGGCCATGATCATGCTGTCTGCCAGCTGCGCGGCATGTGGTAAGATGTGTGCGGCCGAGAGGTATATGGACGAGCGATAGTCGTTAATGTGCGGCTGGGCAAAAATAGAAGGGCGATGCATATCCTTGATTCCTGGTGTATGTGTGCGGTGTGGTACCTGTCTGTTCTTGGAGCGCCGTGCACTGAGACATCAGGCAACACGGCGGTTGTAGGGTGTGAGAAGCAGGTCGGCTTCTCCGGAAGCGATACCCCATACACTATGTTGAGCAGGCCTTCATTGTACCAATATTTGGGATAGGCTGCGGATAGATGCGCCAACGATGCAAGCAGTGCGCACGCCAGGGCTACGGACGCCCGCCGCATCCTTACTCCGCAGCTTCGGTCGTAGAAGACACGTTCAGAAAGGATTGAAACGGCAAAGAAATGAACAACAAACGAATGTACAAACGAACCTTTATAAGGTTGGCGACTACCTCAAATGCCGTGCATCGCCCACCAGTCCGACTGCTAGGGTAAGACTCAGTTACGAAAATTGAGGAATCTTACGTGGTCGGTTTACTGATCAATGACGACCATTACCTACAATGCCATGTGAGGACTTACGCCAAAGGGGCCGCACATTCGTGCACATCATGGCCGGGTGTATGAAATCAGGGTTCAAATTTATTGGAGACAGCCAAAGTTGTAGAACCTGCATATGTGCATACCGACACCAGTGATGTCCAATGCTGTCCTACCCGTACGACTTAAATTAAGATAAATGATTATCTCCAGCACTTCCTAAGGCCTGAGTGCACAGAGGGCAAGTGTTAGGTACCTGGTACTTCGGTGCGCGTTCGCGCTTCTAAACACTGCGACGGAGGACTTTGGGAGTATACGCTAGTGTATTGGGGGAACTTCCAAGTATTAGGCGGCGGGTCATCCATGCAGATCCATGGTCACACATCAGAAGGCTACATTGCTGGAGGGGGGGAATACTTTTGTGTAAACCACGAAAGGACCATGGATTCGGCAATCTACGTAGCCCTGGTTCTCCCTTCCTTTGTTGTGCAGGGTTGTGCTGCCCTATATTTGCGTATGCCCACACCGGCTTCTTCCACACACACCGACCGTTCTTGCTTCCGATGCATGATAAGCTTGATTCCGAGACGGTAAGTAAAAGAAACGATGGGCAAGCAAAACGTTGAAGTATCGGGACGCATTGCGACGGTGCCGCCGACGCCCAGAAGTTCGATATCAAAGGAGCTGCTGGGTGCCGCGTTATGCCTCCGTATGCCGCTGTCCAAGCGCGTTTGTTGCAGCATTTTGGATGTGGAGCACCAGGGAGCACCTGCCCTGTCCGCCAGCGCCACGTCGCATGTGACGGTCCAGAATAAATTGGATTACATCGCATTACATGTCGTTCTGACTGTCAACAGTAATGTGTCCCACCACAACGGACTTCCGTCAAGGGGAGCACAGAGCACACATGGCACGGTAAAAAAAAGCATGCCGTACATATTGCAGACGACAGCAGCATAGCACGGTTAGTCCAATCGCAGCTCCTGCGCCCCTAATTAGTGTTCGACATATGCTTTCGCTGCCTTAGACACTGACGTGCAGGGCCATATTCCCGGTCACAGGCGCCACTCTTCAATCGCCTGCTGGGTAACGTATTTGATGGATGGTAGGCTTACCTGACGGGTGGTGCATCGTTCCAGTGTGCCTAGATTTAGTGTTCAATGGACAAGTTTCGTATAGCAGCAAACGCGAAGCTGAGGCAATTGCGTAATCCACGACGCGCGGTGTGTACATCGGCAGGCCTCACGGTTTGTCGTCCAGCGTACCAAGCATAACCGATTGCACGGTGAACTCGTCTTTTTCATTTAGCGCGTGGATACGACTTGTGAACTACGAAGCTGTCCATCAATCCTGTCGGTTGTCTGGGAGCGTTAAACGCAATGTACTAACGAGGCTACCTACTTTGGAGATTACAAGGCAATCGTGATGCAATTGAGGACGGTTGTGGTCTTGACGTCCGCGCTTCTGGCGTGGCCGCAACTTTCTGCCGCGTATCCAGTCTATTGGTATGACTCCATGGCCCAAACGGGCGAAGTAATAGCAGCCGCGAAGAAATGCGATGCGCATCCGGCAAATGTGGTGCTTCCTGATATATCACCGCACGGCAAACCGCAAGCGGACAGGTAATCCATGCTGGACTGTCGGTGCGCTGCACCGGGCTGGTGGAATCCATGCGGGAATTGTGACTGGCTGTATGCATCTTGTAGCTAAACCCCGTGTGCACTTCGCTCGTAACCGCTGCAACCGGTCCTTACAGCACCATCGGTTTCTCCTTTGCGGACGCGGCCAGCAAGGCAGTAACCAACGCGCTATGCCCTGGGGGAAACTTCACCGTGACGGTAGGAACAACGCGGATGGGTCGCGGGATGGAATAGAGGCGGACGTGGAGGGGGCCCTTCGCTCCCTCCCTTCCTTAGGCTTGGTAGCAGGACGGGGCAAGTGGATGCCCCGTGCCGCAAGGCGGTATGCAAATGAGGGAAAATGCAACGCCAGTTTGGAGAAGAAGAAAGCCATCCGCGTCGTCTCTCACCCGGATCCCCTCCACCCATGCCCTTGGCCGCTCTGTCCAAACAAATCCTAACCGACCACAGGTATCCTTCAGCAGTATACGCCTGGCGATGCTGACTGCCAACATGTCCAAAGTCGCCTTCTCCTCCCCCGGGCCCACTCCCGGCTGGTGAGGCGTTGCGACAGCGGCCGGCAGCTAGCCTCGAGCCCAGCCCTGCCCAGCTTACGGTATCTGTGACGACAAGTGTGATGGATGGAGGGCAAGGCTGACCGTCAGAGTCACGAGGGGCGATGATTCAACTGGGGGCGCTTGATGTTTATAGTATTTACGTGGCCGATGATTCGCGTGTATGGTCAGCGTCGCCAGCACTTGCGTCATTATACGATGACCCGGACCCACTCACCTGCCTCTCCCCTCCATCGGGGCCGCGGTCGGTCGTCGCTGCCTCCTCGCAGCCCCAACCGAGTGGATCTGGGCGCCTCCAGGCCGGCAAACGAGGCCAAGACCTATGTTGCCGCGTTCAGCGTGCCGTGCGCTTTGGCAGGTGGGGTGGGCAGGTTTGGCAGCTGAGTGGCTGCATCGGGAAAAGGAGCGACGACGGCGTAGCTCCGGGTAGCTACGAGTTAATCTCCCAACTAGTTGCACTCGCATTGGGGTGCATTCCGACTGAGCCTCGAGCTGTGCACCTACTGGGCAGCCAGTGCCCGACCCACATCATCAGCGCCCGACCAACATCACGAGCGCCCAACACACATCATCAGCGCCTGGCCCACATCATCAGCGCCCAACCCACATCATCAGTGCCCAACTCACATCATCAGCGCCCGACCCACATCATCAGCGCCCGACCCACATCATCAGCGCCCGACCCACATCATCAGCGCCAGACCCACGTCACGAGCGGCCGCACGGCACCTCCCGCTCTCCGCCCTTCGCCGCATCGTCGTTTTGGATTTGGCCTGCCTTCTCCCTGTCTCCTTACCCCACCCGGCGGCCTCCCGGCCCTCCTCCACGTGGGGCCCCCCCTCGGCTACCCCTCTGCACAGTTGTGTTGCGGCAGACACCCGCGCCTCCCCCACCCGCCACCATAACCAACCGTTGATGGTTCGGCTTCGGCCACATTCCTATAGGCAAGCCTCTTTCGTTCGCGGTCACTTCCGCTGGCAAAAATCAGACGTGGTACCAGAATCGTGTGAGCATAGTCGTTGCCGACGCCTCCTCGGTCGCCGTGCAGCCGGGTGGCTCCTGCTTTGCAGCAGCGGTTGCATGTGAGTGGCGCGGGAGGACGGTGACGGGCGGGACGGCCGTCGGCTCGATGCCTGTAGGGCTTCGGTGGGGTTTCGGGGTTGGGTAGCCTGATGCGGCTGTGGGGGAGTTTGGCGTCGTGGCTGGGTGATGCGCATTGGTGGCCTCTTTACGCGCGTGGCCGTGCAAGATATTTGAGCCAATGGAAGGGGAAGGCCAACCTTTTCTGAAGCGACCGCGGAGGCCACTTCCAGCTGAGCCGCTTTCCGTGCACGGCAAAAGCATCAGGTGCTGTGGGCGGCACATGGCCCTCACACTAACCGCCGGCCCTTTCCGGAACGCTGCCCCCCTCCCGCCCGCAGGTGGGCTGGCGCCCCCGCCGGACATGAACCCGCGGTCATCACCGCCCCCGCCATCTCCCTGGAGGCCCCCACCGAGGCGTTATCCTCCGCCCACACGTCGTTCCCCTCCTCCGCGTACCGTGACCTAGCCAGCTAGCTAGTTGTCTAGGTGGATAGGCGCCAGCCGACCGTGCCCAAACGATCACATACATCTGCCCAGTCCAGTAGGGAGGCAGGCGCGAGGGCAGCTGGCAGGTGTTCCACCTCGCACGGTTACCGTATGCATGGTACAGTGCCTTCAGCCCGGCATATTGTGAAGCTGGTGTTGCTGCTGTTGCTTCAACCAACGGAGATATCACTCCGATTGCGCGCTATTGGCGCTGGTCTATAGCCGCTTTGCCGGAGGTGCCAGAGCACGCATTGCGAGTGACTGCCTTTTTGCATAGCATGCCAGCCACCGTGCACTATGATGTTTCGTTCCACCGTACGTTTTTATCCTGAAGCGCCGCAAGGTGCCTGGGGCTCCCCTCCTTACGGGTCTGTCCTATATCCTGAAGCGCCGCAAGGTGCCTGGGGCTCCCCTCCTTACGGGTCTGTCCTATATTTTTGTCTGCGTACACGGGCTTCCCTCACAACCCTCCTTAGGGACAAATGCCAGAGTGCCGGGGTTTTAACGAACGCTTAAGACCTGAATCACGCTCCTGCACAAACTTCCACCTTGTACAGGACGTGCCTGGACGTGCCCACGAGGACGTCATCATTTACGTTGTCCATTTAGATCATGGTAGCAAGTTAGTATTTTTGGAGTAGCCAGAAATGGGACTTGATATTGCCAGCTTGACCATGCACAATGCCAGGCCCCAGGAGGGGAGGGCCCTGTGTCGCCGCATCTTAATCCAAGCTCTCGGCATCCATATACTGTGAGCGGCCCCTTACCCCAATCCGCCTAGGGTTACCATCCCTCCTGCTGCGGATAGATGCGCCAGCGATGCAAGCAGTGTGTCGCGACACAGTCCTGGCAACGGCGATCCTCGTATGCAGGCAACAGACTTGTAAAGGCGATACGCGCACGCACTCGGGCGTGGTTAACCTTGCTGCATGACTGCCACTGCTTGGAGGATATGCGTATATTGACGATGCCGCCGATGCCCAGAAGTTCGATAGCAAAGGAGCTGCTGGGTGCCGCGTTATGCCCCTGTATGCCGCTGCCCATGCACGTTTGCTTCAGCATTTCGGATGCGGAGCACCTCCCCTTTCCGCCAGCGCCACGACGCGCCACGTCGCATGTGACGGCCCAGATTTGATTATATTACATTGCATTACATGTCGATCTGACTGTCAACAGTAACATGTGTTCCAGACGGACTTCCGTCAAGGGAGCAAACATGGGACGGTCCAAAGAAAGCATGCCCTACATGTTTAGACGACATCAGCATGGCACGGTTAGGTCTGTCGCAGCTCCTGCGCCCCTAACTAATGTTTTACATGTGCTTTCGCTGCCTTAGACACTGACGTGCAGGGCCATATTCCCGGTCACAGGTGCCACTCTTGAATTGCCTGGCTGGCTACCGTATTAGATGGATGGTAGGCTTACCTGACGAGTTATGCACCGGTCTAGTGTGCCTAGATTTTAATATTCTTTTGGACAAGTTTCGTATAGATGCAAACGCGAAGCTGAGGCAATTGCGTAATCCACGACGCGCGGTGTACGTACATCGGTAGGCCTTACGGTTTGTCGTCCAGCGTACCGAGCATACACGACTGCACGATGTACTCGTAATTATAATTCAGCGCATGGATACGACTTGTGAACTGCGAGGCTGTCCATCAATCCTGTCGGTCGTCTGGAAGCGTTAACAGTAGGCGCAATGTACTAACGAGGCTACCTACTTTGGAATAACAAGGCAATCATGCTGCAACTGAGGACGGTTGTGGTCTTGACGTCCGCGCTTCTGGCGTGGGCGCAATTTTCTGCGGCGTATCCAGCCTATTGGTATGACTCCATGGTCCGAACTGGCGAAGTAATAGACGCCGCGAAGAAATGCGATGCACATCCGGCAAATGTGGTGCTTCCTGATATATCACCGCATGGCAAACCGCAAGCGGACAGGTAATCCATGCTTTACTGTCGGTGCGCTGCACCGGGCTGGTGGAGTTCATGCTGGAACTGTGACTGGCTGTATGCATCTTGTAGCTAAACCCGGTGTGCCCTTCGTTCGTAACCGCTGCAACCGGTCCTTACAGCACCATCGATTTCTCCTTTGCGGACGCGGCCAGCAAGGCAGTAACCAACGCGCTATGCCCTGGGGGAAACTTCACCGTGACGGTAGGAACAACGCGGATGGGTCGCGGGATGGAATAGAGGCGGACGTGGAGGGGGCCCTTCGCTCCCTCCCTTCCTTAGGCTTGGTAGCAGGACGGGGCAAGTGGATGCCCCGTGCCGCAAGGCGGTATGCAAATGAGGGAAAATGCAACGCCAGTTTGGAGAAGAAGAAAGCCATCCGCGTCGTCTCTAACCCGGATCCCCTCCACCCATGCCCTTGGCCGCTCTGTCCAAACAAATCCTGACCGGCCACAGGTATCCTTCAGCAGTATACGCCTGGCGATGCTGACTGCCAACATGTCCAAAGTCGCCTTCTCCACACCCGTGCCTACTCCCGGCTGGTAAGGCGTTGCGACAGCGGCCGGCAGCTAGCCTCGAGCCCAGCCCTGCCCAGCACACGGCACCTCATGCGTGATGACAAATGTGATGGCTGGAGGGCAGGGCTGACCGTCTGGGTCACGAGGGACGATGATTCAACTGGGGGCGCATGATGTCTGTAGTATCCATGTGGCCGTTTTTTCGCGTGTATGGTCAACGTCGCCAGCACTTGCGTCATTATGCGACATGATGACCCGGACCCACTCACCTGCCTCTCCCCTCCACCGGGGCCGCGGTCGGTCGTCTCCACCGCCTCGCAGCCCCAACCGAGTGGATCTGGGCGCCTCCAAGCCGCCAAACGAGGCCAAGACCTACGTTGCCGCGTTCAGCGTGCCGTGCGCTTTGGCAGGTGGGGTGGGCAGGTTTGGCAGCTGAGTGGCTGCATCGGGTAAGGAGCGACGACGGCGTAGCTCCAGGCGGCCGCTAGTCAATCTACCCACTCGCATTGGGGTGCATTCGCATTGGGGTGCATTCCGACTGAGCCTCAGGGAGCTGTGCACCTATTGGGCAGCCAGCACCCGACCCACATCATCAGCGCCCGACCCACATCATCAGCACCCGATCCACATCATCAGCGGCCGACCCACATCATCAGCGCCCGACCCACATCATCAGCGGCCGACCCACATCATCAGCGGCCGACCCACATCATCAGCGGCCGACCCACATCATCAGCGCCCGACCCGCATCGCAAGCGGCCGCACGGCACCTCCCGCTTCCCGCCCCTCGCCGCATCGTCGTTTTGGGTTTGGCCTGCCTTCCCCTTGTCTCCTTACCCCACGCGGCGGCCTCCCCGGCCCTCCTCCGCCCCCCCTCGGCTACCCCTCTGCACCTCCCGCCCCTGCTACCTGTTTGCACAGCATCGCTGCGCTGCTTGCACAGTTGTGTTGCGGCAGACCCCCCCGCCTCTCCCACCCGCCACCATAACCAACCGCGGATGGTTCTGCTTCGCCCACACTCCTGTAGGCAAGCCTCTTTTGTTCGCGGTCACTTCCGCTGGCAAAAATCAGGCGTGGTACCAGAATCGTGTGAGCATAGTCGTTGCCGACGCCTCCTCGGTCGCCGTGCAGCCGGGTGGCTCCTGCTTTGCAGCAGCGGTTGCATGTGAGTGGCGCGGGAGGACGGTGACGGGCGGGACGGCCGTCGGCTCGACGCCTGTAGGGCTTCGGGGTTGGGCAGCCTGATGCGGCGGGCGTCGGAGTCGGGTGATGCGGGGTGATGCGCACTGGTGGCCTCTTTACGCGCGTGGCCGTGCAAGATGTTTGAGCCAATGGAAGGGGAGGGCCAACCTTTTCTGAAGCTAGAGGCGAGGATTGCGGCCGTCTGTTTGAACGGCCGATGGTTCAGGCTGAGTGCGCTCAGAGGTCATTGCTGTACGCGTCCTCACGTGCCGTACCCCACTATCGTCTCGTACGCAGGTGGACTGGTGGCGGTGTCGCCCCCCCCGTCGCCGCCGGAAGCATCTCCACCACCGTCGGCACCACCACCACCACCACCGCCGCCGCCATCACCACCGCCGCCGCCGCCTCCCCCGCCGTCACCGCCGCCTCCACCGCCGCCGTCTCCTTCCCCCCCCCCGCCGACCCCTCCCCTGTCACCGCTGGCACCCAGCCCTCCACCGAGCCTTCTGCCTGGGCTGCCCCCGTCGCCGCCCTCGCCTAATCCGCCCTCGCCGGAGCCCCCGGCCCCGCCGCCACCACCATCACCCCCGCCGCCACCATCACCCCCGCCACCCGCGCCGCCGCCACCACCACCACCCGCACCGCCGCCGCCATCGCCGCCGCCGTCGCCCTCACCGCCACCGCCGCTCAACCCCCCACCCATTCCTTCTCCACCGAGCATGCCGGAGCCGCCCTCAGATCCCCTCGAACCCGAGTCAGCGCCCTCCACTCCAGATCCACCGCCGTCACCGCCCACCCCGCCAGAAGCCCCGGAGGTGGGAGGGGATCATGGAGGGAAGGACCGGGGGGGTGATAGCGCTTCACTGGGGTGCGATGGGTGGGCTGACACATGGCAGTAACCCACACGAGCAGGCAAGAGCTAAATCGACACAGGGAAGCTCGCTCACCCGCCAGCTGGGAGCCTCTCGTCACGTGCCGACGGCCGGCACCCACGCCGTCCAGTGCCACGGCGAAGGCCACACACACAGCTCGGATGCACCCTCGTTCCTGTCAGCAGCATTAGCAGCGCACCACAATTCTCCACCCCACTCCGTCGTCGCTCGCTGCTGCGGCGCCCAGGTGCCTCCCAACCCCAACCCCAGTGCCACCCTGCTGATCCATGCCTCCCCGCCCCTGCCCGTGCAGGCGCCTGCTGGGGAGTGCACCCCCAGCAACCTGGGCTACAAGTGCATGGTCGTCAGGGTGCGTCGCAGCCCGCGGGCACTCGTGGGGTGTCGATCGGGTTGCAGGGTGTGGCGGGGTGTGGCGCTGCCTCGCCCTCTATTGCTCAGCTATCCTTCACTGCAGGAATCTCACTCACACGCACTGCCGCTATTTCTTTTCGACTTGCACGCCGTCGATGGGCCGCGTCCACAGGTTTTGCGATAAACAATCCCAGTTCTTTGGCGTGCGCACTCAGATGCGTGTCCAAACCATTTGGGGGCTAGTTCCTGTCCTACATCGCCTATGTCTTGTACCCGGGTCTTCCCGTCACCCGCACTGCCTGGCCCCGCCGCCGCAGGGCAACGTGACGGTGCACTGGAGCACCAACACCACCACCGCGCCGACCAACTACTGCACACCCACAACTGCAACAGTCCTAACGGTAAGTACGATGGGCGCCACTTCACCGCACCTCGAGGGGCGGCTGCTGGTCCGGCTGGGCGCACGCGCACGGAGGCGGCTCCGCAACACTTGAATCCCCCCCTTCTGGAACCCCGCTGGTCCTACCCATTTGCGGCACAGGCTGAGGAGGTCGCCCAGTACGGCACCCTGCACGTGGCGGTTCACGCTGCGGTACAAGGTGAGTGAGCTCCAGGGAGGCAAGAGGGTATCATGCGCCTAATGGCTGATGTGGCGGGAGGCCTTCGCATCTATCGCACCAGCACCCACCACCAGCACCCACCACCAGCACCCACCACCAGCACCCACCACCAGCACCCATCACCAGCACCCACGGGGTTTTCTTGATACACGGGTTTGCCTCGCAACCACCAGCACCTATCACCAGCACCCGCTGCCAGCACCCCCGCTATCCCACCTGCCGTCTGCCAGCTGGCTTGTGCGCCGCATCTCCTTGCTGCTTATGAGGCCTACAAGCCATTGCATTCTCTCTTCGCCTGCCCACGCCACCTGCCACTCATTCCTTTCCGCCCTTAGGTTACGTGGGTTTGGGATTCGGCGGCTCCGAGCCTTCGGAGATGGCCCCGAGCGACATCGTCATGGGTTGGGTGTCAACGTCTAACGGCCCATTCATGAACAGCTTCTATGCCGACGTACGTACAGGGCTGTACTGCGCAGCGGGGGTGCACCTGCGCTGTCTGGGGCCGGCCGCCGACCAGGGTTGGCATCCTCATCCCACCTCACCTACAGCGACCCGTCTCCTGCTCCGTACACCGTACCCCACCCAACGGGGCGTTGCCGCAGGAGGAGGACCTGAGCTTGGACCGCATCAGCCCGGCCGAGGGAACGCCATCCTGGGCGTACGACCGCAGTGTCGTTCAGCAGGGCGGGGTCACCACCATATGCTTCAGCCGCCGCCTGCTGGACGTGCGGGCCAAAGCTGTACCCGACCTGAGGACCGCAGGTGCGCTGGTGTCCGGGGTGCGGCTGGCGGGCGTCCTCTCCAGCAACCGGGCTGGCAGTTCATGCCCCCAGGTTGTCGCCGCCAAGCGTCTGGCGGCCAACTGGTAATCTGGCCTTCCGCAAGCCGAAGAAACGTTATGAGGAGCATGCAAAAGGGAGGATGAATTCCAGGCGGTGCTGCGCAGGCGAGCTGTGTGTCTCCTCCCTGGAGTCAATCCATGGGGTCGGCGAACGCACGTCAGTTGCTGTCTCCTCGTTGAGGCCCTAGTCTGTGGCCCCCTGCCTGCCTACCTCCTTCCCTCGCTCCCGCTCACCCCTCCGTTCGTCCGCCCAGACGATGGCAAGGTGGTGCTCATCTGGGCTGTCAGCAATAGGGATATGATAATTCAGCACACCAGCAACAGTGTGGGAGGATTCTACCTGGACCTGTCGGGGGGCCCGCAGTTCGAGGACTCGCCGCAAGGAGTGCCGGTGAGTGGAGCGGCGCTTCGCGGGCGGGTGGGCGCGGTGAGGTCAGATCAGGAAAACCGATAAGTGACAAATGAGAAGAGGCGCTGGTCGGGTTAACGTCTTGAGGTTTCATGCTTCAGAACTCGGGTGGGTAGCCGGACATCGAAGGGCGAATCCGGCCTCCGCCCACCAGCCGAAGGGTGAGGTGCGTATGAGAGGAAGCCCGTCCGTCGGCATTGAGAAGCGAAACCGAATAGGAAACGTTTGGTATTGCGGGGCGAGGTGGGGTAGGGTGTGGCACGTTAGACGTGACCCGGTCGCATGTTTGGCTGAAGAACCGCACTCCAGCGGTACTCCACGGAGCGAGGGCAGGTGAGGCGCAGTGGGGGCCCCAACTCCATGTCATCCCAACCCTGTCGATGTCACGGAGGTTGTTGCTTTTCGCCTGCCCAAGGATGACAGTGTGTTGCGCCGGCAGCTTGCAGCCTTGGTTTCGGTGAGCTAGTGCTAGTGCTAGTGCTAGGCGCGGAGCTTGTGCCCCAGACAACCGAGGGAAGATCCCCCCCAGCCCACGGATCTAGGTTCCCCGGACATGAGTGTCGCGTCGATTGCTTTTTTTATCGCACGGCCCCCAGCCGTCAAGGAAGACGCCGCGCTCTGCTGCCCGCTGCTTCCCCGTTCCGACATCGTGGGTACTGGCTACCGCGCGTTATCATGCTCCTGCGCCCGCGCCCGCACCGCAGGTCCCCGCACCGCAGGTCCCCGCACCGCCACCCACACGCGCCTCGAGCTGCACTCCCAGTACGCTTGGCTACCAGTGCATGGCGACAAAGGTGGGTGGGCACTACGGCGTTGGGCGATGCGGGCATGAGGCAATGCGGCAGTGGGGTGTGGGGTCCAGGTGATGGCCGTTCCTGCCTCATTTGCTGATACCCTCATCTTGCGCTCCGACAAAGCGCTCCCCATCGCCCCCTAGCTCGCTAACTCACTGATCCATGTGGCTCCTCCCGCTGGCCCTGCCGCTGCCGCTGCCGCCGCAGGCCAAGACCACTGTGCACTGGACCATCAACAGCACCACGGCTCCCTCCAACAAGTGCACCCCCAGCAGCCGTGTGGCCATCACGGTGCGGCGACACAACATGCGGGTGCCACCGCAGCGCCGCCTTGCTTCCGCCTCCTGCCCGCCACGTCCCCGCGCCGGCTCCTTATCTTGTGCCGCCCCTGTGCTCCCTGTCCGGTGGCCAGGACGAGGAGGTGGCCAAGGTCGGCTCTCTGCACATGGCGGTGCAGGCGACAGCTGAAGGATACGTGGCTGTGGGGTTCAACTCCGACCCCACGGCGATGTACCCCAGCGACATCTTCCTGGGCTGGGCGGACGGCAGTGGCGGCGTGCCCTTCTACAATACCTTCCACGCGGACGTACGTACGAACACATGCGTCTTGCTGCCGTAGATACGGACTCCCGTGTGTCACCTAGCGAACAGCGCAGGGTGGGGCGCGCGCAGTGCGCTGCAGCGAGAGTATAGTCTGTATTGCTTTCCGTCAATCTAACCGTGTTGCAGCCATTACGGCCCGCCCGAGATCTTGGTCTGGGCTCGGGGTTCCGGCGCTTGCAAGCGGCAGGAGGTATCGGTATGGCAGAACGAGTGATGCTCCCTGGAGCAACATGCCGGGTCATTCGTGACAGCGCTCTTGCCATTGCTGTCGCTCCAACCAGTTGGCCCTCTCGCCTCGCAGGGCGAGGACCTGGGCCTGGAGGATGTGTATCCACCAGCGGGCAATGAGTCATGGGCGTACGACCGCGGTGTGACGCGAGATGCGATCAGCGGTGTCACCACCATCTGCTTCAGCCGCCGCCTGCTGGACGAGCGGGCCAAGGCCTCTCCTGACCTGCGGGCCGACACCGGGCCAGGGGCAGCGCAGCAGCAGGCGGTGGGCGGCCGCCGGCGGCTGGTGCAGGCTGTTGAAGGTAAGGGTTGTTTGGGGTCAGCCTTTGTGCGACTCGGGCAAGTGCAGTGCCGTCAGCGGGGGTTTCATGGGGCTGGCTGAGGCGGGTTGAGGCTGGGCTGCGGCCCGACTGCCCGCAGGCGGAACCGGCGCCCGCGACCCGACCGCAGCTCGCGGCGCAGATGCTGGATACGGGGGATCATTCACGCGCCCCTCTGAGGAGTGTAACATTCGCTTGTCACCGCCCACCTGCAGGCGGAGGTCAGCTGGGCCTTATCTGGGCAATCAGCGACAAGTCTGAACTGGTGCAGCATCGCGCAAGTGACGTGGGCGGCTTTTGGCTGGATGTATCAAATGGTGCCACGGGGGATGCTGGCGGTGAGGACAAGCAGTACTGGATCAACGTGCACGGGGCGCTGATGGCAGTGGCGTGGGGTCTGCTGCTGCCGCTGGGCACCTTGTTCCCTGCACACCGGTGAGGAGGGCGGGGTGGGCAGGGGACTCCAGGGAGGGGCGCATCAGTGGCTCTGGGCGCGTTTGCGGCCCCATGTGGCTTCTAGGGGCCAGCTAAAGGCACAGCAGGGGTTGACTTTCCAAAACCCTGGGGCGGGGCGATCCCTGACACTCAGGGATTGTCTGGCATCTCCATGGAACCTACGCCCCGTATCCCTTTCCCTGCCCTCCCCTCCAGATGGGTTCTGGGGGATCGCAAGTTCGGCAGCAAGCACGTGTGGTTCCTGGCGCACCTGGTGTGCCAGTGGTCCGGCGTGGCGCTGTTCGTGGCGGGCTTCGTGGTCGCGTACGTCAAGTTCGAGGACGGCGGCGAGCTGGCTGGGGGCGACGTGGGCAAGGCCCACGAGAACATCGGCATTGCGGTCATGGCGGCGGCCGGGGCGCAGGTAGAGTGGGGGGTGGGGCAGGGTGCGGCGGCCTTCTGGGTTTACTAAAGTAATTGTGGGGGGCGCATGCCTCTCAATGTCGTCCTGCAAACCACCTTTACCCGTGCGCCAATGACCTGTACCTCTCCCCTCGCCGCTTCCTGCCCTTCACCGTCCCTACCCTACCTCCACCTCCGCCCCCGCAGGTGCTCCTGGCTTTCGCCCGCCCCACCCCCGACCACCCCCGGCGCAACTTGTGGAACCTGCTTCACCACAACCTGGGCCGCTGCGCTGTGCTGCTGGCCTGGGCCAATGTGTACATCGGCATCTACGTCTACCACGGCAGCCAGTGGGGGGCCAGCTACGTGGAGTGGATCACACCCATCGCAATCGTCATGGGGCTGCTGGTGAGGGGCATCGGCAGGGGTGGGCAGGTTAAGGTATCTTTCGAGAGCCAATGCATGGTGGCAGTATGGATTTGGCCGTATGATTGTCTCGGCGATGAGCTCGAACTGCATTCGGTCTCACATGCCGTGTTGCCGCTTTTTTTACTCGGGTCAAGGCTCGCGGCTTTGGGGGGTGTTGACGGCAGCATAGGCAGCTGACCACCTTTCCTAGGCCCACTCTTTCCTCCTTGTGACCCTCGGCTTCCGTCCATCTGCCTACTCCCTCTCCCTGCAGGTGCTGATCGATGTGGCCCTGAGGCTGGCAGCCCCCGCCAAGGACCCGGCACTGCCTCCTCGTACGGACTTTGACAACATCAATTTCGTCGGCAATGGCCATGGCAACGGACAGGGTGCTGCGAACACGCACCAAGGCAGCACGAACCGAGTGCAGGACATTTCGGACTCGGCCATGGCCCCCAAGCACGCCAAAGAAGACCCGGCCGCTTGAGATCCCAAATCCCATCAGGCACAGAAAAATGCTTGGCGGAATTTTGCTGGGTGCCACCAGCAGGACCCCGCGGGCCCCTCGTAGCTCCCACGGTGCAGTGGGCAGGGGACTGGCGTGGAGGGGGCTGCTGTGTGTCATCTGATCTCTTTCCGGATGGTCGGAGATCCAAGAGATCCAACGCACGAGGTTGGGACATCCTTGTGGCCAAGAGTGGCACGAGGCGTGTATGGACAAGGAACTGGGACTGTTGAACTGCCTGATGCGGGTGTTGATCCAAATAAGTTAAGGATGCCGAGCCAAGCCCAAGTATGCGTGTGTGCACCAGAGAAAGGCGTTATAATACTGGGGCATGGGCAATACAAGTCGACATTCCTCGCGGGCGCTGGGGCATTCCCGTGCCTGCAAGCATGCACGTAATGATGCCGCCGCGCGGGCAGGAATGAAGCATTCCGTGGTGGGCTGCAGCATCGTCTGCCACCATTGTTATGTGTCGCAGGGGGGCCACCGGAGGGCGCGTCTCTAATTGGTGACGGCGCGAGGGGATGCCTCCATATTACAGCATATCTGAGACCATCCCCCGGTCCTCGTTGCGCCAGTTGGTCCTGACGGAGGCGGTGCGAGCTCGCACCCTACGCGCGTATCTGACCTAGTAGTACGTCGGTCGGAGCTGCAGCAGTGTGCAGCGTGACTGCCAGGGTGGTGCGTTTGTTGCGCCTCGCGCAATGCTGGGACAGTGTGGGAACTGTCTGGGCATGCTATGAGGTTGCCTTGGGTTGCCTCGTGCCGTGTCGTATCCAACTACAGTATAGGATTACGCAGTCCGGCACCTTTTAGTACCACGGGTAAGCCGCTGCTGTGATGCAGGTTAGGCGGCGTCTTAGCAGACGACTGCTGCTATGAGCTGTGTGCCGGATGTGGGGGGTGACTGCGATGGGGACAGGTGAGGGTCATATATTTGTTCAACGGCTACTGTCTTGCACTGTCACTTTATTTTTGTGTTAGGGATGTTGTTGACTTAATGTCTTTCTTGACTTTTTTGTCTTGCGCTGTCGGGTGAGGTTTGCGGGATGAGCTGAAAGAGAAAAATGAACGGATTATAGCTGAAGAATCAAGCGATGAGCACTTCTGTGTCGACCTTTATGTCGTGGACCTCTGGTGTCCGATACCCTAGCCTTTGCAGTCTCACACGACGGCAACCATTCGCGGACCAAATGTAAGGATTTCGCAGGTAAGGATTGACCAACCCGATGTTGTTTGTATGCCTGCCTACAAACCTGCGCCCGATTGGAATCCGCACGGAGTCTTGGTATTACAGGCTTCTAAGAGGTTAGAAGGAGAGGGAGGGAAAGGGTTCCGGTGGACACCGCAATTTCGTGCTGCACAACGCACAATATCTTCCCCTCAACAATCCATCAGCTTACGCACTCGACAATTTTTCACCAGTGTCAGGAGGGGCCGGTCGCCTGCTGGAGCGGTGGCCAATTAGCCCTGCGCCCACGACCGGGGCGTTGCTGTGCTTCTCGCGAGCTTCAGGTACCGTGCAGGGGCCACAGTACACCATGCATACCTAAAGCTAACCACTTGGCTCGCATTCACCTCGCTCACAACTCACACACTGCCTAGACACTTTGTCTAGCCACACACCGATAACCACAAAAGGCAGGCAAGGCAAACTTCCACACGCAAGCCACCACTCACACGGTACTCCGAAGGCATCAATAAATTATGGAATCCAAGTAGTTGTACGGACTCAAACTGTACGAAAAATGGGTACAAGCAAGGTTCCGATTGGGAACGGGATGGCGCAAAATCGTCCAGGTGGGCGCCGTCATCGTCGACTAGGATGACGAAGGCAAGGATGGGATCCAAACGGATTGAGTGCACGCTCCCTTGGAGGACGTGCGGTCCGAAAAAGGAAGAGGATGAACGGTACATTCAGAACGTAGGAGAGACTTTGGCCCGCGAATGTAGAACCTTCCAGCGCAGAGGCTCCTGCGGGCAGCTCGCCACCTAGTCAGCGCCAGCCCCCAGCGGCCCCAAACACCATACCTAGGGTGCCTAGGGACCACCCAAGGAAGGAACGGCTATCCCGCCCTCAGCAGCCAGACTGCAGTGCGGCGACCGTATTGACGAAAGAGAAGCACGACAAAACATGCAATGGGGCGCACAAGGCGTTGCCCAGACAAGGTCAAGACTCCCACGCACTACGCGCAGTAGCGGCCCCTGAAAACGTCGGCAGCGCAGCCCCAAAATGGAGAGGCAGGTAACGACAGCACGACATGAATTAGAATGCACGAAACGGGCTTCCGACCGGCACCTTCCCCTCATCCAAACAAATCAGGCGCGACAGTGGCCGCCGCCAAGCGGCCCCAACAAGGAGTTAAGCTTTCCTGGTTCCACCTAGCTATCCGGAGGGACCCTATCTTATGTTGACCCGACACAGGGGGGGCCAACTCCGTGCCCACAGGGTCCATACGATGGGGCTCTCCCACCAGGGCGCAGGCCCCTCTCAGGCAACGGTCCGAACCGCTCGACGCGGCGCCCTTTGCCCCACTACATACCTTACCCTACCTCCGGCACCCAACTGCTTCTTACTACGCCCAAATGTTCAGGCTCGTCCCGGCGTGTGGCCGAAACGCGTGTTACAACTGCCAGGCCAGTTCCTTGTGTTTACAAGATAGGTCGAAGTACGGCCACACGGAACCGTACTCCGCAAGGCCGCGTACAGGGTGGTGGCCGCCCCGCAGGCAGGGGAGGCCAGGTCGTCCAGTGGAGTGTCAGTTCGGGGCTCCGGAGCCATCCGCCCTTGCGGCGGAGAAGTGGTCGTAGAGGTTGAGGTTTGTGGTGGCCGCCCTCATGGTGGACAGCTCCACGTCGCGCGCGCGGCGGTGCAGCATCAGCGGCCGCAGCAGGGCCCACAGCCGGCCGCGTAGCTCGGACCGAACGCCATCCTGCGAGGTGGGTTGCGAGGTGGGGTGAGGGGGCAGGCAGAGGAGAGGTGGTGCGGCGGACGGCAGCTGACGCAAGGGGACGTATTGGCCATTGCGGCAATGGGTGTTGCGGACGCGATGGCGCTATGCGGCAGCAGAGCAGGGGGAAGAGCTGTTGCTGCGCCCCTGCCCTCCTGCCAACCCACTCACTTTGCACTGTACACCAACACCACCGCTGGCCATCAGCCCCTGCTGCAGGTCACTAATCGGCAGCCAGAGGGGCCGGTATAAGCTGGGGGCTAGCAGTTGCAGCAGCAGCCAGATGCCGTCGCCGGAGGGCTCGGGGACGCCGGCTGCACGTCCAGGGCGGGGGCGGGGTGAGGGCGGTCGGCACAAGGGAAGCGGAGGCGGTTCACAACCGGGGAGCAAGTGCTGACCCACATCGCTGCACCATCGCGTCGCTCCGAAACCCACCCCTCGGTCCACGGGTCACAACATTCATGTTTATTTTGCCAACTCGCACCGTCCTACCCGCCGCGCACCTGACAGCACCACCCTACTGGCCGCCTGCATGCGGGTCAGCAGGTGCAGGTGCGGGTAGCAGCCCTCCAGGTCCATGCCTTGGCGCCGCCGCCCCGGCTGATCCTGCAACTCATCGTGCGACCCCGATCCTGACCCGGAACCTGATCCGAAGCCGAAGAAACCGAACGGCCGGTCCCCGCTGCTGTCCCCGCTGCTGCTGCCCACACCGCCGCCGCTGCCGTCCCCACTGCAGCTCCCACCACATCGGCCACCGCCGCCGCTGGCCCCACGAGCGGCCAGGTCTAGCACGAGAAGCCGCTGCGGGAGCTGAGTCAGCAGCCCAGCGTCACGGTGCAGTTGCTCCAGGGGCGCTAGCACCAGGAGGACCTTGTGGGGCCCCGGCCGTACAGCGCTGTGCACCGCATGGTGGGGCGGTAGGGGCGGGAAGACGCCGGCGGCGCTGCTGCTACTGCTGCTTGGGCCCCAGGCGCCTCCAGTTGCAGATCGGCGTCCAGCGGCTTGCGTTCCCCCGGCGGGGTGGGTCATCAGGGCCACCGGGCCCCCTATAGGCGGAGACCGCGGGTTGCGGGGTTGGGAAAAAAGGGAAGCGGGTGGCGAGTTTGAGGAACACTACACTATTCATGTCAGGACTGCACGATAACTTCAGACAATGAACATATAGTAACATAAACCCAGATGAGCAGGGACGCGACGCAAGGTTAAGAAGTCCAAGGGAGCCCATGGGGGTCGGTCACCTGGCGATGGGCGGCCCACGGGTCGGCAGCACCAGGGCTCTCTTTCCCCCCACCGCCGCTCACCTGAGCACACCGCCTGCAGCGCCGCCACGCTGGCAGGCGAGCCATCATGCAGGTGCACGTGGACGTCCACGTGCTCGCTGATGACCTCCGACCAAGCCGCCAGGGTGCAGCCGGGGGCCAGCAACAGGCAGGCGCTGGGGGGCGGCCCAGCCAACCCGGGCCCCGCCGCCCCTCCCGCTGCCCCTAGATTCGGCTGCAGCTGCAGTTGCGGCTCCGGTGGCGAGGAAGCCAGGTGCGAGAGTAGCCCCGCCACCTCCGCCCGCCGGTCCTGCTCCAGCTCGTCTGCTAGGACGCCGCCGGCGCCCTGGCGCTCCAGGGAGGCCAGCCAGCGGACCGCCTGTAGCTGATGGTGACGCAACTCGCTGCGGGAGGCGGGGAGCAGCTCCTGCGGGCGATGGCAGGTCAGGGGCGGGTGGGCGACGAAGTGGGTCGCATGGAAGGGGCTTGGACGGCCAGCCGGCCATAGACGGATGGGCAAGCCATGACGGCACATGGTTGTGGTAGGAAGGAGGGATAAGCAGCATATGGGTCGGGAGGCGTGGGCCGGACCGCGCGGGTCCAGGGGGGGAGGCGCCTGAGTCCCACCTGCGTGGGCGTGTCCGCCTTTGTGGACCCGGCGACGAAGCATGAGTCGCTGTAGTCGTACACAGACGGGCTGAGCTTCCGCTTCTTGCCAGTGAAGCGCGTTGATGCACGACCGGAAAGGCGGGCGGAGACATCGGTCTGGCTGGCCTCAACGTCGTGGAGACCCGCGGCGACGCCCGCGACGACTGCTGTCGCTTCGTCCAGCGCTTCGAGGGCCTTTTGGTATGATACCGTCAGGACATTGCGATGGTGGTCGTCGGGACTGGCGGAAGTGTCCCGACGCTGCAGCGGCTGCGCGGCTGCGGCGAGGTCCTGTGAGGTGCGAGCGGCGCAGCAAACGACGCGACCTCGTGACGGGGGGTGCAAGTGCACACGACGCCGAGCATTCTTGCATCCAATCTCACCCACGGCGCACAGGTTGCAGCCGCCATGGACTGGGACATAGCAGTTGGCCGGCCAGCGAGCGGCAATGGAGCGGGGGTCGGGAATGGAGCCAACAAAGTAACTAGAAAGAGGCGTGGCCTACTAGTGCATTCTACACGTTATTGCATAATATTACTTGAGGCATATCGTTCGAGCGAAGAGACGCGCGCCTGAATTTTATGAATTCATGCAAATTTCTTACGACGTGTACGGATGGCAAATCGTGTGCAATTCAACCTGCTGGTAATCCGTGTTGGCAGTCCCATGCATTTATAGATTACATACTTTCATGTCGCGTTGCATCTTTGCGAACTGATGTACTTTGCTTAACGCTGCGCCCTCGTGTGCCCCCTTCCGCAGCACCCCGACGGATCGAAACTAGGCGAAGCGGCAAAGCGGTGCCTACATGTAAGACGCTAAATTGCATCTGTTAGTTGCCGCGTGCATACCATGATTTCTTCATGCTGAGCAACGGAACAACGGAAAGACGTGCTATGGGGTTTGGGCTCAGCACGGTGTCTAAAAGACTTTTGCTCCCCCTTATTGGCCTATTACGAAATCAAAGCCCAACTCATGCAATTGATGCGTGTGACAAAATTGCTCCACTTCTAGCGTGGATGCGAATCGCACTTGCCGGCGGCGAGAAGTTGCAGGCCCAGTCTTTTTACAAAAACCTACATATAACCCTCGTATACGCCACGGCTGCACTTCCTCAATAAAAACACGGAAATCCCGGCGTCCGGAAGTCAAACATGGGAACCCTTTCGCCGGCCTGCTGCGGCCTCCATCCATCGTCCAACCGCTAGCCCCGGAACGCCAATGACCCTGCGTCGGCGGACCCTGACAGAGCCGTGAACTCAGCTTCGCCTTCAGTTCCTGCCTTGCCGCCTGTTAGGGCACGTCTAAGTGCTCTTTGGCTGCCAGCTCCGTGTACAAAAAGCCGTACGAGCGCCAGCTCAGCTCAGCCCCGCCTCTAACGCTGAAAAACCGAATAGGTTCGCATCATGCGCTGGTGGGCGGCCAGCCGCTCCAGGGCAGGCGCCGGCGCGGCCAGGCGCAGCAGGTCTTCGTGCAACTGCCGCCACTCACTGTAGCGAGAGGTGCGGTCGGCTGCTGCGTACAGCGCGGTCACCTCACAATACACCTGCGTGGCTCGGGTAAACCCCGGGGAGAGGTTGGGGGTGAGGGCGGGGGGGCAGGAAGGGGAAAGGAGGGAAAGGGAGGGGCAGAGAGGGGCAGAGAACAGGCAGGGACAGGGAGGGAGAGGGAGGGGGATTGCAAGGAAACCTCGTGTATGAAAGGAGGAGGGCGGGTTGACACCGCCGCCGCCCACCCCACCCGGTAACACCAACGACCCATGCTCCTTACCAGAAGACCCAACTAGTAAGACCCAGAACTAGGAAAACCACCGCCTCTCCTTCAGCCGCCTGACCTGCGCACGCATTCCCCGCACCCGCACCCACCCGGGACAGTCGGTACGCCACCAGACCCCGCAGCTCCTCCACCGCAGCAGCGGCGGCAGCAGCGGCCTGCGAGCCGGCCCGCTGCAGCGGCAGCTGGCCCCCTCTGCCCTCCTCATCCTCTGCCGCCGCCAGCTGGGTGAGCGCCACCTCTAGGGCAGCCATGGCGAGCCGCGAAGGCACCGCCTGGCGCCGCCGATCAGGGGCCCGGGGGATGAGCAGCCTGACGCCGGGGGGTTACAAGGAAAAACCGCGTACGAAAGGAAAACCGTTTAGAACAGACGTTTGAGATGCATGCTGGAAAGCTTGGTTTTGGCGCCAGGCGGGGAGAGGAGGGAGGGGAATGCGAGGTGAGAGGATGGGCCAGGTGAGAGGAGCGGGCAGGTTTCAACTTTCCAGACGTGTGGCAGCGGTGGTGAATTGATGATGATGGCGATTACCATCATGGCTGGACCCTCAGCCTCCGAAACACGTGTCGCGCCCCCCTACCCGACGTCCCCGAGCGCCCCACCTCGCCAGCCCCGCCGCCGCCGCCAGAGATATCCCCAGCGCCGGCAGCGCCGCCATGAGGCTGATGGACAGCTCGTTGGCTCGCAGGATCTGGTCCAGTCGGAGCATGGCGGCCTCCCCGTCCACCTTGACGTGCTGGACCTGCGGGCGGCGGCGGGGGAGGGGTGGAAAGGGAGGTAGAGGGTCGGGGAGGCGGGAGGTGTGTATGCGGCAGGTGCGTGGCGCGACCTTCCATCGGTCCCGCGCCTGCATCGCGTGTTAGCTTGCGGCGTGTCCGGTGTCCACTCGGCACCACCCCACCACCAGCCTATGATTCGTCATGGCATGATGGATTGTAGGTTGGTGGTGGGGTGGCTTCCCCAACCTGCCCCGTCCCTTCCCGCCCCGACCTGCAACCCACAAAAACTTACATGAATCCAAAACACACACGTGCCCTCGTGTTTCCCCCTGTTGACACCCCCCCCCACCCACCCGCTTCCTAGTCCACGGGCTTCCTCGCAAACCCACCTGGATGAGTAGCGCCCGGGCCAGATCCCCCAGCAGCAGGTTTCGGAGCGGCCTTCGAAGCTCCCCCTCGTACGACCGCATCAGTACGGCCATGCCCGAGGCGACAGCCTCATCCTCACCGCTACCATCGGATTCGCCTCCTGCCCCTGCGGCGTCCGGCAGGGTTGCAACGGCAGGCTGCTGCTGGCTGGCGCTATGCTGCGGGGCCGAGTGGCTGGAGGCGGTGGCGGTGGTGGTAGTGGAGGCGGTGGCTGTGGTGGTGTGGTCGGCCGCGAAGTCTGCCAGCATGCGCAGCAGTGACTCGCGGCTGAGGGTGAAGTCCCCGGCGGACACGATGGCGGGCCGGTCGCGAAAGGTACGGAACAGCTCGTCCCGTACGGCAGCCAGCGGCTCCGCCACGTGGGTGCGGAGCGCGGATCGGACGGCGGAAGCGGCCGCCAGGATCCACCTGCGGGGTTCGGGTTCGGGTGCGGGTTCGGAGTGCGGGGTGCGGGGTTCGGGTTCGGGTGCGGGATGTGGATGCGTGTTCGGGTTCGGGTTCGGGTGCGTGTTCGGGTGCAGTGCAGTGCAGGTTGCGAGCATGAGGTGCGAAGGCAGGCTGCGAAAAGGACGCACAGCGGCTACCCACCCAGCCGAGTCCCTCGCCCAAACGCCATCTGGAGGTGTCAACTCCCCGCCGCCCACCTGTCTCCCCCCCGCCCACCTGTCTCCCCCCCGCCCACCTGTCACCCCCCCCGCCCACCTGTCCAGGTCGTCGCTGCCCGCCAGGCGGCTGTGTCGCAGCAGGAACAGCCCGCCGTACAACACTACCCCGGCAGCCGCGCAGTAGCGCAGCCAGTGGCGCTGGAAGCGGGAGGGCATGCGAGCAGAAGGCGGCAGCGCAACCAGGGGTCCTGGGGGGAGGGGATGGCGAGAAGACTCGGTTGCACGACTAAGGAAACGGGGGGCAGAAACTAGCCGGCGAATGGTTTTCGGACACGCGTTTGAGTACGCCTGCATGCCGGAACGAGAACTTGAGGTCCTCGGGAGCCCTCGGTGGATTACGGCAGGAGAGCGGCAGGAGGGCGGGGGATCGAGGACAGCTCCAGCCACCTAGGGAGATCCGCGGCTGCAGGTAGAAACCCACCGCCGCCCCAAGGCCCCGGGCCCTAACCCTCCTGGCAGCCAGAAACCCGTCTCCTTCCCCCAGTCCCGCACCTGACAGCGCCGCCACCCGCCTCGCCGCATCCAGCGCCACCTTTGCGGAGCTCCCGCCCGACACAACCTGCAGGCCTGAGGGGGGGCAGCCGGCGGAGGCTGAGGCGGGGCAGCCGGCACCCGCCTCAGCAGCGGCAGCCGCACCGCGGGCCGCCTCGGCAGGCTGCTGCTGCACCTCCGCCGGCGGCTCATACGACAGCCCCAGCGCTCGTACGGCAAGCGGTTGCAGTCGCAGCACATCCAACAGCTTCTGGAGCTCCAGGGAAAGCGAGCGCTCGTCGGCTTGGGGTTGCTGCCCTCCCCGGAGCCCCCGCTGCTCCGAGCCCTTGTGCCCATCGCTGTGCGAGTGGTGGTGGGGTTGGAGAGGGCGGTACGACAGGAGGCCCTCCAGCGCCGCCAGCATGCCGCAGATGGACGACCGTACGATAGCCTCCACCACCTGATCAGGGTTTCCGTGGGGGGGGGGTTAAGGAGAATCCGCGAATCCGCGAATTCGGGGGGGGGGGAAGAGGCACGTGGGCTCGGATTGTGTATTGGACCAGCCGGGGTGGCAGGAGCGCGGGAAGGTGTATGAGCGCACCCCGATGCAGGGGATCCTCTCAGCCCTGCCCCACGGGTCACCCCAAGGAGTTGGGATGTGCTGCACACTGCTGTCCTCCGCCCCACGACCGATGCCCTCCCCCCCTCGCTCCCTCCTTCCCTCCCTCCGCCCCTCGCTCCTTCCTTCCCCCCCTCTCGCCCCCGTTCGCACCCTCCCCCTCTCTCCCCCCTTCCCTCCCTACAGCGGCCTACCTGGAGCTGCCCCTGCGAGGTGCTGGGGCCCCGGCCGGCCAGCCCGCCGACTGCACCAGCCGCCGCAAAGCCGCCCATCCCCGCCACCGCCACTGCCGCCAGCGCACAGGGCTCTGCCGCCGGGATGTCCAGCAGGCCGCCAACCCGCAGACCAGCTGCGAAGGGGGAGGACCGGGTCGGGGCGTACGCGTGGGGAGGGAGCGGATGGTTCCGGATCCGGAAAGAGGCCGGAGTCATCACGTGCAACACATGCCCCTTCGTCGCTTGTCCGCCGCTGGCTTCAGTGGACTGGCTTCCCTCGCTCTCCCCGAGCCAGCCTGCCCCCTCACCGCCTGCCCCCTCACCGCCTGCCCCCTCACCGCCTGCCCCCTCACCGCCTTCCCCCTCACCGCCTTCCCCCTTACCGCCTTCCCCTTCCCCGCCCGCCTTCTCCCTCGCCGCCTTCCCCCTCCGCGCCTGCCCCCTCCCCGCCGCTCCTCTCTCTCCCCCCACCTGCGGCCTCAGTCAGTTGCGCCAACGACCGCGCCAACCGCAACCGCAACGCCCGCAGCAGCAGCACCTGTCGAGCGCGAACAGCGGCAGCAGGGCGGCAGCGGCATCAGGGTACCAACATAAGTGCTCCAGGTGTTTATGCTGTCACACGGAGGGCTGTCACCTCCCCCGAGCGCTACCGCACCAGTGGACCGGCAGCCGCTCCAGCGTTCCACATCATCAAACACTCATCCACTTGACTCGCGCCCCTCTCTTACCCGGCCCCCGCCTCCGCCCTCCCCGACCCGCACCCACGCACCCGCTGCTGCATCATGTCTGTTGCGGTGGCGCCTGCGGAGGATGCATCCTCCGACGCGCCCACCCCGCTCCCCAGCATCCCCCCGCTGCCTCCACTTGCGCTGCTTGCCGCTGCCAGCCCTGCGGCCGGCCTCGTCGAGGGGGGAGCTGCTCCTTCCGTCCGCCTCGCCTCCCCGAGCGGCTGCTTCTGCTCTTGCTGTTGCTGCTGCTGCGGCACCAGTACAAGGCGCTGCAACCTCCTCGCCGCCCCCACCACGTCCTCCGCGAAGGACAGGGGCCCGCGGCTGAGCAGCATGAAGCTGCCATGCGACCAATGGCCGCCCGCGGTGAGGCGCTGCTGCCAGAAGGCCAGGTTGCGGTCGACATCGTGCAGGTCGCGGAGGATCCTTAGAGACGGGTAGGGAGGGGAGGGAATCAGAGGCAAGGGGGGAGGATCGGCGACAGAGAGGGGAGGGGAGGTGGTTCCGGTAGTGCGCAGTAGATTAAAGCGAGGAAAGGGAAGGCGGAGAAGCTCCGCATGCATGCATGGGTTGTCACACAACGGGAAGATAGCTCACTTTCCGCCGTACCTGTCATGGGCAAGTTGGGCACACTGGACGGCGCGGAGCCAGGCATCGGCGATGCCGCGTCCATCTTGATCGGCCGCACGCAAAGCGAAGAGCGTGTCCTGTACATCCACGGAATCAAGGCCTACAACTGGAAGCGTTTTAGGAGTGAACCAAAGCGCAGGGTGTAAGTTTGCAGGGCTGATGCCCATGTTGCGCCACTCCGCTAAGACCATGGCCAGCAGGGGTGGCACGTCTAAGTCCATCGCGAGTGTGCATCGGAGGTGCATCGCCGAGTAAGCCCTTGTCCTCAGCTGTTGTACGACGACTTTACAGACGTGCGTCCGCCGTGCACTTTTTCCAGCGCGACAAGCGCTCATGGCTGCGGCAGCTCTAATAGTCGCGCTGTTCTCCGTCAATTTACTTGGTGGAATTGCGCTAAATTTCGCTGTGGTTCGCTTCCAACAGGCCACGGGTGCAAGGTGACACTTGCAGCGTCGCTCGTCTGGCAAAGGCAAGACGCTCACGACCCGCTGAAGCCCTTACACTGCAATTGCGTGTAAATTTTGGAGCCACCTTGGCTGCAAGCTCACGATGCGCCACCGGTCGTCAATTTCAGCCCCAACGAACACACTGCGACGCGGCGCGCCAAGCTGGCGAGGCAGCGTTTTACGGTCGAGGCAGCAGGGAAAACACGAAGGCGCCTTCATGAACATCCAACAGCGCAATTGCAACTGGCAGTCAACGCGGACGAGCGTTACCGCTTGCATGGGGTCGAATGCCACCGTCCTCGCCACCACATTTCCTGCAAGCCACGAGCCGGCCTGCGCATTGAACCCCTCACAGCTTGCCGATGAGCTGCAGCACTACGCCTCTGCGGCCGCGGCGGCCGGCCGCCGCCCTGGCAACGACCCATTCCTTGCCACGTGCCTCAGCGAGCTGTCTCCGGCCCACCGGCTGCGGCGCCTGCACCCGCGCCAGCTGGCCTCCGTGCTCCGCTCCCTGGCTCACCTGGGCGTGCACCCGGGAGAGGACTGGCTGGCAGACCTAGACTCGTGCTGCTACTGCCACCCCGGACCGTTCGACCCGGCTTCTGCTACGGCCGTGCTGCAAGCGCTGGCTGAGCTGCACACCGCCGCCTCAGCCACGGCTTCACAAGCCGCCGCCGCCCCTGCTGAATTTTCTTCCTCGGCTGGCACGCCTCCGCAAGTGCCGGTATCTGCAAAGGCGCAGCAGCGCTACCGCGACCAACAGCGCGTGAGTCGGCAGCAGCAGCGGCAACGGCAGCAGCAGCAGCACCACCGCTGGGAGCAATGGCGGGAAGCCGGTGCAGGACTCGCGCCCACCTCAGCCGAAGCCAGCGCTGCCGTCTCTGGCTCTTCGAGTGTTGCGCCCGCGCCCTTCCGCTTCCCGCACGCCGTCTACCTGCGCCTGCTCCAGGGGGGCGTCTACAACTACTCGTACGAGCAGCTGGCCACGCTGCTGCAGGTGGGGCTTCGATCTGGGGTTGCCTGCCGGATGCAGTCGGATACAGACGTGCAGTGCTGTGGTGTGCAGTGCGCTGGAACGAGTTGTCAACTCCATCGCGCGATTGCTTCTAGACCCCTGCCGCTGTGCTGCGTCTTCGCGTCCTCCTCCTCGTGCTCCGCCACCAAGGTCGCTCATTTCGCCGCGCCAACGGCTGCCGCCCCTGCCCCTGCTGCCGCCTCTGCCCCTGCTGCCGCCCCTGCCCCTGCTGCCGTCTCCGCCCCTGCTGCAGTCCTTCCGCTCCCTTGGTGTGCCCGTGAGTGACGATCTGGCGCTGCAGGTGGGCAGCCGCATGGCGGCACAGCTGCTGGAGATGGCGACGGAGCAGCGGCAGGCGGCGCTGGCGGCGGTGCTGGGAGGCAACGGTGGCGGAGGCGGAGGCGCGGGCTATGGTTGTGTTGCGTAAATATTGTATGGGTGCCGTGATCGGATGCTCTGATGTGCCCACACGCATTTCGGGTGACCTCTATGGCTCGTTAAAAGTGAGCCGATGACGGCTGAAGAAGGCGGGGATTCGACTGAATGGGTTCGACTGCTCCCTCAGGTCTGTGATTGGGATCTATCAGTTAGGGTCTGCGTTGAGGGGCGAGAGGAGCAAGCTTGTGAGCGAGAGCGTCGGGTGCGCCTGAAGAGTAAGAAGATGAGGTTTCGCACAAGGTGAGGGATTGCAGAGTTCGGAAGAAGCTGAGGGGCTAACAGAGAGGTAAGGAGAGGAGAAGAAAATAACCTGTGTCAGGCGGCTGATTGTTACTAGCAGGAGTGTAGCAATGATGATAATGATCAATGTTTTGGGCGCTCCTTTTCGAAGGAGCACTGAGGGAAGGAACATCCCTAGGGGCTGGTGGCTGTACGGTTGACATGTGGCAGCTACCCGCACCGGAGGGGCCCTCAGGGAGAAAGCGGTGTTCCTTCCAGGTACTTGATTCAACATCTTGCAGGGAGCCGGAAGACTGACGATGAGGCTCTCGATGTCGATGGTGACGATGGCTATTGAATATCGTTGCGTGGATGCTCTTTAGTGCTTTTAGCAGGGCATCACAACTGTACTATTAAGGACTGCCAGGCCTTGAGTACGTCTACAGCTGCTGCGTTCCTCAAACAGCTAGTGGTGGTTAGGACGAGCGGGTCATACCCGGCCTGCTTTATATAGTCGCAGGCGAGGCAACGTATGCCATCGGGCCGCTCGAATTGTGCTGCCAAGGCGGGTTTCGTTGGCACAGAACTGGGTTCCATCTTTGTACCACCTTTCTTTGTTTGATAGAGAGTATTAAGTGAAGCTGACTCTTTATGGCTTGGCTCCAACCGAGTGTGCTTCTGCGGCGCCTGCATGATTGCCACGTCGACCGGCTGGACCCGGTCGCCTTGGGGCGGGCTGCAGCTGCCTTCTGGGCGCGCAGCTGCTTTCTGGGCGCACAGGCTGGCCGGGACACTGTTCCTATTTGTTTCGATGCGGGCCAGGCCTCGGCCCCCACTGTTTTCGGTTTCAAGGTTCGAGTGGGCGCTGCAAGCGGATGGTCAGCGTCTGGACAGCTTTGGTCTGCCACAGAGCCATGGTGTCGTTTGGCACAGATCGCATGGTGAAAGCTGCGTGCCTTGCTTCGGAGGGGAATTGCACGATACAACGACTTAACGTCCAGTGCAACGCCAATGCCCTGCCTCTTTGGCGTCTCCACAATATCTCATAATTGCTGTAATCCTGTTGCAGTCAAATGTAACGAGTGCAATCTGGGCCCGAATAGTGATGGGGACCGGAAACAACGGAGGAAGTGCTATGGAAGGTCGGGAGAAGGGAGGGCAACACACGCGCTCCAACAGGCGCCTTAGACAACGCGAAATAAAATATTAAATGAATACGTGGCGCAGTCGTAGGAAGAATGCGCAGAGGTAGGCCTGGGGTAGGCTTCGTCGCGGCCGTTGACGTGGACGCAAACATTATTGAGGCTCAGGAGCCTTAAGCTGGAGCGCATCATGCGTCCATCACATGCATTAAATCAAATTCTGTTTTTTTTACATGTCCAGGTAGGCCAAACTTCATTCATACTTGAGCCTCCGGACTTCGGCCGGCCTTCCCCAACCGCCACGTGCTGTACTAATTCACGATTTCCAGTCGAGTTCAGTGTTTTCCGAACGCACCGCCGACCGCACACCGACAATCCTTGCGCATATCGCTCCAATGTAACCGTAAGCCCTAACAGTTGTTGCTTCTGATCCTGTAAGCACTCTAGGCACAGCAGGACTGAGCTCTCGGATAGGGCATTGTGCTCTTCGGGCAACCCAGGATTATAGCCATCACCACCACAAGGCGTGGTTATACAGGTGCAGCCTGAGCTCAGGCGTCCTCAAATTACGCAACGCGCTTGCACGTCATCATGCCAGCGGATACAACCTTCGCGACCGCTAATGGGGAGCGAGGTTCAATCCTTCAGGTGCGATTATAATGGAGCTCCTTGAATATAAGGTCTTAAGCGTCTTTGCCAAGGCGTTAATGGCAGAACTGGACCACTAGGAATGTCATGCCCTTCGATGCTGACGCCTCACTAAGAGTCACACCCAGCTCCACTTTCGCCCAGAATCTCTCCCATCGTAAACAGCCATCCAAAATCTACCGTGCGTAGGTGATGGCGGACTCAAAGCCGCGCAATAGCTTCTTCAGCTGCTTTGGCTGTGGCCTGGCTGGCCCAGCCCGCAATGAATCTGACGCTCCGGACGCGAAGAGCCAGCATGTAGCTCCTACGAGTCCCGCATATGGCCAGCAGCCAGGCAGCCCCAGTGGCGCCGGAATCAGCCCGCGAGCGGACGCGGGCGGCAGGCGCGTGTCGTCCGTGGCGGTGCAGCTGCCGCCGGGTTGCTTCGCGGGCGAGATCACCCCCAGAAAGGTGAGCAGCGGGTGGGTAGGAGCAGGTCTCCGTCGCACCGGCTTACGGAACGCATGCTGTACACGTCACGACACCTCGGACCGGACCTCAACTCGCCGCCCGCCCGCACCTCCCGGCTCCGTTCGCCGATTGACAACAGCAGGGCGATGCCGACAACGCCATCGCGGCCTCCCCAGCCGCGAACACACTCCGAGACCCCGCCCTGCCCAGCCCTCCCTCGAATGGCTCCGCCTTCACCGAGGTGTTCCACCCCCGCCGCCACCCACGCAAGCCCAAGGTCCGCACCAGCCGCGTCTCACCCGCGCACGGCACCTCGGACGAGCTGTCTGCCGCCACCCTGTCTCCGTCCAGCTCGGCCACCAGCCTCCCGCAGGAAGATGACGTGGCAGTTGCGCTGAGGCCGGACAGGGAGAGCGATGAGGAGGACGGCCATTACGATGACGATGATGGCGATGACAGGGGGACCGCGCTGGCGGCGCAGCAGGCTGCCCAGTCGATGGAGGCGGGGGAGCAGCAGCAGCAGCAGCACCCGGGAATGGTCAGTGTAACGTCGTTCCACAAGTCTGTGTCAGGCGGCAGCAGCGCCGCACGGACGTCGTCGGCGACGAGCCGGGTGGCGGACGGCGGGCAAGGCGGCGCGGATGCCGCATGCAGCGACGTGGTCTCGGAGCTGGAGCCCTGCCCCATCTTCATCCGCCGCGGTGCAAGCTGCAGCGGCGCCGACCCTCCGGCCGGGTTCGGCGGCCCCGGCTCTCCTTCCGCCACCGTGGCTCCCGCAAGCGCCCGCCGGAGTTCCTTTGCGGGGGACAGCAGCACGAGCCTGGTGGGGACCGGAACCGTCAGCCCGCCGATGAACCAGCTGCAGCAGCAACAGCCTCAGCAACTGCGCACTTCGTCCTCTCTGCGGCCCTCACCCATTTCGCCGCAGCTGCAGGAGCCACAGCTGCTACAGCCCTCGGCCTCGCAACGCCTGACGCCGCCGGCGACGCTACTGCCTTCTGCGTCGCTGCGGCTCTCGCCGCTCTCCCCGCCCCGGATACTGTCAACGTCGCCATCTCTGCGGCCTTCGCCGCTGCTGCCGTCGCCCTCGCTGTCTCGCCACGCGCCGCTGTCGCCACTACAGCAGCAACAGCCCGGAGACCAGCAGGGCGGCGACCTGCTATTGCGACTGCCGCCCCCGCAGCCGCCGCTGTTTCACAGCGTTTGCTCATTCGGCCGGACCGGCGGCCCCACCGCCCCACCGACGCTGCCCCGCGCAGGCGCGCTGACCCCCATCCCCCACGCCAGCGAGCACGCGGCTGCCCTGAACCGACTCGCCAGCCTGCAGATGGCGCACCGCCAGCGCCATCAGGAACAACAAGGGGAGCAGGCAACACAGCCGCACGATGCCTCGGCAGTGGTGCAGGCGCCGGCTGCAACCTCGAGCAACAAGCAGCAGCCGCAACAACAGCAGCAGCCGACACACCCGCAGCTGGGGCTTGCTGCGGCTGCTGTTGCTGCTTCACCTCCCGAGGACGCCGAGGCCGAGGCCGGGGACGCCGACTCGGTGGTGGGCGACCTACCGCCTCCACCACCGCAGACGTGGCTGCAGACAGCGCCCTCAGCCGCTCTCGCCGTGGAGCCCGTGCGTCGTACGGCCTCCCTGGAGCAGCCCAGGCCCTCGCCCGACGGGGAGCTGCAGCACACCGCGGCGCTCAGCGATGTGGGTGACCTGACTACCGGCGGAGCGGGCTGTGAGCCGTCCCTCAGCTCCCACGCGGCCAAGTGGCTGGAGGAGCTTCTGCCCCCGGTGCCATCACCCAAGGGCTTGGGCTTGGAGGCGCGGCCGTCGACTACTGGTGCAGCGCGGGCCGGGGCGTTGGGGTCGCCAGCTGCCGCCAAAAGTGCCAAGGCGGTCACCCAGCCGGCAGCTGCGGATAGCTTCAAGTGTTTGCTGCGGGAGATTGAGTAGCGTAGCAGTGCCGCGCCGCGCCGCTGGTGGGATTTGAAGGCAGCCCTGTTGGGTTGACGGCCCTGCAGATGCAATCAAACCACCGCGACGCCTGCTTCCCGCCTCTCTTATTACCGGCCGACAGCGTACCCCGGCCGCGAGCCTGTGTTGAGTTCGTTCTTCGTAGGGCCATGGCTTACCCCACTCACAGTAGAGTACATAACCCTCGGCAGTGGGGACTGAGGGTCGAAAGGTAGAGAGTGCGCGTGCGTGCGGTATGGTCGCAGCGTTGCGGCCCTACCTGACGCGTGTTTTTACATGTGGACGTGTACATGTGCGTAGGCCCCTTTGGCATGGGCAAAGAGGGGTGAAACGGCGCCGGCATCCCCGGCGACCCAGCCGGGCTCAGCCGCGGGATGGCTGGTTATGGGCCGGGGGCAGGGGGCGGAGGTGCACGTATTTATGGACCTTCGAATCACCTTCGAATACGGTGGAGTAAATCAGGTGCGATGAGGGGCTAGCTCCTCAGATATATCCGGCGAGGTGCGTGCGCAGCTGGATGAGCAGCTCCGTCGCAGCTCCTGGGCGCTGGGTGCTGGCGGGGACTGCCAGG
This sequence comes from Yamagishiella unicocca, assembly GCA_003116995.1. NCBI lineage: Eukaryota > Viridiplantae > Chlorophyta > Chlorophyceae > Chlamydomonadales > Volvocaceae > Yamagishiella > Yamagishiella unicocca. Next base: position 175,292 of record BDSL01000102.1, read on the forward strand.
GAGCACTGCAGAATTGTCGCGCCCCGTGGCGCTTTGACAGTTAACGGTAGTGGTTACGCTGCGTGTGGGTGGACGTGGATCGATCGGAGGCCGCCACAACCCCAGCGGGGGCCGGCGGGCTGCGGGTGGCTGGCCCTGCGGCCTTAAAACTTTTCACGAATGGTATTTTTGCCCGCTGCTGGTCAGCAATCGTCACATAAACTCAGTGCCAATATAGCGACACGTATGCTTTGGCCTGCTGTCTATTCACTCGCGCGTTGTCAACACATACAGCGACATTTACATTTTCGCCTGGTTATGGACTTCCTGTCAACACATCGAAATATGACATACATACGAATAGCCGCCTACTTGACTGCGGGAGCTCTCCCTCAGAGCGGCTCTTATTGTGTTGTTTAGCGTCGCGCCGTACGCGTCGTATCACTCGGGCCCGCTCGTCCACCCGGCGATCCATCGCTAGATCGCTGGCTGGCTGCTGCCAAGTGTGGCAGCGGCAGCGGCGGCAAGTAAGGGCCGGTCGTTTTTTCTTAATCCTCAGAAAGGGTAGGGGTCATCGCTCTGGGCGCAGTTATTGTACGGTATGGCGCCCTGACCTGGGCGGCGTGTGCTTCCCGGTTAATTGGGTGCGGGTCTCGATCATGCATGGGTATGAGTTGGGGTGCAGGCGGAAGGTTGGGGCCATCGGTGGCCCTGCCCAGTGGTGGTAGGTTGCGCCGCACAGGCAGGTGCAAGGGACGCAATGACAACGTGCGTACGGCTGTCCAAGTGTTCGCGCACGCAGAACTGCGTCGGCACACTCTGCTGCCCGCGCGCTTTGGGTGGCGGGCGGGCCGCATGCACATCGATTGCTGCGCGCCGTCTGTATATATGCGGAGGCATGCGTCCGGGCATACATGTGGGCGTCACGGTTGTAAGGTACCCGGAATGGACAGCGCCTACGGTACGCAATACGGCATGTGCCATCCATGCGCAGGCTATCTAGCGTTCTCCTTGTGTCCTGACTGGCGTCGCTGTTTGTTGTAACGGTTACAGTGCTGCTGTGTCGAGTCTGGAAAGCAATAATCGATACCCGGAGGAGTTTATGCACAACAGAAGTGTCGGAGATTTAGGGCTTGGGGTGTTGGCCAAGTCGGTGCAGAAGTGGGAAAACAGATAAATGGTGGCAGGCAAGTTCACTTATCATGTTACGTGCAATCAGTGTGTGTACTGTGTACGCTTACAGTACATTACGTAGGATATTCGGTAACATCATTTCTGGAGCTACCCGGCGGCTCAAGCCGTCATATAGGATAGCATAGCATACAGCACCTGCCAGTCGGCAGTCAGATCCTGCTATGATCACGTCTCGAGCTAGCTCCCTCGCTCCCTCCCCGCCCGCACATACAGCACATGGCTGGACTGCATCATCGTGCAGCAGCAGCGACAAGCTGGACATACGGGACGGCACGCAGCGCCATAGGCTCAGCTGCCAGCCACGCACTACGCGCGGTCGTCGTCGCGCGGGCGAGATAACCTCCGCCGCCGGTGTCCTGCTGGCGGCGCATACGGTGTTATGCCCATGTATGTCGTATTCATGTCCCCTTTCTCACGTGCCCTAATGATGGGAACCAGGTTCTCTTCGATAAAATCCTGCATTGCGTTGCGCCCGTTGTCATTAAAGAGCCCCTTGTACTCTTGCAGCAGGCGTCGGAAGTAGAGCATACGAGCAGATGGGCACAGATATCTCAGCGTAAACTGCTGAGAGTTGTAAGCGAGTCGTTGCAGATCCAGTGTCCTGTTCTGCCATTGCTCGATTACGTCCAGTACGTCGTCGGGGCCGGTCTTGAATATCGGTATGTAGTGCACGCCCTCCTTCAGCGCGCGGACAAAGTACTCGTACCAATTCGTCTCCTCCTTGAGGATGACGCTGTTGGTGTGCATGATGCGGGAGAGCCTGAAGGCGTATGTGGTCCCGTCCAGGTGTAGCAAGAACTTCCTGCAACCATGAAAAAGTGCCCAAGCAAGCAACAAAAGGCATTACGCATATGTGCAGTAGTAGTAACTGTTACAGTGGGTTCCAGACCAAAAGGCAGAACCATATCTGTATTGCACAACCTGCGCAACACGCCGTACGTCGTACGGATGGCGCGACGGGGCCGAGGCATGCACATCATCCTTCCCGGCGTTGGCGCGCAATAATAATCGGAGAGATGTGTATGTGTCGATGAAGGTATGAATGTTCTCCTACTTACTTGTACTTACCCAACGCTTAACGGTTCAGGCATGGCATCGACTCAGTACAACAAATCCAGCTAAAATGGATCTTAGCACCACGCACACAGGAGCACTACTGGTGACATGAAAGCCGGAGTAGTTAAGCCGATGTCCCTTCGGCGCGTCTGCTGGGGGACATGGGCCCCGCTTCCCTTCCCTGGTTCGCCCGGGCTTGAGGACACTGTAACATTCTTATTGCTAGGGCTCAGCGCGAAGGCTTTCGAAAGAAAATTGAGTGGCTGCTAACTGGACCTGTCTGGGCGCACCAGCAGTAGTGTGAGGTTGCAAGATTGTGACAAGTTCGCCCGCCGTTGTTCACCGAGTCGTCCAACGTACAGTACGTCCGGCAAATCCCTCCCTATGGCATATTAAGGTCGGTTACCCCTCGGTTTGGCAAACCGAGCCTCTAACCCAACCGACCGGGTGCTTACTCCCTACGTAACCCCCCATTAACCCCTTCAGTGGATTAACCCGCGTTTTCGTTTCAGTTCCGCCGGGTCCAAGCACCAACACGACCTATCGCCCCTAAAACCCTGATATCGTTTCTTCGCATGTCGGTATCATTAACACCAATCTCTATGCTCACGAAAGGCTGGTTTGATACTGGCTCACAAGAAACCGGCCTGCTCGTTTGCTGGCATGCTGCTGATCATCAATCCTGCCCTATCGGCAATCCATCTCCATCTTGCCGCACCGCTGAATATCCGCAATGTTCGCCGCGTTGGGGTTCACGTGCATTGCCCGTCGCCCTCGCTCTAGGCTAGGCTCCCGCCGTGCACTCCCTGAACATCGCAGTCCTCCATCTCAAGCATGCGCCGGCAGTGCCCAGCACTCCCCGCCGGCGGCAATGCTGGCCCCGAACGCCACGCTGGCCGATCCACCTATCCGCCAATCCACCAAGCACCAGCATGCCCTCTCGTGCGTGTTCCGATCACTCAACACCCATGCATGCATGGGTAGTGACACTTTTTTCCCGCGTTTCAGCCGCTTAACCAACACACGCGTACATGCACACATACGCACGTGCCAACGCGTTTATTTGTTACGGTGCGTGTACAAGTGGCTAGCGAGCTAGGTACGGGCGTCGGCCCGACCGGGGCATCTGTCGATCGACTCACCACCGTGCATGGTCTCGCATGTGGACGTCGCTGTTCGACGTGCGCATTCCCGGGTACCGCTGTGGCTCGAAGGTGAAGAGGCTGGAGATAAGCTTTTCCGGGTGGCGCATGCTGAGGTTAGCCATGTACTCGCGGCTCCAGAACCGCTCCAGTTGCCCGGAAACATTGAAGAACTTCGGGCTGCCGCCCCAGTTGGCCCGCCCATTGAAAAAGCCCCTATTGTGCTTCAGCTGGGACGGGTAATTGTACATGGGGTGCTCGCTGCCCACCATGAACGGAAACAGCAAGTCAACCTGTGCGTGCGCATGTAGGCAGCAGCAGCAGGCAGCAGCAAGCGCTGACGTTAACGGGATGTATGCCAAGCGTGCAAGCACTATGATGTGCGTGCGGCAGTCGGTGCGGGCCAGCTGGCTGCCGGCTACATACATGCATCTTGCGACGAAATATTTACGTGCGTCATGCGCACATCATGTAAGCGAAGCTTCGATCGCTTCGCTAAAGCCACGTGCACTGGATGGATGCAGCGGCCCCCCCGCTTCCTTCGTTCCTTCCTTCTTTGTACACAGCGGTTGCTTGGGGACCGGCCTACCTACCCGCTGACCCGCCGGCTGTCCATCTACCTACATACCTGCTGCCTGCTGCTCATGGCGAGGTAGGGTAGCCACGGATACCTACCGCCGTATCGCCCGCGCGAGTGCTAGGCCACGCCCGTGTCATCCTTGGCATCCCGAACTCGCCAGCTATTGACCCTCATGCGCAGATTTATGCAAGTGTAATGGATATATAATTGCAGGTATGTACACATGCAGCAACCAACGTCCAGCACTCTCCCTATGGTCAGCAGTAGTGCCTCAACCAACCGCCGGTCGTCACAGCTTCCTTGCCACCACCGACACGCACCTTGCCCTGTTGCACGTTTTTGGTGATGGAAAGGGCGGGTATGGGACACGAGCCGTGGTCACCACTGTCACACCAGCCGTTGTCCTGATCACTGAGGAAGAAGAACATATCTGCAGCAGATAGGCAGCAGCGAGCAGGGCGAGCGCGTGGTTGCTTGCTTACTTGCTTTTTTTATTGATTGCCAGACTGCTGACTGATCGCTCTGGATGGCTGGGCGATGTAAGTATCAACGAACATCTGTCCGATCCATCCAACCTCCGTGGAGGTCTTGGCCAGGAAGCAAGTGTAAGCACTACATACTATCTAGGTGCTGCGTCTGTGTGCTGTGCACGCTATATGCCTCCACATGATCCAAGCGATGACTGGCCTGCTGTGGCTCGCTCTTGCCGACGAACAACGAAAGGGATCCACGCACGGTTTCAAAAACCGCAGTGCGTGGAGGTTTAGGAGCTTGCCGTATCTCAGCGCGTGCGGCAGGCAGTGAGCTATTATCTAAGCGGCGCCAGCGGTGTAGGCTCTCTCGCTCTCACTGTAGCAGAAAATGGAAAATGGAATGACCACTCCATCCAATCTCGGCCAACAACATCCTTGATAGTAACTTGCATGGAAGGTTCGTTGGTAAGTCACCCAATTAACAGAAAGAGAGGGTGACAGGTAGCTATTGCTGGTATGGCAGTGGCATTTCCACTGCTTGCCTGGAAATTCCATTTTCGCCGACATCTGCTGAAAGTAGTACTGCGTCGCCGTGATCCACAGCGTGATTCCCTCCTCATGTTGGTCGTTGGTCTTCTGGCTGTGATTCCACGCCGAGCTGCAGTTACGTGCGTGACAGCAGTGACCGAAGCAGACCAAAGTAAGGCCGACCGTCGATGCGGTCCCATGTATGTGCAAGCATATTTCTTCCTAATACACAAAGAAAGGTGCTCAACCACTCGTGTGAACACGACACATTGGATGGACGGTGACATGTATGTTGTCGTACGTTCACTTCCGTACGCATGGCGGCAAGATTAAGGCATCCGCGTGTCTGCCAGCGCACACACATAGATGTCCGCTCTGTCGCTAGCTAGGGGGCATGCCCCCAATTTAGCTTTACTTCGTGGCAACTTGGGTGTAAGCAACTTCGGTGTAAGCAACGGTATATTTGAGTATTGCCATGCTTCCAATATTTACAGCATATGCCCCTACATACAACAGCTAGCAGAGATTTCCTAGCATAAGTAGATAGTGTTTTTCGTTCTTGGCCACTCAGCCATACATGCTTTGGGTTTTGCCGCCCGCCACCGCCCGCCTGGCCCCCCGCCCGCCCGCCGGCCACCGCGCGCCTGCCACCCAAGCAGCAGCAGACGACAGCAGATATGGTCGGATTTCGGTATGGGGCCCCCCTCCCTCTTATCCTGGGCTCGCCCGGCTTGAGAAAACTGTAACATCTATAAGATAGAAGATCCAGGATTCTGACTTGGCCTGCCTGCCAGCAGCCTTCAGCAACCATTTGCCTATTTATTTATTAGCCATCAAGCTGTATGGTCAACGTAACTTACTGGAATGGATAATACCACTTGTTGTTGTAAATTAATATCATGCTCTGCAGGAACACCCCGCCGTTCTTCCACCGGTCCATGAACGCCTCAATGCGCGACTTGTTCAAGGGTGCCCGTTGCCTCCAGAACTCTAGGTCCGGCTCCATAACCTCCTTATAGAAATCCTCGAGCTCTGCGTCCCTGGTCGCACACGGCAGCATTCCCGGGTTGCCGGCAGGGTCCCAGTTTTCCTCCACAGTCAGGTAGCTATGGCATGCTTGGTGTTGAGGATCCTCGTCGCTGAATTCCGTGTTGCTGTTGTTGCCGGCGGTGCCCTGGCCGGCAGCAGCGGCGGCATGCTGTCCTGGTGACGATATCAGCGCCTGTAAGGCCACCAGCAGCACTGCCAGCAGACTCCTAAGTTTCATAGCGTAATTCCTGCATCGGCGGAATCAGATGTTACTGCAACTTAAAAGAGAAAATGTACACCGCCGCAGCTGCTGTGACGACAGTTGAGTAAGCAAGCCAACGCGGCATAAAAGATCTACCAGGGAAAGCCATTATGAGTTGATGTCCTAAATGTCCTCCGCCCAGCATACATGCGGAACTGACGACTCGGAACTAACACCCAAGCAATGCCACAATTCTAACCTGCAGGCAAACAACTGGACCACGGGCTCGCTCAATATCATCTCATTATTATCATCTTAAGATGTAGATTATCACCAGGAGTTTGCTGCGTACGCACATGCCCATGGATGACGAATAGACGATCCGGAAGGGCATTCATTCAGTCGTAGCCGTCCAACAGGAAGCAACGCTCCTCAAACAATTTCGCCCGGGCTTGAGGACACTGTAACATAGCCTTACTATCAATTTAATGTACAGAAACTGTGGTACCTCGGCGGATTATGGACGGACGAGGAAGTCCGACTGGGGAGGTAATGATAATTGACGATTGGACGAAGCCCTTCCCGTAAACCCCACAAACCGAGGTCAAGGGGCGCCAATATTAGATTATTCTAATCGGTTGGCATGCCCGATATCGGGACACGGCAGAGCACCGAAGGCCCTTTCAAATACCACCCGCGCGCACGGCTTGCTTGTTAGTTTCGCTACCATTCTTCCTTTCCTCTTCAGATACTATCCCTATATGCTTTGAGCCTGACGAATACAACGCCGAACAAACACTGTCTTTTGGGGTCAGTTGCTCGCCACGCTGTCGCCGCATGCCAGCGCATGCCGAACGATGGCCGGGCAAGCCAGCCACCGGCTTCGTCCAATCGTCAATTATCAGTCGAACTTCCTCGTCCATATGTTCGACCCTGAATCCGCCGAGCGAGGTACCACAATTTCTGTACATTAAATTGATAATAAGGCTATGTTAAAGTGTCCTCAAGCCCGGGCGAAATTGTTTGACGAGCGTTGCTTCCTGTTGGACGGCTACGACTGAGTGAATGCCCTTCCGGATCGTCTATTACTGTCTATTCGTCATCCATGGGCATCGATGTACGTACGTAGCAAACTCCTGGTGATAATGTACACAATAAGATGATAATAATGAGATGATATTGAGCGAGCCCGTGGTCCAGTTGTTTGCCTGCAGGACTGGAACTGTGAATCTGTCACAGTTGGGAATCTGTCCTGCCTGGGCTGACTGTCTCTGCATGGTTTGGAGAACTGGGTCTAACGGTTTGTCGTTACCCACTAAGCCGGCTGTCGTACCGCTACAGCACTGTCAGTGTCCTTAAACACTTGCTGATTCTCTAAACGGTAGTTCGGACGGCCCCCACGCAGCAGTTGGACTTTAGCCTACAATAAGCTGGTAGAATAGAGGATTGTCCAGTAACGCCAAGTAAGCCCGTTGTTTATAAAACTTTTACGCTTTGGTAGCTGATGTACTAAATTTTAGCAAGCGCTTTATTTGCTTTGGTAGCTAATGATGAACTATGATTTCTGAGCATAACTGGTGTTCTATGAACGTTCCTTTCTGGCGGTCCCGCACGCCCGTCAGCGGTCGTAACCTAGGCGTACGTGACCGCCGGCATACGGACTTCGGTTCGTGGGGTATACGGTCAGGGCCTTCGGGCCTTACGTCTCAAACTCATACGATCGAGAGCAGGATTGCTTTAGTCATGACGTCCGGTCGACACCGACCACCACTGGTATATGGCTGTACACCTTCATACAGATTGAAGTAGAGGCCGCTACATTACGAGTAGCTGCTTCCGCCGCTCGCTACATTACGAGTAGCTGCTTTCGCCGCTCGGCTATGTACGGCGGTTCGCTTGCGGAGGCGATACACCGGGCGGGAATATGTGAAGTCACATCATAAGTTAGACCTTCCATAAACCGTATGTCTGACTATAAGCCTTACACATCACTCCTTCCACTTTTTCCTCAACTTTCCCCGCCACACATCAATGATTTTCACTCACCGCCCAAATATCAGAACGGAGTTCAGTGCAAGTTTGTTCAGGGGCAGAAAGTCATCAGAGTTCATTTGGGTTGGACGCTTTTTACCGATGCAGGAGTGAGAAAAGGCCCTTGGAAAAGGCGGCCACAATTCCTGTTAATTTTTCTAAATACATGAACCTCGTTAAGCAGACCGTTCTTTGTAGCGGGATTTTCCCCACCCGAGACTGTATATATAAAACTACCGCGGATGCCGAATAAACACTATGTACACGGGTCGGACAAGCAGCTGCACACACGGAACGCAGAGCCAAATGGCCGAATGCAAAATGGCGAACCCTAATAGGCAAAAATACAAGCGAGCGTCGGGAAGCCGCGCGGAGGATGCTCGTCATGCCATTCCAAGCTGAGCCAAAAAGCCGAGATCGTATGTGCCATGGGTCGGGATCGTACAATACGAGCACCGAGCCCGTACATTTTACCGCCGATGCCGAAAAGTAGTGGCCGGAGAAACAGCTGAGACGGGCCGCATTTCCGCTCGGCCGGGAGCACAATAAAAGTCCCCACCGGCAGTACCCCAAATTTACAGCGGGGGCTGGGAAGCTGCGCGCAAAAAGATCGCAAATGGACCGGGAAATAGCAGCCGCGAACGGACAGAATTGCCACCTGGCAGATGCTTATCAAAGGATCCCTCTAACGGGCGTTTTTTAGAGCAGGTGGGCCACACGAACGCAACTCACCGTGCCCTACAACGCAAGAGGAATAGCAGCATGTCCATGGTACCAAATTGGGTTGGCTGTAAAAATGAGGTAGCAAATAAACATAAGGGGGGCCATGCGAGACAGCGCCAGCTGAGAAAACCGTGCGAATGCGCAACGCTGGTACTCCGCCTCACGATACAGGCTGGGGACCGGTATCATAGGTACCTTAGATACCTCGCAACGTAACAAATAAATAAAATGTTTACGTGACCTCAAGCCCGATTTACCCAGGACAAGAAGGGGGGTCATGTCCTGGACTCAACAGAGGCAAGCCGGGCCAGACCCAAGGCAGACCCAGACAACACCGCACCATACGAGATGACAGCGCTAGCAGCCAGCAGACGCCCCGAACGAAAGCCACCCCAAACACTTGACACCTCACCTCGCCCAACACAGTGGACCCTGACAAGAATGACAACCCAAGCACCCCTGGAAAAGACGAGCCAGTCAAGTCAAGGACAGCACGTGATCCCATCCTCCACACGCCCTTCCATCCACGCATACTATCTAAACCGAAAATAACATACACGATCATCTGCTTCACGAAGAAGACGGTTCCCGTCTTTATTATTTACTTAGCACACGAATAAACGTTAGCGAAGACGCATTGACCTCTATGTACTGCCCGCATGCCCTACTGCTGTCTCTTATTATTATTATTATTATTACATTACGCCGGCACTAGGCCTGGCATGTTGTTAAGGGGGCGGGGCGGTGAGGGCATCAGTACACCCTATACGCTCGCGCCACCAGTACCAATCCACCTCATATCGCTAAGGCCCACGCCACATTATCGCTGTGGAACACTGTCTCTTATTCCAGATAGATAGAGTCCTTAGTCGTCCTTTCATTCTAAGGCTTAGTCCTGATCATTGAGTCCTAAGTCCTGAGTCTTGAGCCCTGAGTCTTGAGTCCTGATGAGTCTTGTGTCCTGAGTCCTGAGCCTTGAGTAGTCTTACTTGAGGTCATTAGGAGGGATGGCAACCTAGATAGGCGGATTGGGGTAACGGGCCGCTCACGGTATATGGATGCCGAGAGCTTGGATTAAGATGCGGTGACACAGGATTAGGTTAGAGGCGTCATGGATTAGGATGCGGTTGGCCTCGGATTGGGTTGCAGTGGCCACGGATTGGGTTGCAGTGGCCACGGATTGGGTTGCAGTGGCCACGGATTGGGTTGCAGTGGCCACGGATTGGGTTGCAGTGGGCCCGGATTAGGTTGAAGTGGCCACGGATTAGGTTGCAGTGGCCACGGATTAGGTTGCGGCGAGCACGGATTAGGTTGCAGTGGCCACGGATTAGGCTGCAGTGGCCACGGATTAGGTTGCAGTGGCCACGGATTGGGTTGCAGTGGCCACGGATTAGGATGCGGTTCTTCGCGGATTAGGATTACGTTGTCGTGGATTAGACTTCCTGAACGGATTGTGAGCGGGGGGGGGTCGGATTAGGAAGGGTTGCCATCCCTCCGGGTCATTACCCCACTGTCACTGCGTATTCTGTGTCTGAAGCATAAAGCACTACACCAAGGATCTTGTTCTTGTGCTTTGACTAATTAGTCAAAGCTGATAAGCTGCGAGCGCCCAGCACGCATAGCCCATTCGAAGTTCCGGTCATTATTGCCAGGATTCAGCGAGTGTCCTGCCGCATGCATGCAGGCTATCCTATCGTAATCATCGAAACAAATAAGCGTACAATGTCCGTCACTTCCAAATCCAACAAGTACAGTGCACTTTGGGTCCTTGCAACCATTACACAGTAACGATTCACTAATAATAATTATTATTATTATTACATTACGCCGGCACTAGGCCTGGCATGTTGTTAAGGGGGCGGGGCGGTGAGGGCATCAGTACACCCTATACGCTCGCGCCACCAGTACCAATCCACCTCATATCGCTAAGGCCCACGCCACATTATCGCTGTGGAACACGACCAGTTAGTGCAACTCGCCGGAGGCTGGTGCTCCTGCCACATCCCTAACTCATATTTGTATCAATTTTTGAGATTCAAGCGCTCTCCGGAAACCGGTCTTCCGCCAGCTCCATGTCCAGCATGTCGCCATGCTTGGTGTACTTGAGTGTACTTGATGATTGCATGGCGTACTTGAGTGTACTTGATGGTTGAGCCACCCGTAGGACGCACACGCTCCCGTCTCTGGCCTAAGCCCCAGCACTTCATACTAGAGTTAGTCCTCCCTAACCACACCGATGGCTATTGGCTGCCCGCACCATCGGGATCGGCGACAGGATTCGAACCTGCATCTCCTGTGCCGCACCTTGTGGGAATTGAACCTGGGATCTCCCAGGCCATAAGGATTGGATTTTTCGGGCTCTCCCAATTGAGATACACCGATTCACTAATAATAACAATAAGGTTACACTGGCGCTAGGCCTTGCGTGTGTTAAGGGGGAGGGGCGGTGAGGGTGTCATCAGTACACCCTATACGCTCGCGCCACCGGGTACATCGGCCACTGTAACGCGGTCTCTCTCTCTCTACATACGGCCACTGTAACGCGGTCTCTCTCTCTCTCTACATACACGTAAGACAACATAGCAGCACGACATTCAAAGCAGCCGAAGCAACCATTGCACATACCAAACATAAACAGACATCTGATGTATATATAGGGCACGCACGCCTCTATCACGAACACGTTCGTGATCTTGTTTTATAGTAGACAGTACAGCATTCAAGGCGTACGACTCTCACGTACGATGTTACGGTGGTACGATGTCACGGTAGGTGGTACGATGTTACTGTAACGAAGGTCGCGAAAAGGCCTCCTAGGATGCTGAGCGAGCGTACTTATTAGTACTTGTTAGGTCTGTTGTACAGCCTTATGTGCTTGCTGTGTAGCTTCGCTACATTTCCCCCCCTCTGAAGGGCGCACGTCCTCGGGCACCCACGCCTTCTGCGGACTCAGCTGAGTCCCCTTCAGAGGGGGGGGAATGTAGCGAAGCTACACAGCAAGCACATAAGGCTGTACAACAGACCTAACAAGTACTAATAAGTACGCTCGCTCAGCATCCTAGGAGGCCTTTTCGCGACCTTCGTTACAGTTACGGTGGTAATGGCCAGTGTTACGTCCCGTGCTTTCGTACCGCATGCGTGCGTCCGTTCGAGCGCCATAGTTTACTATTAAGCAAGGCAATAATAATTATTATTATTATTACATTACGCCGGCACTAGGCCTGGCATGTGTTAAGGGGGCGGGGCGGTGAGGGCATCAGTACACCCTATACGCTCGCGCCACCAGTACCAATCCACCTCATATCGCTAAGGCCCACGCCACATACATTATCGCTGTGGAACACGACCAGTTAGTGCAACTCGCCGGAGGCTGGTGCTCCTGCCACATCCCTAACTCATATTTGTATAAATTACTGAGATTCAAGCGCTCTCCGGAAACCGGTCTTCCGCCAGCTCCATGTCCAGCATGCCGCCATGCTTGGTGTACTTGAGTGTACTTGATGGTTGAGCCGCCCATAGGACGCACACGCTCCCGTCTCTGGCCTAAGCCCCAACACTTCATACTAGAGTTAGTCCTCCCTAACCACACCGATGGCTATTGGCTGCCCGCACCATCGGGATCGGCGGCAAGGCAATAACATCCTGGCTGGATGGACACTATGGCGCACTACTATGGAACGCTTTATGAATGTGTTATCCAGGCCGTATTTCATCGATACAAGACAACATTTTGTATGCAGCAGGGAATGAGGAATAGGTTAAGATCATTAACCAGTCAGCCGCCTGCTGCCTTCGTCACATACCGTGAGGAGCCGGCAGGAGAGGGCTGCAAGGAAGTCACTTCGTTCGTCCGATGATCTGTGTCGTGGCCTGCTGCTGGCCCATATATACATGAGGCCATCATGGTTGCGCTTCCGTGCTTGCAGCCGTACGTTCTGGCTCCCCTGCCTGCAACTCTCGCATTCAGGCATTCTGCAAAGAAAACCTTTTGTACAAAAGAAGAGAAAAACCGTTAAGAAGATACGTTCGGGGATGCACGCTGGAGATAGAACGTGGTTGAGGAAACTAAAAGTTGGAGGTTCGTAGCCGGTGTGCGCCCTACCTCAGAGATATTGGTGTAAGACCTTGTCCGGCTTCTAAGGGCCTTGACCTGAAATGTGACAAGACACATTGACAACGAAATATTAATGCTTACAGCTTAGCAGTTCACATGTGGCGCAATCGCTGGCTCGCGCTCTTTTTGAATTTACGCATTTTTAACTCGCAGGCTCGAACGACTCTTGCGGTATTTGTTGGATCACCGGATAAATTGGAGGTCAAGTTTTCTGGATCAATTTAACACATGGTAGCTGGATGTGTCAGGCAGCAGCACTGTTGACGCAGAGCCAAGTACTCCACGCTGAAACAGCTGCCACCTACATTTTTCACCATTTCCTCTATCTGCAGCAGTATTTGTTGTATCACGTTCTGGACTTAACGTGATGGCGACCATGATCTGTTTCCCGCCAATTCTGCCTGTTCGACGTACACTACTGACGTACGTCTCTGAAGGCTGTAACTCTGCCGTTACAGACTGGAACTGTGAATCTGTCACAGTTGGGAATCTGTCCTGGGCTGACTGTCTCTGCATCGTTTGGAGAACTGGGTCTAACGGTCTGTCGTTACCCACTGAGCCGGCTGTCGTACCGCTACAGCACTGTCAGTGTTCTTAAACACTTGTTGATTCTCTAAACGGTAGTTCTGACTGCCCCCAGCAGTTGGACTTTAGCCTACAACAACAGCTGGTATCGAGACGACGGCTGCATACAGATTAGGATGCCGGCTGAGAGCGTCTGCAATGTTCAAAGAACCAGATACGTACTCCCAGTTGTAAGGGGTTTGTGATCAGTTTTCACAGTGAACGGCCTACCTTCCAGGTAGCCAGTAAGCAAGGGTACCATCCCAATGGCGCCAGGCATGCCTGGCGCAATTACCATTGACCGGCCTCAGGCATGCCTAGGCATGCCTGGCCACTTGCTTTCTGCACGGGATGCCACAGCCCACTTTACGCCTATTTTCTCTTATAAAAAAAATTAGCCTACAGGCAAAGGTCATAGCCCCGCCCCTGAGAACGGGCATCTCCAAGGCCTGTCCATCTCAATGGCCACAGGCGTGCCTGGGCATGCCTAGGCATGTGACATCGCGCACGGGGGCTGCATGCGACTGCTTCTGTTCCTACCAACGTAACAAAGGAGCCTTTGAAGGGTTTCCGAAAAGGCATGGGCATGCCTGCATGCTTTCTGGGGAGCGTGCCTGGGCCTATCCATTCCAATGGCCACAGGCGTGCCTGGGCATGCCTGCACGTGTACGACCACGCCTGGGGGCTGCACACACCTGGTTCTGCGCCTGCCGGAGCGACCAGGGAGCCTTGGAAGGCCCCTCGAGCGGGTATGAGCGTTTCCCTGGGGAGCGTGCCTGGGCCTATCCATTCCAATGGCCACAGGCGTGCCTGGGCATGCCTGGGCATGCCTGCACGTGTACAACCACGCCTGGGGGCTGCACGCACCTGGTTCTGCGCCTGCGGGAGCGACCAGGGAGCCCTGGAAGGCCCCTCGAGCGGGTATGGGCGTTTCCCTGGCGCCATTCTTTCAGGGCATGCAGTACAGCCAGCAATTCCTGCTCCCCAGTAGTATAACGACCCTCAGCAGATGAGAATTTTTTACTGGTAAACGCCACAGGTCGGCCGTTTTGCAGCAGGACAGCACCCGAACCATCCCTATGCGAGGATGGGCGTATCAGATAGGCTAGCAGGGCCCTAGCAGGGGCCTATCAACTGCGGCTGCTAGCGGCCCCGATTGATAACTGGGCTGCTAGGCGCCTGCTAGGGGCGTGCTAGGCCAGCTGCTAAGGACGGAACTAGGGCACCGCCTGCTAGCCTGGCTGCTAGGCTGCTAGATGTATCAGCTATGTGCTTACATGTTGTAGTCCTTTAGTGCCGAACCAAGAGCCGGAAGCCTTTTTAAAGGGCATATTGTACATCGATCATTCTGTCTGGTATAAAAATACAGCGTTGCGACCGTATTATAATACGCGTTTTATGATACGCGCGTATGATAATACGCCAAATTCGCATGCGAGGTGATCGTCTTTTCGAGCCGGCGCATTACTGATGTGTTCATGGCGATACCTCTTTTTTCGCGTTTCGTCGCACATCGCTTGGATCGGAGGTATAACGCTTGTTTTAGGAGGGAACCACTGACAGCACGTTCACGTGCCGTTCAGCGTTTCGCTATGCCGTGCGGCCCCTCTCCCCCCGCATCGATCGATCCGTGCTTACACGAATTACTGTAAGGGTGAATACACCGGACAGAATGAAACACGTCACCGATTTATACTGTCGATACGCTACACGCCGGGCGCATCGCTACTACTTCGTTTGCCCGCCTCGAAACGAGATTGCCAAGCGGCCCCTTCCTGCAACATCGGCTTGCCAAATACCGCATGCCAAAGAAACATAATCACCATAGCATCAAAAGGATAAACGCTGCGATCCTGATGCAGTGGCGGAGGTTGTTCTCCCCCTCACCCTGACCCCGCACCGCGGCACCATGTTCTGTTCCCCTCAACGCAAACCTATGGGTTGCACGCACACTGACGGCTCCCTTGACCGAGCTCCGCGCTGATGACCCCCCTCCTCTGCCGCGCGATGCGTGCTGGCGCGTGTTTGCCCCCGTGTCAGCTGCTAGGCCCGCCACTGCATCGCCTACACCGCCCAGGTCACACCGTCCAGCCCACCACCGACAGCAGCACTAACGCCACAGGGCACGTCAACCGCTGCTGCCCGCCAACCCTGTCATTACCGCACGCCGCCGCGTCTCCCGAGCCGGTACTGGCACCGCGCCAAAAGCGCCGCGCACCATGCTCGTCCCGATCACGCCCCTCCCACCCACACCCCCAAAGCATCACGGGCAAACTCTTCCGTACCCCTCCACCCTCCCCTCCCCTCCCCTCCGCCTTCCCCCAATCCCACCCCTCCCCTGCCAATTGCTGCCGCTGCTGATACGGTAGCTTATGGCGCCAAGCTCCACCAGCGGCTCCCAAGCACGCTCCGGTCGCACCAGCGCCACCAGATTGCCGACGCTTCAGAAGGGCGGGCCAGTGGGCGAATGTGTGTTTTATAAATGCTGAGTGGGCGAATGTGTGTGTGCGGGGGAGGCGGGCAAGGTGGCACAAGGGATGGTGGGGTTTCGAGGAAGATCCGTGGATGCCAGGAAAAAACAGTTTAGGACAGACGTTTTGATATGCATGCCAACTGGGTTGGGGATACGGCAGCCGAAGGCCGTAAGTTGACCTTCGGCGGCTAAGCTAAATCAGCTGCTGCGAGACGACAGGAAGCGAGGACCCCGCGGAACGCAAGGAAACGCCTCATGGAACCGGTTTTGGGCGCTAGCTGGAGAACTGGGGGGTGGTGGTGAGCGATGGAAGAGCGTACAGCGCGGCACGGTCCCGACCCGCCCGAATATCGACCATAAGAGTTGCGGACGTTGTTTAGGAAGCCGGAAATTGCCAGATGAGGTCCGCCGGCGTTCATCGTAGGAGGCCGAAGCCGCGCCGCGCCGCCATGGGGGACTGGAGAACGCGAAGGCCTAAACGCAGGTCCAGACGCCCGCCCACAAGAGTGCAACGACTAGCAAAAAAACCAAAAAACCAGGTGCCCAACCCGGCGGCGGAACTCACCTAGAGCGGGTGGTGGAGGCGGTTGACGCGAAGCATGCGAGCAGGGGGCACCAGGGAGTGTCAGGAACAACAGCCAGGCGCGGAGCGGGCAGACAGGGGTCAAAGCAACGAAGCAGCCCCAGCGGCACGGAGAAAGAGACAGAGGCAGGGAAGGGGTGGCATGATATACGGTACAGTGGAGGCCTGCACGATGCAGAAAAGATTGGGCGTGAAGATGCGGGGCAGGGGGGGGGGAAACCAGTAGGCGATGGTGGGGTGGGGCAAGAGGGGTGAGCCGCCTCACAGCAGACAGAAAGCCCCGCACGCGTGACACGTCATCCGCCCACCTAGTCCTTGGCAGAAACCAACAGAAAACGCCTCAGAGGCGTTGGAGGAAGGACCACGACCGGGCGACCATCAGCAGCTTGTCCCGGCGGTCATTGAAGCCCGCCGCCCAGCAGTGGACGGGAACAATGCCATCCGCGAGCCACATGGGACCGCACGCGTGGGGCGGTGGGTGTGCCGGCACGATCGGCATACGGTAGTATCTGTCGATGGCCTTGCACTCATGCAACTGCGCCTCGAGCACGACACGGCTAAGGCCGTCGGGGCCGCTGTGTTGCATAATGCTCACGACCCGCCCGAACCACAGGCTGTGCACCTTGCGCTCTCCGGGTTTGCACAAAAACCACGCGCCGGGGCGGAGCGTTAGTGGGCCAACGCTGACTGATTGGTGCAGCGACAGGACCCAAGACACGCTGTTCTTGGCCTGCGCCCTCTCGGCCCGACTGAGCGCCAGCACAAACCGCTGCGGCTCGAGCATTCAATGATGAATCGATTGAGTAGATTGGCGTGCTCTTCCAGGGAGAGGGTCATCTGTCCGGCTCGCAAGTGGGAAGCCGCGGCCAAGGCCCACACCTCCTCTCCCCCTCGCTTGGCGGCGGCAGAAGGCGGCAGTACAGCATGTGAAGGTAGGAGCGCGTGTCGGAGAGCATGAACCCGCTACTGGAGCTTGCAGAGACGTCGATCTGGAGCTCGTGTTATCCGCACCGCATGCTGTCGCGGCTGGTAGCTCTGATAGCGTACCTAGCTCGTACAGTAGAGACTGGGTGTAGTCCGCGACGGCGCACATGATGTTCGCTGCCGGGTTCTGCCTGTTGTGATTTAGGTTGATAAGCATGCCCCAGGTGCTCTCCGCATGGAACATGGCGTGTTGGTGGGCGGGACCTGTGGGGTGGCGCCATCGCGGTACCGAGGAATGCTTCCTCAATCGTCCTGGGGTGGCACTTCCGAACTACACTAGGAGCCTGTGCCCCACTGGGAGCGCCCACAACAGGAAACCATCGCCCGCTCCCAACCCCCCAAACCATGTCCAGCGGCCGCTCACTTGGAGAGCGTTGAAACCAAGGAATGACGCAACAAATGCGCAAGTGCTCACCGAGGCCTCGGGAGGGAGGTCGTCCGAGATTCTTGTGTAGGCGGAGCGCTCCGCGCGCCGACGGGTCCTTCCGCCATCGTTGCCCGGGACGCAATCGGTCATGTCATCAGCGGAAGCCTCGCCGCCTACACCATGGGCACCGTGCCAGGCATGTCACGCTGGCCAGCACAACCTCTCCCCCAAGACAAAGCAGGACATGCCACTTTCGATCAACATGTCCCCACCAACTTGGTTAGGTATGGCTCCATAACACGCGATCCAACAGCGTAATTACCTGCCGAATCGCTGCTCTGTGTTGGTTCGGAGCTGTACGCAACGGACGATGGCGCCTGTTGACTGGCTGATAATGACGAGGTGCTGGACCATGGATCTTCACTGAGAGGGCGAGCGGATCGTTCAGTCTCACCGCTGGTCTTGGCGCTGCCAGTCGGTGTGCCGGAGCCCTGAAGGCCTGAAAAAGCATCATATGCTGCGGCGCTGACGGCCTGTGTGCCGGGGTCTGGAGAATCGGGCCCTTGCGCAGGGACTTGCCGGTTGTCACGACGCTGGTATCGTTCGTGTTCGTTTAGAGCCCATTCTATATCCTGTGTTCCTATTGCGCCATGTATGGCATCATAGTCGAGTTCAGGATTCCAATTTGGGTAACTATCCTGCGTGCCGAGCGGGCCCCAGCTTACATCTGACATGGCAACAGACAGCTAGGGGGCAAGTATACCTGACAGTTCAGTATGGCTGGTGTCCTGGTGATGAGCGGCTTCGTACAAATTGGTACGATAGCAGCAATCGGTTTTTTGCGCCTCCTTAGCGGCGTTTCAAAACAGCAGCTTGAGCAAAACCTATAAAATTACAGCGTTCATTACACAAAGCGGCCCCATTAATAGCAAATCACTAGGTCAAATTTTGAAAATTTCAGCGACAGATGATGAGAAATGCACCGGAAGGTTCTGGTGACCTTGCTATCTCCTGGAATGAAGAGGATCAGGACGATGCCGATGTTGAGGACGCGCGGGGCACAGCCGTCACGGGCGACGGCGCAGGGACAGAGACGTTGCGCACCGCGTTCGCTACCTTGCTGAGTGTCCCTGTTTCGGATCCCGACGTGGACCTTTTGGTGGATAGGAAAGCAGATTTGGGCATTGAGTCACCACAATTGCTGTTCAAAATACTGGAGAGGCTATTAGTGAAGTGTCGGACATCCCATGGAGATCCAACGGCCAGCTACCAATTGCACCGCCGCTAATGCGTTATGTGGAGCAAGGTGACAGGGGTGGCGACGGCTGTGGCCTCGAGTACGCTGGTATTGACAGTGGTGGCCCCGACGGTACTGGCGGCACCTTACAGAAGGCTCCGGCGAGCCGTGTTAGAGGGCCAAGCGCCTCACAGGCAAGTGTCTGGCGTGGGCGACTCCGTTTACAAGCTTTTGCACATAGCCCGTCTGTATTACAAACCCCTCCCCCACCACCACCACGCCACATCATCCACCTGTCACGCTGGGCTTTCTCTCCCGTATCGACACTTCCCGTCCTCCTCCCTTGCCGTCCCGCAGAAAGCCGACTGCACGCCTAGGTGCGATGGGCACGCAGGAGCAAGCCGCCCACCGGACAGCGGCTGCAATGGAGGAGGGTTGGCAGCACAATCAGCACTGGCGGCAGCAGCATCCGCCAACGCCTGGGGTGGCTATGGCTACAGCTGCGCCGCCAGTGCAGCAGCACCAACAGTTGCTGATGGTGCCGCCACCACCGCGCGAAGTTGAACGCCGCGACAGCGCCTTGCCCCTATTCTTCGTCCCTGCGACAGAGCTTGGCGCCTCACAGGCAAGTGGCTAGGATGTCGTGGCTGCTGCTGTAGCCGTCGCTTGGTGACCCAACCTCTCAGGGTTTACATGTTTATATTACGGCCACCAATACATTTTCCCAATTACCCTGGTGATCAGCTTTTACACTCGCCACCGTCCGTCCCGCCGAACCACATCACCATGTAGGGTCCGTCCCACCGAACCACATCACACGTAGGGTCCGTCCCACCGAACCACATCACACGTAGGGTCCGTCCCACCGAACCACATCACACGTAGGGTCCGTCCCACCCACCGACCCCTCACGATGTCGGGGCCAAGACACACCGACCGCCAGGAGTGCGAGCAACAGCAGCACTTGATGCGTGTAGGAGCAGTGGTCGGCCCCGACGGCGGGAGGGCATTAGCACTGGGCATGATGCGCGTGGGCGCGAGCGCGGGGGCTGGTGACACCGAGGTGAGACTCTCTTTGAGACAGGGGTGGGGGGTGGGGGGGCGACGATCATGAATAGGGGGTTCCTAGGCTGAGGCACTGTTCCACCTGTTGTAGCTGCTGACACCCTCATGTGCTGTTGCTGATACACAGGACCATCGCAAAGAGACTACAGCACGACTGATGGCTCTGGGTCGCAGCACAAGGTCTGCCAGTGCCGCTGGACTTGCTTGCCCCACTGGCTTCGCGTCCCAGGCAACACGTGTCACCAAGGGTTCCGAGGACGACGACGCCCCTCCGCTTGATGATGGCCCCCCGCGGACGAAACGCCCTCTCGTCGTTGGGGACAAGAAGCATGCGACGGCGCTGCCAAATGGAGACGTTGGCCGTAAGAGGAGGTCGGCCACACAGGGGCCCTCCTCAATCACAGGGGTCGCCCTCCGCCGTGCGGGGCGGCTGGGATCAGGGCCTCCTGTTACGGTAGACTGATTAGCAGTACCCAGCAATGGGGCGCAGCCATGTAAACTCCCTAGGTGCTCACTAGAAGGGGGCCGGTGTCATTGCGTGGATGCGAAGGGGGCCGGTGTTATTGCGTGGATGCCGTAGATGGTGGTGCCGCATGAGGTGCTAGGGATGAGTCACGCGCAGTGCTTGCAGGTCAACGGCGGGCTGAGATAGGCTGCATGTACGGGCTGCAGATGCCACAGCATCTAGCGCTGTACTAAAGTGGGTTTATATATGTACGTCAAGATAGTGTCAATAAATGGCCGAACGACAACGGAATGTGCAGATGCGCGCCGATGCGCGGGACGAAAATGCGTTCGTATGAGATGACCTTTGTGGCGCGGCGGGTGTGCCTGAAGTTCGTTATGTGTACCAGGTTTTGCGCAGTAGCGCGCGGTGGCCGAATAAGGCTCTAATATCGTGTGCTCTTCAATGGAAGGCCAAGAAATAAGTGTTAGGTTTGGCTCGCAGGGTGTGCAGATGCGCGCCGATGTGCAGATGCGCGCCGATGTGCAAGTGGGCATCTGCGTACGTTCGTGCGTGTGCATCGTATATTATTTTTTCGCAGACGTTTGACGTTTCGGTGTGCAGTCTTTTTCGGGTGGCTGAAGAAAACGTGGTAAACTGTAGGTTAAGCTCTGACATGTGTCCGCTACCACCGATGGACCACACACACGAAGAAGAGCGTGTATAAAGCAACTCTTATTTCTTGTAAGGGAACAAAAGCCGCAAGAGCCAGCAGGCACCCTGCTCGTCCAGCCGTTCGGCCTACCTGTCAGCCGACCGCCGATCGCGTGCAAAGCTAGCATCCTTATCTGATACGTAGCAGGAGGTTATCAGATAACCTAGCAGCGAGGCTAGCAGCCCCTAGCAGCAAGCTAGCAGGTGCGCCTAGCAGGCAGGCGCCCCTGCTAGGTAGCAGGCTATTGCTAGCCAATTGCTAGGTATCTGATAGGCCAAAATGATAGGGCTTCTGATAGCCTAGCACCCCCCATATCTGATACGCCCATCCTCGCATAGGGCATGCAACGAAGCGTCAGATACGACTTCAACACGGAAGGGTTGTGAGTAATCAGGAAACATTAAGATAATGTCCTCACAAACAGCATGCTTCAGTGCGTCAAAAGCCTGTTGGCACTCAGCAGTCCGAGCAGCAGGCGACAGAAACGCTCCCTTACGCGTCAGATTGGTCAGAGGCGCAGCAACAATAGAGTACCGCGAGATAAACTTACGAAAGTAGTGAGTCAGCCCCAGGAACTTACGGAGTTCCACCAGAGTAGTCGGTACAGGCCAGGTACGGACGGCGGCAGTTTTCCGCGGGTCCATTCGAATGCCGTCGGCAGATACGACATGACCCAGGTATTCGACTTGCGGCTGAGCCCAGTGGCACTTAGATTGCTTCGCGTACAGTTGCTCACAGCGCAGAGTGTCAAAAACCAGTCGAAGATGTTCCAGATGTTCATCTCGCGTTTTCGAAGAAATCAAGATATCGTCCAGGTAGCAAACCACGAACTTGTCGAGGTACGGCCTGAAGATACGATTCATGACAGCTTGGAAGGTAGCAGGGGCGTTAACTAAGCCAAAGCTCAGGCCAGTGTACTCGAAATGACCGAAGGGCGTAATGAAAACAGACCGCAGAATGTCAGACTCAGCGATCCGTATCTGATTGTATCCTTGCTGCAAGTCAATCGAACTGAAGTACGCAGCACCCCGCAGTTTATCCAACAGGTCGTCGATGCGCGGCAGAGGGTAACGGTTTTTCACAGTAACCGCGTTAAGACCCCGGTAATCGATGCACATGCGCAAACCACCATCCTTCTTGCCCACGAACAGGATAGGAGCAGAATACGGGGAGGTAGTAGGGCGAATCATACCCTTGTTCAGCAAGTCAGTTACTTGACGTTTTACCTCATCGAGCTCCGAAGGGCTGAGACGATACATGGGTCGCGACACAGGTTGCGCGCCAGGCATCAATGGAATAGTGTGATCGACAGGTCGCACTGGAGGCAAGCCAGGAATCTCACGGAAAAGATCTGCATTGGCTTCCAGTAGGGCTTCAACGTCGGGATCCTTAGCGTCAGATGGAGGAACGGCAGCATTCAGATGGAGCTTAGGCCGAACCAACACCGCATGGGCACCTTAACGTAGCAAGCGAGCAGCAGCTTTGCGACCGACAGCAACAGGCACACTCTTCTGACAGAGTGCGGCAACAGCAAAATTGACAGCAGGTGGGGCAGCGCGCACAGCATTGCGGCTGCAACTCGTAGGCTAACGGACGGAAACAAGGACCCGGGAGGCGCGTAGGGTAATGTTTTGCGAACCCGGTATGTTTTGGGCGCAAGCGGGAGCGTTGGCCCCGCCCAGGCAGGGCCTAGTCAAAGAACGTGGGTCGCTGTCTGACGGTTGCGTGCTCTGTGCAGTAAGGACACACACCGGCTAGCCGGTTACGTGCATGCACAAGTGAATTGCCCGCTAGCCGGTTACGTGCATGCACGGAAAAAAAAGCCATGAAACAGGCTTCTAAAAAGCTGAAGTAATATAAATATTTATATGTAAATTGTTCCATCTATGAGCATGGGCGTGCGCTGCCTCTGCGCGCATCGCTCCATGGCTCCGTGCACGAGCGCCAATCAGCGCAGAGGCAGCACACGCCCACGCTCATAGATGGAACAATTTACATATAAATATTTATATTATTTCAGTTTGTTAGAAGCCTGTTTCATGGCCTTTTTTTTCGTGCATGCACGTAACCGGCTAGCGGGCAATTCACTTGTGCATGCACGTAACCGACTAGCCGGTGTGCGCCCTACCTGGGAGAGATTAAAATGCTCGTCAAATCGGTACGACTGCCGTACAAGGAACAATGACTTGGCCTGGAAACGGGAAGGAGAACACCCCCCTTCTGGCAACACACTCGCTTACAAGGATAGGGCAACCTTATTGTAACAGTGCCTCGGACGAAGGAAAAAGAAAGCCCCCCTCCCCCCCTACATTTCTACGACGGCGGACAGCCGTGTGGTGTGGGAAGTATTGACCGAAGGAAGCGAACCCACATCCCGCGAGCCCTACTACTGCAGCCGCCGCCGCTGCGTAGAGCGGACACCGAGATGGCGAGTAGTGTCGGTGTACCGACCAAGAACGGCGGAGCTCCGAATCTGCCCCAGTGACTTCAAATCGTCTTCACCCAGGCCCCGCTCGACAGCCGCCTGTAGCGCCCCCCGGCGGAAGCTGTGATTCGTCTCCCCTTCGTACAGCTCGGCAGCTCGAAGGTGCTTCTGTACTCGCGCCCCAAGCGCCGAACTGCTGAAAGACTCCTCCTTGAAAGACTTCCGATCACGGCTCAGCGGCCGGAATAAGTGGCGCTCAACCGCACAACCAGGCGCGTCGGGCTGGCCGGCCCGCCAGAAATAATAGGCGAGAACCTGGGGGAAACACAGCGCCGGATGAGCCGAGTTGGGCTCGAGGAACACAGCGGGGGCCCGTTGGGTACGAACCGTCTTGGTACCGCGCTCCCGCACACACAGCCGGTAGGACACACCCGGAGCCCACTCCCAAGGAGGCGGCAACGGCAGCCGGAGGTCGGGCTCCTCGGGCCGGTCAGGATTGCAGAAGTCGGCCAGCTCCAGCTTACCGACATCATAGCCACGATAAGTACTCTGCCACATGAACTGCGCGCAGAGCAGGTCCCGAGTAAAGACCAGCGCGTCCACAGCAGAAGGGGCGCCCAACGCCGCACCCAACAGATACTCGCACAATCGTGAATACTTTGCCTCTGCTAGCGGCACGGCCGAGACCTGCTCGTAACCCCCAAGCATGCGCAACCGGGCATACCCCGCGCGGTAGTCGGAGACCCAAGGAGAATCGCAGGGGTTGCCACAACCAGTCGTCGAATCGAAAGGGCCAGTCCGCCCTACACGGGCAAACCACCCGCTGAGGGACGATAATAGGCCCTTCACAGCCTCGGGCCCAGCAGCGCTTAACTTGCGACCAGGGTGGTTAGGTAACCACCACTCCTCCACATAGACAAGGAGGTGCTCGGGGCCTACGTCCGCCAAGCAAACCCCTTCCCCCACGCTGTCGAGCCAGGCCGAGAGCTCAGCGGCTGCTACTTCCTGGCGCTCCCGAGTGGACAGTGGAGTCAGCCAGAGCCCTATCCATGACGGCCTGTGCCTTTCGCAGGCCCCGCTCGTAGAAACCCGCCGACGGGGGTGAGACGGTGACGGGCTCTCGCTGGGCCAGACGGGCGACGCGAAGGGAAGCGAACCCGGCACGAGCCTGTGTGGACAAGGATCGAGGTAAGAAGAACCGATCAACAAATACGAGACCTTATGGGCCTTACCAACGGAGTAGGAACCACGGTAGAAGCTCGAGGGAAAGCACTGGCGCCTCCCGCCGGCCCAGTGTGTCGAAGTCCGCCAATGGGGAAGCCAGTCTGCGGAGGGACGCGACAGTCAGGAAATAACCGAAGAAACTGAGTGCCAACCCAGACTCACCGTCGCCGGGTAAAACCCATGGCCAGGCCTGATTGACCCCTCGTACGATACGGCGGCGGCCACTGGAGCCGAGAGGTCCAAGGTGAAAGTCACGTCAGGGTCAGGAACCGGGCCAGAGAGGTCAAGGCGAGGCTGCAATCCCAGTCCAGGCTCCGAGAGATCCAATACCAAGAGACAATCCGAGGAAGAAAGAGCAGCGGAAAGAACACTTCGCGAGGGCGCCCGCCCTTGGCAACCAGAGTGGTTCCCGAATGGATCATCATAACCCTGCAGAACCATAGAGGGGAAACGAGGCTCAAACGCGAAGGGTCGCGATGAGCAATGCTCCTACGAATCCCGCACCTGGGTAGAGTAAGGCGCGCCAGAACAAAAGTCATTATAATCTTGCCCAGTAGAAGAAGAGAACCCGCCGTACGAGAGGCTCACTTGTCCGTTCGCGTTTGGCCCACCCACCACGCCCTTTTCGGGAGACGTTCGGTAGAACATGGGTACGAGGAAGCCAAACGGTAACGGGCGCCTTACCAAACTCACGCTAGCCTGAGTACGGCGAGACCATTTGAGTTACAGCAGTGGACCCAAGGGAGAAGGGACCATAACATAGACCACGCACGCCGCAAGTCTTACCACAGCGCGAATGGAGGAAGTCAAAGACATTCCTTAATGTACAACTTGTTCATTCCTGCCACGCATTTTTGTTCCGGCGAATCTATTCGGCACCAACAACCGGGCGAAACATCTTTGCTTGCAAGAACAGCTGTATTTGGCAGCTTAGAGGTTTCTGATATGAATAGCAAGCTTCTGACAGCGCTGGGAAATGGTGCTCTTGCCTGTAAATGAGGCATTATGAATTCGTGCGAGCTCAGTCTGCGGACCTGGCGCCCCTTCAGGGCGCCCCAACGGCCAACAGCTGCGTGGATTGCCGCAAAAGCTGATAGCCCTCCTTCTCTACTGCCTAGTTTCCTACCACGCCGCCAGCCGAATCCTGCTGAGTTGCTCCCAGTTCGCTGCCACCGGGTCCGTCTCCCACCGCAGCATCTTCGTAGCGTGCAGACTGCGTCGACTACGGAGATCGTCGCGGTACCCGTTGGCGAGGTTGCGGACATTATGGCCTCGTCGGGCGCAGGCGGAGGGGCGCTGTGGGCCACCTGCGTGGCCATGTTCACGGGGGCGCTGGTTACCGGCCTGCCCGCCGTGTGCTGGTGGGAGGCGCCACCGCAGACCGCTACGGACCAACCCGCCAGTGGCCTGGCTGCGGCCATCCAGGTGAGCTGTGGCGCCGTGATGACAGGGCGGTCGCGCTGCACCGCACTGCGCCGCACTGCACCCAACCCCCCGCCCAGCCGGCCGCCCGGATCTCCCCCCTCCCTCCGAATCCCCCAAACCTATGACCTAGACCCCCCGGCACCGCCTCGGGCCGGGACCATCCCCTCCCCTCCCCCCTTCCTTCCGGCCTTCCTTCCGTCCTTTCTTCAGGGCCAGGCGATGCGCATGCTGACCGCGGGCCTTATGCTGGGCAGCGGGCTGGGGGTGGTCGTGCCTGAGGGCTTCTTCGCATTCGTGGACGGGGCGCCAGCAGCAGCAGCAGCCGCGACCGGTGGAACCGACGAGCAGGTACCGGTGGGACTGGCCGGGGGCTGCAGGGACCGGTGGGACTGGCCGGGGCCTGCAGGGACCGGTGGGACTGGCAGGGGCCTGCAGGGACCGGTGGGACTGGCAGGGGCTGCAGGGACCGGTGGGACTGGCAGGGGCTGCAGGGACCGGTGGGACTGGCAGGGGGCTGCAGGGACCGGTGGGACTGGCAGGGGCTGCAGGGACCGGTGGGACTGGCAGGGGCTGCAGGGACCGGTGGGACTGGCAGGGGGCTGCAGGGACCGGTGGGACTGGCAGGGGGCTGCAGGGACCGGTGGGACTGGCAGGGGCCTGCAGGGACCGGTGGGACTGGCAGGGGCTGCAGGGACCGGTGGGACTGGCAGGGGCTGCAGGGACCGGTGGGACTGGCAGGGGGCTGCAGGGACCGGTGGGACTGGCAGGGGGCTGCAGGGACCGGTGGGACTGGCAGGGGCCTGCAGGGACCGGTGGGACTGGCAGGGGCCTGCAGGGAGCGGTGGGACTGGCAGGGGCCTGCAGGGACCGGTGGGACTGGCAGGGGCTGCAGGGACCGGTGGGACTGGCAGGGGCTGCAGGGACCGGTGGGACTGGCCGGGGCCTGCAGGGACCGGTGGGACTGGCCGGGGCCTGCAGGGACCGGTGGGACTGGCAGGGGCCTGCAGGGACCGGTGGGACTGGCAGGGGCCTGCAGGGACCGGTGGGACTGGCAGGGGCCTGCAGGGACCGGTGGGACTGGCAGGGGCTGCAGGGACCGGTGGGACTGGCAGGGGCCTGCAGGGACCGGTGGGACTGGCAGGGGCTGCAGGGACCGGTGGGACTGGCAGGGGCTGCAGGGACCGGTGGGACTGGCCGGGGCTGCAGGGACCGGTGGGACTGGCCGGGGGCTGCAGGGACCGGTGGGACTGGCCGGGGGCTGCAGGGACCGGTGGGACTGGCAGGGGCTGCAGGGACCGGTGGGACTGGCAGGGGCTGCAGGGACCGGTGGGACTGGCAGGGGCCTGCAGGGACCGGAGGGACTGGCAGGGGCCTGCAGGGACCGGTGGGACTGGCCGGGGCCTGCAGGGACCGGTGGGACTGGCAGGGGCCTGCAGGGACCGGTGGGACTGGCCGGGGCCTGCAGGGACCGGTGGGACTGGCAGGGGCCTGCAGGGACCGGTGGGACTGGCAGGGGCTGCAGGGACCGGTGGGACTGGCAGGGGGCTGCAGGGACCGGTGGGACTGGCAGGGGCCTGCAGGGACCGGTGGGACTGGCCGGGGCCTGCAGGGACCGGTGGGACTGGCCGGGGCCTGCAGGGACCGGTGGGACTGGCCGGGGCCTGCAGGGACCGGTGGGACTGGCAGGGGCCTGCAGGGACCGGTGGGACTGGCAGGGGCTGCAGGGACCGGTGGGACTGGCAGGGGGCTGCAGGGACCGGTGGGACTGGCAGGGGCCTGCAGGGACCGGTGGGACTGGCAGGAGCTGCAGGCTCCCGCGGTTGATGCCACGCACGCCCTTCTTCTGCCCGCCAGTGCCCGCGTGTGGCAGCGTCGCGTCCCGACATCCCACCCCAAGTCCCACGTTTTTCACAAAAAGCGGTGCTCTCCACCTCCCTACTTTCCAATTAGACGCGCATGCAAGTATTTGCGACCTGCGGTTGTCCCCGGCTGGCGGGTCTCCCCACGGCGAAGTTTCGCACCTGGCGGCCTCGACCGGGGCCTCACTCCTCCCTCGTGCCCCTGTCTGTTGCCGCAGCCACATGCACCGGCCCTAAACACACACATACACGCACAGACACACACACACACCACCCCACGTAAGCCGTCCTCTCATCGAGGTACCCATCTGGGCCCTATCACTTCTGAGCACGCTTGCGCACCCCCCCCTGCCGCTGCACCTGACAGCTTTCTGGCCTGCCTGAGTGGTGCGCGGGTGCAGCACTGCTTGGCGGCTTCGTGGGAATGCTGGCCATGCAGCTATGGCTCGAGGGAGGGGCAGCCGGGGAGGGCCACAGCCACAAGCACGACAAGAGCCATAGCCGTGGGTCCAGTCCGGGCAATCCGCGTCGCTGGGGGTCCGGCTACAGCTCCCTGCCGTCTACTGGCATGGAGGCGGAGGCGGCCGCCCCAGCTAGCAGCGCAGCGGCAGCGGCGGCGCCATCAGGGCTCCTGCATGGTGGTGGTGGTGGTGGTGGTGGTGGTGGTGGTGGTGTCGGGCTGACGGCGATGGCAGCGGCGGCGAGGATGGAGTTGAGCCACCGTCATGGCGGCACCTCTCAGGCGGCGTCAGTCATGGAAGCGGGGCTGCGGGGTGGCGGCGGCGGGGCGGGGGGCGGCGGCGCTGCAGCCGTGGCCTATGCTGGTGCGAGGGAGGACGTGGACACATCGCGGTGGCAGCCGGGCGGGGGGCAGCTTCTGCTCTCCCGGCCATCACCCTCCTTCGCCGCCTCAGCCACTGTCAGCACCTCCTACTCCGCCGCGGCCTTCCCTCCAGCGGCCCCGGAGGCCGCCTTGGGGTCTTCAGCCCAGCTGGCGCTGGCAGGCCTGCTGGTGCACTCGGGTGGGTGGCTGGGCGGCTCCGGGGGGAAAGTGGCCGCCCGGGGTTGTCATATGTTGCAATACGAACACGTATATTAGGAATGATGCGCTGCTGCAGGTTGCCTACAGCAGGCCCGTCAGCCAGCGACCCATGGATGCTGGCCAATGCGTCTGTTTGCGGAACCGCCCGCTTGTTTGGTTGGCCGAGGCACCTCGGCGCGCCCCGCCCCTGTTGCCTTTCGCGACCGCAGCCCTCTTTTGACCCCTGCCCGCTCTGACCCCTGCCCGCTCTGACCCCTGCCCGCTCTGACCCCTGCCCACTCTGACCCCTGCCCACTCTGACCCCTGCCCTCCTTTGGCCACACCGCTGCAGCTGCCGACGGCCTCGCGGTGGGCGCTGCGAGCCTGGGAGGGGGCGGCGGGGCGCTGACGTTAAGTGTGGCTGCAGCCATCATGGCGCACAAGCTGCCTGTCACACTGGGTCTCACCGCCTACCTGAGGGAGGCGGGCTGGCGGAGGGCGAGGGTGTTCCAAGGTGAGCCCAGGGGTATGAGGGGAACCCGTGAGCCCGCGCGGGCGGGGGGAGCCGGTGTGTGTGTACGCCGGGGAGGAGGTGCCTGGGGGTAGGAAAGGAAACCCGTGGTGCCCGGGGGGAGGGGCGGGGTGCAGCGCGCGTGCAGCGGCAGCGACCGGAGCAAAAACCGCCCAGTCAATCCGGCCCCCCGTCTCCACCATCCGTCCGCACACAGGCCTGCTCGCCTTCAGCGCCTCCGCCCCCCTGGCGGCCCTGGCGACCTACTACCTGCTGAGGCTGCTGCTGCTACCCGGGGCAGCACTGGACGAGCAGCACGTGGGGCTGGAGGCCGGAGGTGGTGGCGGCGGCAGGCAGGCAGTGGCCCTGGCGGTGCTATTCTCCGGGGGCACCTTCCTAGCGGCGGCAACGCAGCATATCCTGCCGGTGGCGCTGGGGGCAGCGGGCGGGGGACAGCGCAGCGGGAGCGGGGAGGGCGGGAGGGCAAGCGGCGAGGCAACGGGGGGCCCTCTGTCCCTGGTGCTGCTGGCTGTGGGGGCGCTGTTGCCGTTGCTGATCGCCGCGCTTCTGCCGGAGGTGGATTGAGGGTGTGGCGAGGGCCGGAGGGAGCGGACTGCGGAACGGCTGGCGATGGCGGGTAACATGCACCCATGCGATGCATGCAGGAATGTACGGCACACACATACGCCCGGCGAGGTCGGCTGGGGCAACTAGGTAGTATGCACCAGGACGCAATCACCAGCCGTCTGAGGCGACACATCTTGCAACCAGTTTTTGGTGGGCGCATCAGGCGCATGTGTTCTGTCTGCTGTCGTTGTATAGGGTTGGCCCTGTCAGCTACAACTTATGGCATCGCTCGGGCCTCTTGCAGCACAGGTTTTTCTCGTAATCCTGCACCCAATAGTATTCAAACTCTTGGCGGCCCAATGCATCATATAATTTTATAATCTTGGCGGCCCAACACAGGCACTTGGGACCCAAATTTTACTGCAAAGGAGTAATGTGTGTGGAGTGCCAGGGTACGCCGTGTAGGGCCCCCTACGTAGGTCGGGGCCTTCGCCCTAGCTGGGCGAGCGCCACCTCCCATCCGCACGAGGAAGAAGCGGACAGATTTGCCGGGACAGGTTTGACGCGCAGCCACCCAGCTTATTGTAAACGTGTAGCGAACCCCGGTCCCATGGATTCGGGCATGCCTGGGTCGTATTGCGCTGCTGGGAGAGCCGTCACCGTTCGAGCCTCAGCTCCAGCAGCGGCCGCATCCGCCCTTCCGATGGGCAAGACCGTTGTCGTGTATGGAGAACTGTGCGCAGCGATCGCTCGCCAGCTTACACTATCATGTTTTTATACACTTGAGGGATACCGGTATCGCACGGAGCACCGCCATGCCCTTTTGTGAATCACGGATCCATGAATCACGGATCGCGCACCGTTGCCTGGCCCCATCTTCCTGCTGGCGGCTCCCCTCTCGTTCCCTGCCCACAGCTGGGACGCAATTAGGAGTGAGGAGCGGTGGCCTGCGCGAATAGAGAGAGACCCGAGCCGCTTACGCCCGGCGGCGTGCCCTGCTGTCCTGCCGTTTCAACTTTCAACCTTCAGCGCTGACCTACTGCCTGACCGCCTGCGCCCCTCCGGCAGCCGCCACGAGCTGCCGAGGCAGAGCTGTGGCTCCCGCCCCCCCCAACCTATTTCTTCTAGGCTTTCCTCCTCTCTTTCTCTCATACGCGTCGGCCCACCCACGTGTCGGCCCTCTGCGCCCCGACCCAACGCCTCCGGCCCCAGCCGGCTCCAGGCAGAGGTGCCTACTCTATGCCCTTTCACTCACACCGCCGGCCCCGTCTCCCTTGACCGCTGCAAAGCACAGCGCCTGCACCTCCCGCGCGCCAAGCTCCACGAGCGCCTCCTCATCCGCCTACGTGCGCACGGATGTTGGGGTGGGTGGGCTGGAGTGGGGCGAAGACAGTAAGCCGGGCGCATTCCGGACGAGGAAGGGGCGAATTTTCGGGGCTAAACCGGATACCATTAGCAGCGCAGGAGGCGGCTCTGAGGAGCGCCCTTCAGGTGACGTAGGCGGTGGGGTTGACAGCAATAGGCAGGTGACGTTTCCACTCTCCGCTCCCGCCCCCAACCGCCGGCCCCTGCACCAACAACTGCACTGCATGACCCGCCCACGCGCTCATCCAGCCTCAGAGCTGTCCCCGCCTCCTCCATCGCCCCACCTGGGTCCATCGCGGCAGGCCAGTGTCCGCGGCGCGGCGCTTGCACTTCTGCTCGTACAGCCTGGTGGCGGGAAGAGACGCATGAGGGATAGGGATGACAGCGCGGGGCAGCACCTTGGCGTATGAGGTATATGCAGGGGCGGAAGTGAAAAAGAGAGGGAGGGCACGCTCCCACTGGCAGAGTACGAACTGCTGGTGTCATTGTTGCAGCTGCAGCTGGTGATTGTACCGTGTCGGCTGGGGTCGGCGGGCATCCCCCTCCTAGCTGCTGGCGTGCGCTGGCCGTCCCGGCCCCACCTGTCGTACTCCGCGGTGTCGCCCGCCCCCGTGGTGATGACCATCAGCGAGCGCGGCGGCAGCGCCTCCCACAGCCTGCGCAGCCGGGTGTCGTACGACACGAGCAACTTGTCCAGCATGGCATCCGAGTAGTCGGGCGCGGATCCGGATCCGGATCCAGAAGCCGCGCCTGGAGTTCCGCTCGCTACAGCTGCGCCAGCTGCCGCAAGAGATGCAGCTGCCGTAGCTGCGGCTGTAGCAATCGTGGCACTGGCAGTAGCGGCGGCTATCGCGTCCGGCCTGCCGGTGCCATGGACCGGGGTCCGGCTCACGGCTGCCGCTGCCAACGCGACCGCCGTCCCCTTGCCGCTCGTGCCGTTGGCGACAGCAGAGGCTGCGACGGCAGTGCTGGTGGCCGATGCAGCGTGGGACTTGCCCCTAGTGGAGGCGGCCCCCGCCTCCGCCGCTTGGGCCACCTCCACGGCGGCAAGCTCCGCTTCCACCGCTTTGATCGCGTCCAAACGCGCCTTGTGCTTGGCCCTGCGTTGGCCGGCGGGAGGCAGGGCAAGCAGCGAGCTGTTGTGAAGCGGAGCAGCAGCAGCAGCAGCGACAGCAGCGGCGCTGCGTGCTGCTGCTGCGTCATCGGCTCCCCACAACCCAAATAACACAACCCAAAGAACGCAACCCAATAAGACAACCCAAGCAACGCAACCCAAATAACGCAACCCACGCCAACCCCACACGGCGCCCCCACCTCCTGAACATGAACGTCGACACCTCGGTCAGCTGGGTCCACACGAAGCCGTAGGTGCCGGTGGCGGCCTGGCGGCCAGCGGCAGCCACGGCGTCGTCGTCGCTGTCCACCGGCACGGCGGCGGTGGCGCCGGTGACGTGTCTGCAGGCAGCACGTGGTGCGCAAGGGGGAATGTCGGGCCGGGTGAGGGAGGCGAGAGCGCCCGACGAGGAGCTCCCCAGCCCGGCAGGGATGCGGTCTTGTAGCCAGGCGGGGGGGGGGGGGTTCGAGGAAGACCCGTGGATGCGAGAAAAAAAACCCGGTTGGAACAGACGTTTTTATATGCATGCTGGAGAACTGAGCGGGGGGGGGGCGGGCAGCGCAGAGGGCGGCCCGGGGTTCTTCTCTTCCCTGCACGCACACACCTGGTCAGCACGTCGTGCCTGTCCACCAGGCAGCAGCGGATGTCGCAGTTGGCGGAGAGCACGTCAGCCAGCTTGGGGGCGGAGGCGTGCGGCCCGGACCCGGATAGGCCGTAGGAGGGGCCTTAGGCGGGGGAAAGGAAGGGGGGCCGGCGGGCGGCGTGTGGAGTGGGGGCGAGAGGGGCAGCATGTGAGGGGTGCGGGGCTGGGGAGCCGACCCCTTAGTAATCGGGGGCTGGTACGGCACCAAGGTGGCTCTATTGCGTCCGGTGCCTCCACGGTGGCCCTACCTGGGCCCATCTGCTTCTCCAACAGCCCTCCCTTGCTCGCAACCCACTTCAATGTCCTGCCAATCTGGCTCCCTCGCCGACCCCCCGCCGCCCCTCCCTCCGCCCCTCCCTCCGCCCCTCCCTCCGCCCCTCCCTCCGCCCCTTCCACCGGACCCCATCCCGCTGCTTCCACGCCCGCACCGTGCTTGATCTTGAGCAGCGCCAGCTCCAGGGCGGTCCGGGCGTCCACGGCCGAGTCGTGAGACCCCTCCTGAATGGTACGGCGGAGGAAGCGGCGCGCCAGGATCTGCGGGGAGGGTGGGTCGGGTATCCGGCGAGGGGCTGCGTGAGGCTCTCGCGCCGGTGTCCAGCCTCGGGTGCGGGAAGGGCCTCTGGATTAGGGTTTGGGATGAGCACTGGCGTTGGCGTCGACACGCCAGAGAGTTTATGTGCGCCAGCGGCAACAGAGCAGGCGCAAGAAGCAGGTTATCCTTACCAGCTTCTGCCGGGGTTCCAGTGCCCGGCTGCGGCACCCCTCGTCCGCTGTCCCGCGGTGTGCGGCCCCCCCAGAACCGCCATCCCCACCTTGAGCGCGCTCTTGAATGGTGGCCCCTTGGGGTGCGGGAACAGCAGCGCCGTGTCCACCAGCCTGCCGTGGCAGATGTGCAGTGCGGCCAGGTCGTTCTCGAGGGCGTGGCCTACCAACAGACTCTCGGCCGGGACCAGGGACAGGAAGCGCTCCTGGGTCGGGCGAGTGAGGGGCGGGGGAGACGAGGGGGGCGGCGACGTCACGACATACACACTGTACGGCAACGGCGACATGCAGGGCTACGTGGAGTAGCGGCAGCGGCCGTGCAGCACCCACCCTGAGACACTTCGGGCCCCGCGGCCATCCTCTCCCACCCAACACCTCGCCCCATACCACTGCCCCCTAGGCCACTGCCCCCTAGGCCACTGCCCCCTAGGCCAGTGCCCCCTGGTCCACTGCCCCCTGGTCCACTGCCCCTGGTCCACTGCGCCTTCCCCTGCCGCATAAAATGGTGTCCGCTCACCCGCACATCCTCCAAACGATTGGCGCAGCCCTGGAGGGTGTACAACAGGCCAGGGCCAGTAGATGGGGGGACAGCACTTAAGCATGGAGTAAGACAGCAACGGTAGGGAGCGAAGAGAACTTTGACCCCAACTGCGTTCCAATAAAAGAAGCAGTAAAAGGTAGCGATTGGCTAATCAATAAGCACGCGACCAGGTTAAAAGAACACAGTACGGTTACCCAACCGCGCCCGTAACCCCTGAATCACCTATTCGGACACGACCCACCTCCAGCATCTTGGCCGTGATACCGCTGTACCGCGTGTTGTAGTCCAGAATGGGTCGCTCCGGAACCACCAGCTCGTCCATCAGTACTGCGCCCACGGGAAAGCCGCCCTCACCTTCATCGCCACCGCCGCCACCGACTCTGTCCTTGCCGCCACCCTCGCCCTGCCCGTCGTCTTCACTGCTGCTGGCGCCGCCTCCAGCGCTTGACCCAGCCGCATGCCCCGCAGCCCGTCTGGCGGCGGCGGCTGCCGCCGCTGCTCCTGCTGCTGTACCCGGTCCCCAGCCCGGCCCCGCCACCAGGGTTATCCTCGTGAGCTCGAACCCCGCCTCCGTGATACACATCTCGCAGTCCAAGGCCACCATGCGCTCGCTGGCGGTGGGATCACCTGGAGCGGGGGTGTCCAAGGGGTATGTGTGTGTGTGCGTATGTGGCGTATAAGAGTTGAAGACCCGATTACACGGCATGGGTAGGACAGCCGCCGCATTGTCGTGGGACACATGGTGGTGGGGTGGGATGTTTTGGTGTGGGCGGCCTGGAGGCGGTCGCCCTGATGGACAAAGCTCAGTGTGGACTCCTAGAAAGGAGAATGAGGAACTCACGCACCGACAGGACGCAAGTACCCTGCTGCCGCTCCCGTGAGTGCCCCCCCACCCAAGCTCTCCTCAATACTAGTGCCCCCACCCCCGCCCCCGCCCCCACCCCCGCCCCCGCCCCCACTCCCGCCCCCGCACCCACCCCCGCCCCCGCACCCACCCCCGCCCCCGCACCCACCCCCGCCCCCGCACCCACCCCCGCCCCCGCCCCCGCACCCACACCCGCCCCCGCCCCCGCCCCCACCCGACGGTCGGGTCGCCACGAAGCCCGGTGGGCACACCAGCCGGCTGGCTCCCTCCTCCTCCACAGCGCCCTCGTCCAGGGAGGGCAGCGGGTAGTTGTACTGCCGGAGCTGCTCCAGGGTGGCCACGTAGTGGGAGGGCGGGAAGGGACCGGGGGGCAGGCTGGGGCCGGCCGGAGGGGGCGGGGGGGGGCCCTCGCCCCCTTGCGCTCCCTTCCCACCCCCTTGACCCCTGGCGCCCTCGCCACCACCACCACCACCACCACCACCGCTGCCGCCATTCAGCTGCTGTTTCTGATGCTTCCCCTTGGCGTCGAGCGCTCGCTGGCTGCTTCCCGCCGCTCCCCCACCGCCAGCCTGCCCCGCGTCCGCCTCGCCCTCTGCTCCAGCCGCTTCGCCTGCCTCCCCTGCCGGGCCCCGCTTGCGCTTCACATTGCGCAGTGTGACCTTCGTGGTGAGCAGCTCGGCGGTGTTGTAGACTGCGGGGGCAGGGAGGAGCCGCGGTGAGCGCGAGGAGGAGGAGGAGGGGGAGGAGGCGGTGGTGAGGGGCGCAGCCGCAAGGCTGGGAGGGGCCCAGATGGGAAGGACAGCACCGCAGGGATCGCAAGCGCTCCCGACCTCTCGCCTATAATGAACGCGTTGGCCCTCACGCGGTATGGTTCCGTGCGATATGGCGCAGTGCGGCGCTCCGAAAAGGCCCCCGTTTGCACACACCTGGCTTGGCCTGCGGCGAGGTCTGTACGGTGGCCGCCCGACCCAGGCTGGACAGGAAGGGCAGCAGGTGCTGGGGAAGGGGGGAGGGGGAGGGGGCGGAGACAGGGGGAAAGGGGTTGAGAGGAAACCGGCAGGCCGGCAGGAGGAAAGTCAAACCGATTAGGAGACGGAAGGCCGGGGGGAGGCGATGTGGGTCATGGATGCGGCTATGCGGGTGGACCGTGCGCTGCGCGCGCAAGCGTTGTGAGGGTGAGGGCGGCCACGCCGCATGATGGAGAAGGGCTTCTCCCGCCCCCCTGGCCCCGTCCCGCCCCATCACGCCGTTGCGCTCCCCTGCCCGCTGCCACCCACCTTCTTCTCCCTCATTCTTGCGGTGCTCAGCCCGCTCGCCAGGACCAGCATCGCACCGGACACCAGCGGCTTGTTCTGCGCGAGAGGAGAGCGGAGAGCGGAGAGCGGCAGATCGGGCTGGCGCGATAAGGAAAGACAGGAAGACACGGGGGCCGCGGCTGGGAGCGGGGGCAGGGAACTCGTGCCTCCACTGCAGGGCGACTCACCTCTCCCCGCGTACCCAAACACAACAACATACGTACCGCCCGACATACGGTGCCCACAACTCCAACGTCCAACCCCCCCTCCAACTGCCGCCCTCACGTCTCCTAATCGGTTTTCCTACTTCAGTGCCGACCCACGGGTCGTCCTCCCATGCCCTCACCTTGACGAAGGCCCACCGTGGCGCCTCCACCAGGTTGCCTGCGGGGGACAGCACCCACAGCACCAGCGCCTGCACGTCCGCGAGCCGAATCGGGTGCGGG
This sequence comes from Yamagishiella unicocca, assembly GCA_003116995.1. Taxonomy (NCBI): domain Eukaryota; kingdom Viridiplantae; phylum Chlorophyta; class Chlorophyceae; order Chlamydomonadales; family Volvocaceae; genus Yamagishiella; species Yamagishiella unicocca. The sequence continues at coordinate 212,839 of BDSL01000102.1, forward strand.
AGGGGCCCGCCGTTCGAGCCGCCCTTCACCTCCACGCTGGGCCGGGCCTGCCGGGCCGGAAAAAAGGGCGCAATGTCGGTGCGCCGAGGGAGAAGAAGGGGCAACTAAATGATGTGGGTTGGGCGCCCGGAGTGCGGCAGGTCAAGGGCGGGTACCAGGCAGGTACGGCAGCGCTCGTCCACCGGCCGGGGACCCCCAGGGCTCGTATACCACAGCCTGCAGACCCTCTGCCCTCCCGCCGATGACGCTACCCGCCACCCGCTACACATAAGCCGCCACAGCGCTGTGCTACACACCACCGGGCAGTGCAGCTCCCCGCAGGCATGCGCCCACACACAGCCCCGCGGCCCTCCCTCTCGTTTGAGTGCCGCCACTCACGTCCTTATAAATATCAGCCCGGTACTTGTTGCCGCCAGCATCACCACCAGCTGGCGACGCGCCAGCCACCTGCCGCCGGCCCTTGCCTGCCGCCTCGGCTGCTGCCGGGGCTCCACCGGTCCCTCCGCTTACGCTAGCGCCCTCCACAAGGCTCTCCAGCCGGGCTTTAAGGGCCTCTTTATTGGAGGCAAAGGATGCCTTTGGCGGCGCGCCACCACCGCCGCCCCCGCGCGCCTTGTGGTGCTGCTGCTCTTGATGGTGCTGGCGTTGGGGCTGCTGCTGCGGGGACTGGTTTTGGGGCTGGTGATGGTGCGGCTGCTGTTGCTTCCGTTTGCCAGATGCGCCGGATGGTTCCTGTCGCTGCTGCCGGCCGCCCTCCCGTTGCCCCTTCTGGTGCGCCGCTGGCGGCGACGCATGGGGGCCGGGCCGGCTGCCGCCATCGCCGCCATGATGCTTCGAGTTACTGGGAACTGCATCTCCGTGCGTGAGCTTGCGTTGTTTACGCGGAGGGTCGACGTAGTCATCGAGCTGTTCACCGGGCAACTCGCCGTCCTCCAAGTCGCTGTCCGCATCCGGTATGGGAGGTTTGGCACGCATATGTCCCTGTGACCTGCCCTTCATCCTAAAGGTCACCCAGCCTGCACGCCTCCTCCCAGGATGTGGCGGCAAGAAGTGCGATGGCAGCTAAACCTTCCCGGCCTTTTTTGCCTAATCACAAGTCAATATTGCATGACTTCAAGCCAGACCTTGGGAGTCGGGCACCTGTACGCGTGCGCTTGGACACAATCTTACTATTTTTGTAAATTCGTGGCGGTAATAAACCTGATAACAAATGGTATGTTACTATTCGGGCAAGAATTTAATTAAGTGAGTAGAGATTAACCGTGGGATGTGCGCGCGAACGATGATGTCCGGCAATTACGAGGCGATCCCCCCAAAAATTCCGTCGCCATGGAGTCGCCTGTAACTAAAGTATCCATCGACTTCGTTACCTGGCCCCACGATTGCATACAATTACCTTTTCCGACACCAGGCTGTCAACTTGCTGTGCGGAATCCATAACAACACGGCAACCTGAGCGTCGCGCCGTGTTGGGGGCTGTGCAGCCACGCTTCACATTAACAACCTGAGCGTTGGCCCGCGCCGTCGCTTGTGTGCTCTGGCCGCACCGACCGCCCTCCTACGGCACTAATTCCTATGGACGCCTGCAGCGCCACCAACGAACTGCGCCGGGAGGCAGACGTATAACTGCAACCCCTGTGTCAATTCCCAAACGGCTTCAGGCCAAAGCAGCCCCCGGCTTTCGCTTTCGCTTTGTTGCGGGTACGACCTGGTGCACATTTTACAGCGGGCGACAGCCGACTCCTGTTACACCGCCAGGCAGGCAGGCAGGACGACCCAAATCCCGGTGACCTTACCTGCCCATTTGGCAGAGCAGCCTGCTTCTGAAGCAGCTCAGCACCCAGCAATTTGGCCTCATCGGTTTCCACCTTGGCAGCGAACCGCCAACCACTAACCGGCGCCCTCGCCCATCCACAACATGATCACCGACCCCCCGCCGATGCCAATGCCGGCCATAGCCAGCGCGCTTATGGGGCCAACCCTGGTAGCAGGGTCAGCAGCGGGGCCATCTGGGTCACGACGCGCGGACGGCAGGACCCCCGGAGCGCCATCCTCATCACCCGCATCAACCGTGCTGGCGCCTGCGAGCCCTCGTTCTGCTTCCCCGGCGATGCACCATCCGCAAGGGTCAACAGCCCAGCCAGGCCCGGGCCCCGGAGGGGTTCACGACATCAGCGGCGACGGTAGAGGTGGACGAAACTCCGCAAGCGCTGAGCCCGGCGAGCCGTGCCATGCCTCCGGCCCTGCCCCAGCCGCCGCCCCACCAGCTGCAGGTGCCGCGGTGGCGCACAGCCTGCAGGACTGCTGCTGCAAGGTGTGGGGCCGACCCACAGCCAGTGCCGTGACGTTTGAGTACGACACCATGACTAAGGGCAACACTGTGCACTGGGGAGAGGGGCTCCGGTTGCGTGTGGTGCCCTGCGTGATACGGAGCTCCCTGCCGAGACCCCGGGCTCGCACTGCAAGTCTCATCCCCGCCCTCCCGCCCCCCCCCACAGTTACCGGTTCTTTACCTGTAGCGCCCCCCCCCCCAACCCGCCAGGTCATCCAGCGCCACCTCAGCGTCCACAACTGCCTGGAGCTACTGACGCTGGCCTCCGGACGGGAGGCGCCGGCCCTGGCAGCCCTCGCGGCGGCCAGCCTGCGGTACGCCGTGAACAGGTAGGCGGCCTGAGTACGACACCTGGCGAGCCTCACGGCCTGGGTGCCCCACTGCCTCTGCCTGCGAGTTTGGTCCACATTGCCACCGCCCTTGATGTCGCCGCTCTGGCCCCTTTGCGCTGAACCAAACCCGTTTCGGCACCCCTCGCGCAAGCTTCGAGACGCTCCAGGGGCTGCGCAGTGAGGAGGAGATGCGGGAAGCGCTGTCGTCGGAGGTGTACGACAGCCTGGTTTCGGCGCAGCACGAACGTTTGCAGGCGCTGGCTGACCTGCGGCTTGTTGGTCGCGTAGTGGAGCGGGCGGAGGCGGGGGTGGCAGCGAGCGAGGTGCCGTCGGCGGCGGGTGGGGCGGGGAGGGGTGAGGGCCGGGGAGGGGAGTTCGAAGGGGAGTTGGGAGGGCGGGGGGAACCAAGGCAACCATTTGTCTCGCTATCATGAGCACTTGCGTACGCCAAGGTCCTTCTGAGGGCTTGCTTGGTATCCACTGGGGGCACACAAGTGGGCCCGTAAGGCCCGCAACAGAGCGACCTTCAGGATGCCAAGCCCGCCCAGCCCAAGCCTATCGCCACCATTACTCCGGCTTCTTGCCGGGCTTCGATCTCCCCGTCCCTTCCCTCTGAAGCTGAAGCGTCGCTGCCTTCTACGTGCTGCTACATGCAGGCCGGCCCGTGTCGTACCCGCCTGAGGCGCTGCTGCCGAGCGTGTCGTGGCCCCCGGACGTGGACGGGTCGGCTCGGGAGGAGTGGCTGGCGGCTGACGACTTCAGCCGCCTGTTTGGGGGGCTGGGCTGGGAGGAGTTCCGGTCGCTGCCAGGCTGGCGGAAGACGCGGCTCAAGCAGGCGGCGGGGCTCTTCTGAAGACACCTTGCAGGCGGGACGGACACCCGTATGCGTGAGGGGGGCCGGGTAGGAGACGGATGTAAGGAGGCCGAGTAAGATCATCAGTCCGTTGATGTGGCGCTTGGGGTTGAGTGAGGAAAGCCCGTGGGTCGGCACTGGCTAGGAACCCGATAAGGAAAATGGTTGGACGGACGCACGTTTGGAGATGCATGCTGGAGAACTTGGTTGAGGAAACAAAGCCCGGGAGGTCGAATGTCGACCCCGGCTGCTACATCTACTCCGGCTGCTACGGCTAGACGAACGGAAACAAGGACCTCGGGCGGTCTACGAAACCGGATTGAGAGGTGAGTGTTTTGGGCGCATGATTGAGGACTTGGTGAGGTGGCTGGGAGGGACAAGGTTGCGACGATCCATTCGTGGCCGGCCACCGCGCTACGTGGCCTATCATGCGAGATTGCGGGCCTGGTGGCGGTGGATGAACGAAGCATCTGTACGGCCGGCACGTACGACATTATTTGGATTTAGGTACGCATTATGCTGGCGGCTGTCGCGTTCTGGTGGCCGCAGTGCAGTGCACGTAGGTGATGTCCACGGTTGTGTTTTTAGGGTGTTGAGACGATCCAATCAGGGACGTCAAGCGACCTGGCGAAGGTGAGCCGTCACCGAATGACACAGCGGTATTTAGCGCACGACCTGCCCCGGGGCCTGCCATTGAAACGTACAGCTGAGCAACCCTTGTAGAGTGGAATAGTGTGCTTCGCGGGCAGGACTGAATGCAGGCGGACTTTGGATGGCAGTGACGCTAGGGTAGAAGAGCCTGCCCTGACCCGTTGTTGAGCGGAAGAGGGTGACATTGAACAGGAGTCGAATAATAATGTCACTGACGTTAAGTAGCATGGCAGACTGTTGCAGTGGGCATGCGATGAAAGGGTACCTGGCGAAGGGGGCGGGCTGTTGGCGGCAGGTGGCAATACGCGAACTCTTTGTATGGTGTCATGCGGCGAGTCGGGGTAAATAACTTTTGCGATGCTGGCAGCGTACAAAAGAAGCGCAGGCTGGCGTACGACACCCACCGCAGTACACTTGGTTTGCGACGTGTTCATGCGTGCTGCTGCACTTGCTGCGATTGCCATACGTCGGATACCATCTAGTTTGAAACCTGGGTTATCGGTTACGGGAATAATTGTAGCCTTGCGGCCTCAACCTTATTGCCTGCGCTTACGTCCGCGTTGTACATCTTGCAACACAGCCTGCGCAGCAATGATTCAAATGCATCAAAATGGACACCTTTTGGCAGGAAAAGGTTAGCGGGGGTCTTCGAGGCGGAATCATCAACGACATTCCGCATGCCGCTGCGGTCGCGTTTCTCCACAGCATTTTTGTTGGTTGTATACGATGTCCAGTCTAAAGTTACTTCTTGCGATTATTTCTGGCATGCTGATTTGCGGACCAAGATAACGCTGTGGTGCGCTGCGACCGCTCACAGGTAACGGCGTGACGGCCAAGAGCACCTGCCGCTTTCATGCGATAAAGCGCAACGTGAAGGTAATACTGCTGCGACCTGTAACCTATTTAAGGGCTTGGCCTCCGTGGCGACAGGAAGCAGCGCAAGAGGCAATTCACGGCGATGCGGTCCCCCGCTTCGCAGGTCGGCGCCAGCAACAACAATGGCGGCCCGAACCACCGAGTACCGTTCAACACCAACGTCAATGCGGCGCCGCGCATCCAGCTGCCACCTTTCCTGCAGCCTACCCCGCAGCAGCCCGCACTTGCACTGACACCTGCTGTGGAGGGCGCGTTCAAGGCAACGGGGCGCACGGTGGTTATCACCGGGGGGTCTCAGGTGGGCTTTCTGTCACGCACGCGTTGACTGGTTTCGCTCAGCTGTGACACCGCGTGTACTGAATAGGCACTGGCTATTCGGGCGAGCTGACCTACTGGCCATTCCCCACTCACACACCGCTATATTGCCCGGCCCTCCTCACTTGCCGTCCTGCCCCTCCTGCTCCTCGCCTCGTTCTTCCCACTTGCTGTTACCTCAGGGCGTGGGTCGTGCCACTGCGCTGGTGTTCGCCCGCAAGGGCTACAACGTGGTTGTTGCCGCCCGGGAGGAGGCCAGATTGGCCTACGTGGTGGAGGACTGTGCCCAGGCGGCAGGGAGGGCGGGGGCGGCGCTAGCGGTCGCCACAGATATCACACAGGTGGGCGAGGGGGGCCGGTCAGGAATGTGTTAAAAAACAAAAACTACATGTGTTGCATTTGGGGTGGGCTAAGGGCTGCTGAGCGAGGCGTTTGCAGAGAAGGGGATTTGTGAAGGAAGCGGGCTCATTGGTAATGACGTGTCTGCTTCCCTCTTGGCTCCATCCCTGGACCCACCCACAGGAGCGCCAGGTCCAGGCGTTGGTGAACACCGTCCTGGCCAAGTTCGAGTCCGTGGACGTGCTCATCAACTGCGCGGGGGTGTTCGCGCGGGGCTCCTTCACAGACACGCCCATGCTGGTGGGTGGTCGCGTCGTCGGGGCAGGAGAAGAATGGTGGGGGTGGGGCGAGTGGGAGGTGGCGTATAGGGTTTGGGGTCTGGTGAGGGGTGGTCCCAAGCGGTCGGTTGTACTGCTGGGAGGGAGCTCAATTCGTGGTGATCGGGGTAGGGCCTCTTGTTAGGATCTTACTCATTGGAACCCCCCACCCACACATCCCCCATCCCCGTGCAGGAGGCCAAGCGGTTGATGGAGGTCAACTATCTGGGGCCGTACATGACAACACAGGTGGGGCGGTGGGTTGGGTATCAATGGGGGAGCCAGGGGCTGGTACTGGATGGAGCCTTTTCGGGAATAGCGGTGTTGGCAATAGGGCAGCGACTTGCCCAGGAAATTGTAGTGGGCCAAACAGCCCGGAATTACACCTGAAGGACGCGCAGGTGTGTGTGTGTGTGTGCTTGAGAGAGGACACAGCATGTGCCTGCTGCCACGCATCACCACCCTCGCTTATGCTGCCTTCCATCCCCCCCACCTCTCACTCCCTGCCCATCCTGTCGGCTCCCTCCCCCCGCAGGCCTTCCTCCCGGTGCTGCTCAAGGGGGGCGCTCGCTCCAAGGGTGCCTTCGGTGGTGGTGGCGAGCGGCCCTCCATTGTCATGGTGACAGGCTACTCGGGCCGGGTGCCCACCAAGTACATGTCAGCGTTTAGTGCCAGCAAGGCGGCTCTTGAGGTGGGGCATGGACAGCGTCTGAAGGGGAGGGGAACGGTCTGCGATGGCAGAAATTGCAGATTGCAGATTACGACGGAGGCAATTCGGACTCCGGGTGCCATTACTTGCTGCGGTCCCCTGTTGCCACTGAGTACTGGTTACACATGCTGCTGCTGTGTTGCCATCCCAGAGGGGGCCATGACCAACCCCTGATCCAGTGATCCTGCCCCAAACCTACCCATCATCCTCACCCATTCCTGGGGGGTTCCTCTCAAACTCCTCATTGCTGTCCAACCTTCCACTTCCAACCCAACCTCCAGGCCCTCACCGCTACCATCCGCACCGAGGTTGATTCCCAGGGGGTGCACGTGGGGGTGGTGCAGCCAGGCCTGGTCAAGTCCAACTTCATGGAGCGAGCGGCGTTCTACGGCAAGAATGGCGAGGACGACAGGAAGTGAGCGGAGTCGAATGGGAAGGGAGGAGGGGGCACGGAAAGACGGGTGCAGGGAGTGGCAGGACGATATTAACGTGACTGGCGGTGTATAAGTGCAAACATTAGGGGAAATGGAGGGTGCGATCAACCTTCAGTGCAGAGGGGATGGGGACCCGGCCCACGTCCTGCATCGATACTTGTAACCACCACTTCACCTCCCCAGCCACTTCGTTCCCCATCCGTAACCACCTATTCGTGCTCCCTTCCCCACTCACTCCACCCCCCAGGTCCTTCCGCCAGATGATGCGCTCGCTGCCCATGGCCCAGACCCCAACGGAAGTTGCTGATGCCATCTACAACTGTGTCGCCTCTAAGAGCAATGAGGTGTCCGTGGGGCTTCCCTTCGCGGCTGCAGTACAGGCATACAAGTTCATGGGACTCAACCCCTCAGCAGTGCCCTTCATGTGAATGAAACCGACGGCTGGGTTCCCTGGAACTGAATGGCAGCCCAGGTAGAGGCAGCCAGTCTCCGACAGCCATGTTCTTCTCGCCCCCACTCCATGGCAATCAAGAGATCGCACAATGCGGCTGGGTATAGGAGGAGCAAGGCGAGGGCCATGCAGCCTTCGCAGCCATGATGGTCGAACGGAATAATGTGCAGCAGAGAGACCGAATTACGTGCGCGTAGTAGTCGAAGCGATTAATGGGCAATGTGTGGTCAGCGTATGTAAGGTAACGGTAGCAGCTGGGTGAATAAGACTGCGCGAATTGCGCATGGTTTGCGATGTCATTTGGCACCAAGAAAACAGCAATCATGCTACCGTGGTACCAACACTTTCTCGATAGATGGTGTGCCGTGACCCGGTGTAAGCCCCAATGGGCAGGTCGTGTACGAATAAAAACACGCCACTGTGTGGCAGGGTGATAGAGTGGTGTGAGCAAGCAGAGCAAGCACAGGCGCCACATGCACTGCTTGACATGGTGTTGGTGAGTGGGCTTGTGACTGCTGCACCTGGATGCACGACGTTTAATGTATGCCAGCTGGGCAGCTGTACGGATGCGTGATCCTGGCATGCCCGACTGGTGCTGATCGTGATGCACCTGTGACTTTATCCTGCCTTTGCCTGACCAACCGACCAACTCAGGGACCAAAGTCCGCATTCATGTAATGACATACACCTTTAAAGGGAACTTATCCACTTTTGACCCCAGCAGAAGGACATCACCCGCAGCAGCAGTCAAGGTGGCTCTGGCCACATCTCTGCCCCTCTGCCCTGAGAACAACAACAAAGCCTTTGCCACCCCACGAGATGAGAAGCAGGTTGTGCAGGGTGGGGCCCCCCAGCAATGGCGAGTGCATGGGGGCAGCACATACAGGGTTGGGGTTGGTAGGAAGCATTGCTTGTTTTCTGAGACGACAAAGGAGCGAGCATTACATGGGCAGCTGGGCTGCCATCAGTGCGACAATTAGCATCCAACTTAGGAAAGAAGAAAGGCAACTGGGCCTCCAAAGATCACATCCCAGCTGAATCGAGAACAGCAATAATGGGGTATTTTGTCTCCGCACAGATAAGACTGCACTGTAAAAAAGAGTGATGAGATTCGGATTGCGCAACACCATTCTGGAACCCACTGTAACAGTTACTGGGTGTGGAAGCTCGAGCCCTCACCATGGAACTCCGCATTGGAGGCGGATCCCCATATTAGCGGTGGGTCTCCGCAAAGGAAACATAAAGCGTAGTGGGCCTAGGGATAAGGCGGCTCTTCATGTGAGCACCCAACCGTGCTTCTGGTGGGGGGAAACCGTGCATTCGGTTTCTGACTCCACAGTATCATGTTGCACAAAGTGAACAAAATACCTACATAACAAGTGTACATTTTCAACCGTCTGCTTCACTGGCTAATGACAAAGGCTCAGTTACAACCAAAACCTGTCTACACCTAGACCTGCCGGTACTTTTCCTGCTCCATAATATCTTCTTATTCCCTCGTCCATGTACGAAAAAATGAACTATGGTGTGTGCTCCAGTACCACGCTGATAAGGCCTCCGTCAAGGACACCAGTGGACGGGCCCACAAGGCCTGGTCTCCCAACACCTTGTCCTTCCTGTAACCCCTTTACTATCCACCATAAAGCTCCCAGGGCCAGCAGCAATCAGTACCTGCACCATGTTCATCCTCACCCGCATCCCTGGGAGGCAATCCGAACCTTCATTCCAACGCGCCACAAACAACCCCTGACATGTGTGCGCGGCTACCCTGCCACTTGGTAGACACCACTAATTGCACCACCGCTACTGCACTGCCGCCATTGTGCCAATGTCGCCATAACTCCCGACTTTGAGGGCCAGGCTACAAGAGCCACATCCACAACAGCCCATTTGGGCAGGGGGCCAGGGGTGCGCGCGCCGATGTCGATTGTAATCGTAGGCAGCAGACAGCAACAACAACCGAATAGGATAAACGGATCACTGTCACCCAACCTACCGGTAGATTGTACAATTCGCTTCTCCAGCGCCTCTCCATTCGTGTCCCCATTCGTAGTTGCCTCACAAGCTTCGGACAGCCCTCCAGCATTTCTCGACATCTTGCCGTGCTGTGGTGGCACCACCGTACCAGGTGAGCAGTCCTCAGCAGCTGCACTTGGTACTGCTGCACCCAATGGCCTGCTTACCTCGCCAGAGGCTCCTCGCCTCAGCCCACCAGCAGCTCCTCACCAGCGCACCTCCACAAGGCTGTCCCCATCACGACCGTGGATGATGGTCATGCCTCCGCCGTTCTCCCGACCGCTACGACCACCCGCCACCTCACCCTCCACCTCGCCCTCCACCTCGCCCTCCTGGCCGCCCCGCAATCCCTGCTGCTGGTCATCACCGCTGCTGCCGCCTCCACCATCCCCCGCCTCCACCTCCGACGACCTAGCCACAAGCGATCCTCCACTTCCTCGGGCTGCGGCGTTGGTCGACGAGCCTCCTCCTCCAGACACCTCCATCGTTTCCTCCTCCACCTCAGCCACCCAGCCATCTGGCCGGACCAGCCGGTGACGCAGTGTGTGGGACTTGAGTGTGGCGCCTCCACCCCCACTACTGCCGCTACTGCTGCTGCCATCATGACTGCCGCCTCCACTGTCACGGCGACCCACTCCCTCGCCAGTGTAGGATCCCCCTGTGCCACTACTGTCGCTGCTGCTGCTGCTGCTGCTGAGCCACAAGGCGCCGCCCCCGCTCCCCCCATCCCCGATGCTGCTGCTGAAGCCGCTCCCACTGACGGCGGTGCCGCTCGAGCCTGTGGCCCTGTGCCCAGCCTCAGCCCCACGCAGGCGCCAGGCAGTACTGAGCAGCTCGCCCTGACCGCCTCCGCCTCCTCCCCCACCCCCACCCCCACCACCTGCGCCACCGCCACCACCACCGCCTCCCCCGCCTCCCCCTCCGCCCGGGCCTCCCCCGCCTCCCCCTCCTCCTCCACCCCCGCCGCCCCCATGCCCGCCTCCGCCGTCCCCTCCATCGACCGGCAGCTGGCAGGTCAGGCAGCACTGCGCCGCGTCCATCACCTTGTTCTCGTACGACACGAGGCAGTAGCTGGTTCCCGACGCGGTGCTACTGCCGCACAGCTTTGACATGCTGTTGCACGGCGGCTGTAGTGTGATGCACAGCCGGGATCCCATGACGGACCAGTAGTCCAGCCGCAGGCCGCTGATCCGCAGCCGGGAGGATGTGGAGCCGGGGGCGGAGGAGGTGTTGACGACGGACACAGAGCTGGCGATGCTGATGCCGTTGAGCAGCACCGCGGACACCGAGGAGGCGCAGGCGGGGTCTGGTGCGGGCACGTGTTTCGAATTGGGGTGCGGCAGTGCCGTGAGAGGTCAGTGGGGCAGAGGGCAGGTGCGGGGGAGAGGGGGCCCACCCTGGAAGACCACCAGAGGTGGGGGTTAGGAGTTGGCCGCATGCTGGCCAGGACAGCAGGTATGGTGTTTTGCATGCTCCTGGCTCCACATGGATAGCAACGAGGATAGCCTGATGCTCATGACGCTGATGATTCTGGTGCTGCCGCTGATGGTGATGATGGTGCTACTGGTTGGGTACGCGACGGAGGGCGGTGGGGGCGGGGTGGCTCACCAATTGCGACTTCGATCTGGCGCAGGTGGCGGGCCAGCGCTGTGCAGCAGGGCGTTCTGGAGTCCGGGGCGAAGCACCCTGTCGCCACCAGCGCCAGGCACGTGGTGGTCGGGACGTCATCATCATAATCGCCATCACCGCCGTCTTCAGCGCCTGCACCGGCACCGTTGCTGCTGCTGCTGCGGCTGGCAAAGCCGGAGGCGGACCACGAGGATGCGGCCACACCGCCGTAAGCAGGCCCCGTACTCGCAACGTACATGGTGTACGGTGCCGTACACGTAGTATCGACGCAGCCGCCGGCTTCCAAGTCGGCCATGTGTGCCCAGGAGCGCGTGCTGTACTCCTCACTTACAAGTGGAGGCAGCAATGGCTGGGGTTCCTGTTCATGCTCCTGCCGTTTTGGCCCCTGTAGGGCGAGCTGCTCCTGCTGCTGCTGCTCTGCGTCAGCGCTGAAGCCAGGAGCAGCATCGCGGGTAGAACTCGTGCCGATGGCAGTGGTAGCCGCTGCAGAATTGTCACCGCCACCTGGCGCGATAGCTGGTGTGTGGCGCAATGGTGTCACGGGAGCAGCAAGGGCCGGGGGATTGGCGGGGGGGCCATGGCGATGGGTTAGAAGCTATGGAGGCTCTCGGCGGGGAGCGATGATTTGCCGTGGGACCTGGGTGATGGGTCTTCGGTTGGACTCCGTCGACGTGGGCCCACAGGACGATTATGGACTGCAGCCACACAGTCAAGCATGCACGTGTCGCACACGCCGTAATGGCTCATGACGTGCGGAACGTACCATGTCCGAAAGACAACCAGGACCAGGCGCTGCTGGGCGCTGGCGCTGCGCTGGCGAGGAGGAGGAGGAGGAGTGCGCCGCACCGCAGCCGCCGCAAGCAGCACCACGGCCTTTCCATGCTTGCGGTTACCATATCACATGCGCTTGCGGGCGCGCAAAGGACTGGAAAGGATTGTTATGTAGCCAAAAAGGTCACCGTGCGCCGGTATCGGCCGATAACCGTCTGAAATACAACCTTGGCTCTAATTAATTAATCTAAATAAAAGTATTAGCCATAATACTATGGGCGTGCAAGGTAGTCCAGAGAATCATTCCTAGCCAAGCTATGACGTCCAAGTTTCGGAGCAGATGGAAAAAGCCCGCCTCTTACCTCATTCAGCCACCCTCACTTAACTTCACAGCAGCCCATTGCAACCAATTTAAACATCGCGCCGCATTGGGTGCGGATTATGCAGGGGGTCTAGGCTTGCAGCCTAGCCTACCGTAAGTGTAACATGGCACCAACCGTGGATGAAAACCATGTACCACTTTTGGAAAGTGGAGAGCGCCCGCTTCCTAAAGGAGCTTGGAAGAAAGAGCTCCGCTCCATTTTCCTCTTGGCGCTACCATGCATCGTGACTACGTGCAGCTCACAGGCAAGCGATATAAAGGCTGGATTATTGGCATGCGGAAAATGCAGCGCTCAGTTGCCGCTGCAACCGAAACTTGCGCCCTGGCGGAAGCATCAACGGTGGCACATCACGTGACGCACGGATGGTATGGCACGCGCTCAGCTGACACACCTGCCGGCCCCGCAGACGATGGTAGTCACCGACCAAATTTTCGTCGGACATCTTGGCGTCACTGAGCTCGCCGCCGCAGCTCTCGCCAACACGGTACGTTTTCCGACGGCGGCCCGGCGCCTCTGGGCCTACGGTGTCATGTCGCTCCTGGACAGTAGGAGCAAAGGTGGCCCAATGAGCACCAAGTCCGGGTTGCGCACTTGGCGCTCTCGCCAGGTGGCGCTACGCGGAATGACGGGATGCGAACGGAGCGGCGTCGGGGTATCCTGCACCGGGCAGCAGCTGTAGCTCTACAGTGGCATCCAGCTGCGGCCTCCAGGGGGGGGGCCTCCGCCCCACCACCTGTACATCATGTTCCGCCTGCCCGCGGCTCAGCTCCGATCCCCCAGGCCTGCTCGGAGTGAGGGCAGCTGCTTCCCCCAGCCCAGGAGCGACAGCGCCCAACACGCCAACCACACCGGCGCCCCTAGCCCTTGCGGCTCTCCCGTCAGCCGACGTGCAGCCCCCTGCCGCCCGCTCTCCCCTTGCGCCTCGCGCCATCCCCCTGAACCTCCAACCCCTTGAACCTACCCTCTCGTATTCACCCGTCACCCCTCACCCCGGCCGCGCCCCCCAGTACTTCAACCTCATGTGGTTCTTCTTGCTGGGCTGCTCGACGGCTCTGGACACGCTCGGAAGCCAAGCGTACGGTAAGGCAGCGAGGAGGGGTTTCGGAGCTTTAGGGCGGGAGTGGGAGAGGGAGATCGGAGGATGGGGTTGCCCCACTGGGGGACACTGTCCTCGGGTAAGCAACCGTAGCCGCACACAGAGCGGGCAGGCACACGCATTTCGTGCCTCGTCGTACAACTTACAAGGTAGAATGTACGGTTGCACGTGCAGGCGCCAATGACTACAGCTCCCTGCTGACCTGGTCGTACGCGGCGATGATCGTGCTGAGCGGCCTGTGCTGCGTCATGGCGGTGAGGCGGCCCAAGGGGGGGGGTCGAGGAAGACCCGTGGATGCGAGACCCTCCTAGGGGGGGGGGTCGAGGAAGACCCGTGGATGCGAGACCCTCCTAGGGGCGGGGGGAGGGCGGGAGGGCGGGGAGGGCGGTTGGGAGGAGATCCCGTGTACGAGTAAAACACCGGCGGGAAGGGGGAGGCTCAGAACCTCCAGAAGACGTATCGTCGGGGTGGCCTGCATGGACACCTGAGGCTCAGGCGGTGGCGGGTGCCTACGTGCGCGTGGGGGGGCTGTTGGGGGGCCGGGTCAGCGGCTGGGGCTGCATTGCACTCGGGTCCCGCCGCCCGACGGGACCAGCTGAGCCCTCCCCTGCTCTCCAGCTGACCCATCCAGCAGCGAGATCCCCGTACCCATGACCCCCGCCTTCATTCGCGCTTCCCGTTCTGCCCTCCATTCCCGGTCCAGGTTGGCCTGTGGTACGGCAGGGAGGTGGCGATATACTTGTTCTTCCAGAGCCCTGAGGTGGCGGACCTGGTGTCGGTGTTTTGCCGCTGGCTTATCCCCGGACTGTGGCCCATGGTGGGGCTAGCGGGGGGCCGGGAGGGGAGGGAAGGGGTAGGGAGGGGAGGGAAGGAGTAGGGAGGGAGGGAAGGAGTAGGGAGGGGTGGGAAGGAGTAGGGAGGGGTGGAAAGGGGTAGGGAGGGTGGGCGCTGCTGGCGGTGATGGGAGGCCAGAGCCCCGCTTCGCTCCCGCATCTGGGACACTTGCCACCCCGCGGGGCCATCACCCGCCGCTCAACCCTCCTCAGCTTCCACATCAACCCACAGAGCCCCAGCAGTAACCCGCCCTCTCGCTCTGCTCCTCCTCCTCCCTGCCCCGCCTCCTCCAGATGTTGAGCGTCGTGCTGATGAAGTTCATGCAGACCCAGAACTGCATGGTGCCCCCCGCCATCGTGGCGGCGGGCACCTGCCTGTTCAACATCTTAAGCAATGCCGTCTTCATCCACTACCTGGGCTTCGTGGTGGGTAACCCGCACCCGCACTTATACCCGCACCCGCGCGCGCAGTGGTAGGGTGCCGCCACCCTCACGATGCGCGCCCCTCGATCCTGCGCCGCCCGTCCTCCCCCTCTTCCTCCCTGCCCCGCCAGGGCGCCCCCATGGCCACCAGCGTCTCCCGCTTCATCCAGCTGGCGGTGTACGTGATCGTGGTGGGCTGGATGCAGAACAAGTACCACCCGGGTGGCTGGGACCGCTGGCTCACTCGCAGCCGCCGCTGCTGGACCAAGGCCTGCTCCCCGCGCATCCTGGGGCTGTTCATGCAGCTGGGAATTCCAGGTGCGTCTAGGGGGTGTGGGGTTGCGAGGCGATCCCGGTGCACCTGGGGGCGTGGGGTTGCGGAAGCGACGAAGGGGGAAGAGGGCGGCAGCAGCGGCCGGTCCGGCAGGTAAGAGTAGCGCGGAGCGGGCTGGGCCACTCGTCGCACTTGGCGCCCGACTTGCCCCCACTCCCGCCCGCCCTCTGGCGCCTCCCTCGCTGCTTCCGTGCCCCCCTGCAGGCGGCTGCATGCTCGCGCTCGAGGCGGGCAGCTTCGAGATCACCACCGCCTTCGCGGGCGCCCTGGGCACCGTGACCGTGTCCGCGCACTCCACGCTGCTGGGCATCTGCACGTACACCTTCATCAGCTTCCCCTTCGCAGTGGCCACGGCAGGTGGGCTGGCTGGCTGGCTGGGCAGACGGTTCGCACCACTGATGGTTATGGTAGTTACGGCAGTTATGGCATTATGATAGTTATGGTAGTTGTACAGGAGTTGAGACAGGCGATATTCGGGGTGTTGGAAGGGAGTCAGCCCGGAGGCGGGTAGGTCAGCACCCCCCCTACCGCCCCCTTGTCATCGCCCTAGCAATGCCCCACCACGACCCGCTGGCCGCTGTGGCGCCCACCCTCACCTCTTCCGCGCCCCCACCCTGCCCTGCCCCCTGCAGCCACCATCCGTGTTGGCAACCTGCTGGGTGCGGGTCTGGCCCAGCAGGCCTCCCTGGCGGCGACGCTGTGCGTCATCAGCGGCACACTCTTTCAGGTGGGGCCGGCTGGCCGCCTGCCGCAACCCCCCTGGTGTGCGGGGCAAGCTGTGGGGCCTGGCACACGCCTGCTTGCCGGCCTACCTGCCTGCCTGCTGGGCTGTGTGCCTGCTGGGCTGTGTGCCGGTGCGCAGTTCCGCAGGGTTGGCGGCGTTGCCCTGCTTGGCTTTGGCTGCTGCTGCTCGTGGCCGCTCTAACCACCGCGCCTGCTCGCCCCTCTCCCCCAGGGCACCTGCGGCATCCTCATGTTCCTGGTCCGCAACCACCTGGGCTACCTCTTCACCAACGATGCCACGGTCGCCAACACGGTGGCGTCCATCGCGATCTTCGGAGTGGCGTTCCAGGTGGGTGGGTGAAAACGGGGACGGAATTGGGGGCAGAGGGTTGCGCATGACGTGGGGCTGGGGGCAGGGACAGGCTCCTGAGGTGGGGTTGAGAGCCGATCGTGGCGCCTTGGGGTGGGAGCCCTTGAGACGTTCGCTGCAGTAACGCATTTTGGGAGAAAGAGAAAGGGGGACAGGGCATGAAGTGAGCCATTGTTTAACGCCCCCTCCCCCCTCTCTCTTCCCCTCCCGCACTCCCTGGCCTCAACCTGTGCCCCGGCAGTTTTGCGACGGCGCCTTCGGCACCAGCCAGGGCGTGCTCCGCGGCATGGGCCGGCAGCACCAGCTCATGGTGTACAACCTGATCGGCTTCTGGGGCCTGGGGGTGGCCTTCGGCTGGTGGCTGACGTTCAAGGTGGGGCGGCAGGGAGGGCGGGAGCTCCTCGCATGGGCATGTGAACTCGTCACCTGAAGCACAGCACGTCTGGCATCGCCATGTGAACTCATTACCTGAAGCACAGCACGTCTGGCGAGCAGCCGCCGTGCTTGCTGACCCCAGCAGGTTCCCCGGGGGAAAGGAGTCTACACAACCCGCCGCCACTGCCTTCCCCTCCTGCCATTCCCCGCCACTCCCGCCATCCCCTCCGGAGCGCCCAACACGCCTTCAAACCGCCTCCTCTCCCTTCCCCTCCTCCCGCCTGCTAGGCCAACTTGGGGCTCAAGGGCCTGTGGATTGGTATCGACACGGGCGACCTGACCGCCGCCGGGCTGTGCGTCATAACCTGGTTGCTGGTGGACTGGCGCAAGGAGGTGGCCAAGGCGCTGGACAGGATGTCGGCGGGTGGGTGGGGGCGCAAGGGGGGAGGGCCGGAGAGGGCAGGCAGTGCAGGGTGCGGCAGGAACAGGAGGCGCGGTGGGCAGGGACAGGAGGGGCGGTGGGCAGGGACAGGAGGGGCGGTGGGCAGGGACAGGAGGGGACGTGGGCAGGGACAGGAGCGAGGTGGGAGGGAGGGAGGCGGGACGGAGCGGCTCGGACCTCACCATGTCCCCTGATGGTGTTGTGTGCTGCTGCTGCTGCCGACGCAGCTCACGACCACGAGGCCGACCTGGCGCACGTGGAGGGCGAGCCGGACGACTGGCACGACTTCCTGTTGCCGTACAAGCACGAGTCCCTGGCGGCACACGCTGGCGGCGAGGCGGGCGACGACGACCTGGCGGGCGGCGGCGCAGCGGCCTCGGACCCGTTCAGCGAGGCCCTCGCCCAGTCGGCCTCCAAGAACCCCTTCGGCTCGCCGCGCTTCGCCAGCCCGCGCTTCCGAGGCGCCTGATGCGGGGTCGATGGGGGCATGCGGCTGTGGCGTGGGTTGTTCGGGCTCTATTCGGTGTAATGGGACTGTACATGGGAGGGGAGCGGTGGCTGTTGGCGTTTCACGACTGCGCTATGCAGGGGTGTGTATATCCTCAACATTCGTGATCCTGGACCCGCGGGCTTGATGACCAAGATATGTTACTTGGGCGGGCGCAGCTTGTGGGTCTCAACCGCCAGTCAGCTCATCGATGCAGGTGTTAACTGGATGGGCGGGGGTTTCGTGGGTCGGTGGGTCGGTAGCACACGTGGCGCTGGAAGGCGCACTGCCGAGCACCTCGTCCCGCCACTCCTCTCCTCGACCCGACCCAACCCGCCCCGCCCCGTCCTGCCTCGTCCCGCCACTCCTGAATTTCCATTGTTAAGGGGTCGCTCCGGCCGCGGCTCTGGGCGGGCGTGGGACTGCTGGGCACGTGGTTTCGGGGCGGCGGGTGTCTGGGCCGGTGATGGTGGAGTTATGTACATAGCCATGGTAGCCAACGTGGCGATAGCGATTGTAGCACTGTGGTGAGGGATGGGGGGGGTCCCAAGGGTGGGTGTGTATGTACAGGGATGGACGACCACTTGGGAGCCTCGATTCCCCGACGTCGTCTGCCGGCCCTGTCCCAGCATGCTCAACCTTCGCAGCCCCAGCCCCGAGCGGTGGCATTGAACAACCACTAGGCGTGCTTGATGCGCTTTGACGCTGGTGGCGCCTCGGGCCCCAGCCCCGACAATCTCGTGCCCGAGGGACACAGCCAGAGCTTCTTTGTTATGGAGTCGTGTTGTTAGCCCCGGCCGCGGGCCCCGCCCCCGCCGGAGTGGCGGAGGGAGATACAGGACTTCCACCCATCAGGGTGTTCCTAGTCTGGACGGAGGCTCGCCTGCTGGGCCTCGCAGGCTGTAGCGCTCCGCTCTACTTCACTTCCGCAAATTGCGCTGGCTTCGGCAGCTGTAATGGAGCCTTGGGCATCTGTTGAGCGGGCGGTCACAGATGCCTATGTTGTTGTATGAAAAGCTGCATTATAGAAGAAAGCTGAAGCAGCGGAGTTTTCAGCCGCTTCGCGCCCTTTCCGGTTGGGGCGGTTGTATACGCACGCGCGGACGCAAACAGGCTCCGACTCTTTCCCAGTCCACTCCCGCTTTTGTGTTTTGTGATGGAGACGATATATAACGTAACACAATTTAGTGTACTGTGATGCGGTCGCAAGATATATGATCGCCACCTGTACGAACCGCGGTCTGACTGGCCTTATACCTGCAGGCTGCCTGTCGAGAGTAGTGAATGGTCATCCAGGTGGTGCGCGCGCAGGCTCATTTCAGCTGCGCACTAGTAGCTGCCTAGGCACGCCTAGACTTCGCTGGACTTCTCTCAATCGTGTTCCCGCGTGTTCATTGCTAAAAACGTCAATGGTGGGCTTTCGCCCGTCGTTGATTTGGTCGGTATGTCATGGCCAAGTAGTAGCGAATATTATCATCGGGCGCAGGCTACTAAGAACGTCCATCGGGCCCATCGCCAACCACTGTAGTATGCAAACGAGGCGAAGTACAGACCCGACAGACAGCATCATATCTTTGCTACCAACGAGCAAAACCAATGGCGGGGATTTTCCTCTTTGCTAAAGGCTTGCGGAGGAATCAGCAACGCGACCTATTTTGCACTGGAAAACTGTCCCTGACTGTCCGCTCCAGCTGTCAAGGCAGTTGGAGCATGTTGGAGCGCAAAACATATCGTGGACTTCACGCCGAGACGCTGCGAGATCCTTCGCTGGACGAAGACGAGCTCTATTGTGCGAATAGGAATTGATGCAGCGTCTGTGGGCAGGTCAGCAGCGCAGGGTGCAAACGTTGTCATGCAGATCACCCGAGCACGTGCTAATCCGTCCACTCCGACATCCCAGTTCCGCCCTGATGCGGGCAACATCCTAAACTGCTGCTAGGAATGTCGGGGCCAGGGGCATCTAGTGCACCATAGCTTACGAAAACTCTAGCGGCACCGCAGGGCATACCTGAACTCCCCTTGCCCTCGCAATGCCGTACTCGGGAACAAGAGGCAGGTGCAGGTTGCACACAAACTAATGCATACGGGACGGAGCCAATTGGAAGGTTATGCAGGTTTTAAGTCCCCTGTAATTAAATCCGTCGTTTATCTCACTTTCTTCAGCTTGTCGCACAGGTTGCCAGCCATTGCCCGTGTCAACAGGTCTCCGGCCCCGTCTCAGGAGGTCTCTCAGCAGGTCTCCGGCCCCGTATACGCCAATGTAATTATACAAATAGAACAGGTGGCTGCAATGTACGGGATGCCGATGAGTATGGCAGTGAGTCAGGGACGCGGAATTTAACTTAACACCTGTTTGGGGGTGTACTTCCATACACCTACCATAACAGCACAGCAGGGATGGATCTGCTAGTGGTGGAGACCCCAGGAGGGCAACATTCTTGGGCTATTACAATGTCCGTATGGACTGATCGACTGAAACGGATTGCCGTGCGCATAGCAGCGTTCTGGCGGAGGTGTCGGACGATGCCTGACCATAGTCAGGTGGGTTAATTCATGTTGATTCAAGCGCAAATACAAACACATCATGCGCCTTCTACATTTGGCGAGGCTTCGTTAACGGCAACATAGTACAAATAGGGGGACAACAGAATAAATAGAACGTAACTTACTCATGAGACATAGCACCGCCAAACAAAAGAGCAAACATGCCGTACTCGTTTGAAGCCAACACGATGACCAAGCGGTCGCGAAGCATTGGCATCGCCGTAATAAAAACCAGCTTTTGGAACACTCGAGTTGGTACAGCAATTTGCAGGGAGCCATCAAGATCAGTCACTGAAATCCGTATTCCGCTGGGAAACGGGTACTAGATCGCGCTACGGAAACAGCTGGGATGCAGCCTCGCGCGTTTCACTACACTCGACATCGCAGCGTCAAAGGATTGCTTCTTCGTTGCCAAGACAGATGCAGCAAATAAGCACCGGAATAAATACTTAAGTTGTACCATGGCTTTTGGCCTGGAATTCTGTTGTGCTCGAGGTTGCTCGTGGGGAGCCGACCGCACTCATAACAGGTCGCCGGCTCCGTCAGGTCCAGCCTGCAGGCGCCTAGGTTCACGCACGGCCTTCTGACCCTTCCTCAATAATCTCGAACACTACTCGAAGCACTCGACAATGAACAGCTCACTTGGCTGCGAACACGAGCGCATACCGACAACGACGACCAATCCTCCAAAACCGCACGCGCTACCACTTGCGGCACTGCAGTGCGGCAGCCTTCGTGACCTCCGCTGCACGCAACGCCCTACAATCCGCACCGCTGTTCCGATCGATTCCGATTTTCGTATCGATTACGGCGCCTACACAGGTCCCCACAAGGCGGCCAACAACGCCGCATTCCACTCCACGTGGCGTGTGGGCAACGACATCATCAAACTTCAAACCAAGTCAGGTAAAAACTGGAAGCACTCCATCTCCTCGCCAATGCCTTCGCAGGCAGCGGTTGTAACCTCGCACACGTCACCTGTTACACGCCTCCTCACTCGGCTCGTCCATCTCGACTACTCGCCCAGCTCGTTCTTCAGGCGGTTGATCTCGCCCATCAGCTGCTGGAGCATCTCCGCCTCCGAGGGGTTACCGGTGGCCGGCTGCGCCTGGTTGAAGGGTGAAGCCATGCCTCCAGCGCTCATACCCGGCTGCGAGCTCAGAGGAGACGGCGCCGAGCCGAACAGCGGATTGGTGCCGACCCGACCGGCGCCCATCGGCTGCTGCATCGAACCCATGCCTGCAAGTCCACGGGCAGCCAAGGGCGTCAGTCGGCATGTGCAAAAAACGGTGCGCACCAAACAAGGAGCAATATGTGAGCCCCCGACGAATCGCAGCTACCCCTATCCCTGAGGGAAGCCAGGCCTGCTGCCCGGCGCGCCCCTATCGAAGTGGTACTCACTGGCCATCATGCCGCTCATCTGCGGTTGCAGTGTGGCGCCGCTCATGCTGCCGTTGCTCATCATGCCGCCACCGTTGATGCCGCTGTTGCCCATCATGCTGCCGGTGTTGGTCGCCACCATACCGCCGGTGTTGCCCATCACACCGCCGGTGTTGCCCATCATACCACCACCCATACCGCCCATACCACCGGTGTTGCCCATCATACCGCCGTTATTGCCCATCATGCTGCCGGTGTTGGTCGCCATCATACCGCCGTTGTTGCCCATCATACCGCCGCTGTTGCCCATCATACCGCCATTGTTGCCCATCATACCACCACCCATACCACCCATACCGCCGCTGTTGCCCATCATACCGCCGGTAGCGTTGCCCATCATACCGCCGTTGTTGCCCATCATACCACCACCCATACCGCCCATCATTCCACCACCCATGCCGCCCATTCCCATGCCTCCTGCGCAGTGAAGGGGCCGGAACAAGGGGAGGCGTGCGCCAACACGTTGTTTAAGAGTCAAACCAGACCAGGGTTGAATCACTGTTCCCGACGATGAAATGGCCATTAGCCTAAGCACGATCAGGCGGCGGCGTGCGCCTTCAGCCATCTGGCCACCCCTACTATTAAGCAGCTGAGGTTAAGACACGGGCAGCAATACAGAGCTACAGACCTAGGCGCGGAGGCATAGCAAGCTTCGGCTATCGCCAGCTGGGCCCCGGTGCTCTTCCCCAGCCGTGTCCCGACCCCGTCGCCCACTCGCCCGCCACTCACCCATCATGCCCATCATGCCCATCTTCTTGGCCTGTTGCATGCGTGAGATGAGCTGCTGCAGGCTGGACTGGTTGATCCCGGATCCAAAGCTGGGGCCCTCCAGCCAGCCATCCACGCCCGAGCCCTCAATCAGCTCATGCATGGGACCCATCATCGCCCAGCCGAACGCGGCGGTGCGCTGGTTCATCATCTTGAGGCGGGTCAGCAGGCCAGTAGGCGTGCGGTCTCTCAGGAACTCCGGGTGCATCAAAATGAAGTCGCAGCCGCCCAGGCTGGCAGCCTGCTGCACCAGCTGAACCG
Source organism: Yamagishiella unicocca (assembly GCA_003116995.1). NCBI lineage: Eukaryota > Viridiplantae > Chlorophyta > Chlorophyceae > Chlamydomonadales > Volvocaceae > Yamagishiella > Yamagishiella unicocca. Next base: position 235,343 of record BDSL01000102.1, read on the forward strand.
TGTTGTCGGCGCCGAGGGCCGGAACTACTTCGTACGGCACGGGCAGCTGCGCAAACTGCTCTCGGAAAAAGTCGACCATCGAGATGTCTGGCACTGCCAGGATGACTCGGCCCGGCTCCAGGGAGGCACCGCCACCGCCGAACTTGCTCATCTCCATTCCTTGCTTGGCAACCATGCTCCCATGGGACTTAGCCTGGGTCGCAGGGCCGCCGCCGCCGCCACCGCCGCCGCCGCCGCCACCGGCGCCACCGTCGTCGGCGCCGGTGTCACCATCGAGCGAAGCGCGCACCTCGAAGCCCTTGTCCTTCAGCCTTCGCGGGGTGGGCGAGGGCGAGGGTGAAACGCCGCAGGCATGTTGGTGATGAGAGGTGCTACGGTACTGCTGGCGGCTGCTTCACAGGGGGATCTTTGCCCATTTAATCCACACAGTTGTGCGAATAACGTCCGAAAAGAACATCAGCCCTATCCGCGCACTATACAGACCCCATTGCGACCACGTGGTAGCTCGTTCATAGGTGCCAAGACGAACGCACGAAGGCCGCAAACTAACCCGCTAAAAACTGCGTAGCCACAGCCAGTGGCGCTGCCTCTGCCCGGCCGGGAGGGTGCCCTGGGGAGTCGGCTTCTTGCGAGGGGCACCTTACACAGTAGGTGCTTGCAAACCACGACCCGGGGCCGCAAACCCGCTGGCACGAGACAGCATGGACGCCGACTGCAGTGCAACACACACACCCCGTTCACCCCCAAGGCCCCACGCCTCCGGGTCAAATCCCCGTCGAGCCGCTCACCTGTTACGCATCACCAGGAACGACTCCCGCGACGCGTACTTGGCGGTGGACTGCTTGACCGTGTCCTCGTCCTCCTCCGCCATCATCGTCTCCACCTCCATCTCCTGTCCGGCCACATTGATCTTCGTCTTCTTGCGGATGTCGCCGTACAGCAAGATGTGCTCGTGGATCTGCAGCAGGACCGGCAGACAAACTTGAAGTCAGTCCCTCGCTCCACGGAACACCAAAACGCTGTACGGTCCAAGGTTCCGTCATGCGCCGTTAAGGGCGGCTGATAGCCGGGTTGGGATGTGCGGGATGCCAGGAGGTTACCTTGACGCGCAGGTAGTGGCCCAGCAGACCCCATAAGTTCTTCGAGATGATGTCCAGGATGGCATGTGCGATGGCAGAACCTGAGCGGCAACGGGCGTATGAAGCGTCACGAAGAGGGACACAAGAGCTTCTGCGGAGCTAGGAGCCCCGCCGGGCGCCGAAGGAGGAACCAGGTGCTCACCGTACTGGCTGATGTGGTCAAATCCTTCGGGGCCGAGCACGAAGAGGATTGGGAACATGCCCCAGGACACGAAGTAAACCCAGGCCAGGATGCGAACAAGGTCCCGGCAAATGCCCTTCGGCACGGTGTGGTACGATTCGATGTAAACCTGTCACACGGGAACGAAGGGCAAAGACGCGTGAGAGCCCCGTACCCCGGCATGGCGCCGGCGTTCGGTGCACCTCGGAAGGCCGCAAGGAGCCGTCTTCTGAAGGTTACGTTGCCATCTGTCCTGCACCTGAGGGGCACGACAACCACGATAGTCATTGTGACACATTAACGTACCTTTGCGGCGTGGAAGTAGGTGTACATGCCGTAGCAGAGGGCCAGCAAGAAGAAGATAATCTGCACCAGCCAGAAAGGAATGTTTGCTCAAGAGCTTACGCAAGCAGTACTCAGGACACGTCTATGGCAGGTACGCAGCATGAAACCGCTTCAACCGCTTCAAAACCCGCGTCAAACATATCGAACCTCATGGGCCTGCAGCACACCGCAAACGATCAAGCGCCCATCCCTTCCCGTCCCTTCTCACCCGGACCCAGCCCGTACACATTGCCGCGGTTGCACCCCAGACAATGCAACCGACATCTGATACTAATAAGCCCATGGTGCGCTTGTTGTAGTCGTCCTTGAGACCCGTTAAGTTTGAAAGATGAATAAGGATAACCTGTGGGGATGCAACACGTCAGCTTTGCGCATCCATTTACAGTGATTGGTTTACTATGGAAAAGGCAGAGCTCGATCGAACGACGCGATCAATAAGAGGATGTGACGCTGTGGCCCCATGGAAGCATTCCTTGCCACAGCAAACTCCACATGTCGATTAGGGGCCACGTACAGTTGCTACTAGAGCACAATTGTGGGAGGGAGGGCCGAACCCTTGCACAGCTTAACCCTGCTCATTTTCCCTAAAGGAGTTAACCCCTTGCTGCAAGGGGTTGCGGGAAAAAACATTTGCGCACGGACAACACCCTCTCCCGTGCTCACTGGACATGTAAGCAGCCACTCTCCGTAACGCAGCCATACTACTTGGACTCCAGTAGAGAGGTGCAGCATGGCTGGTGAGTCAAACTCCTGCAAGTGCAAGGCGGAGTAAGTTCAGTAGAAACCTTCACGGTGACCGAAGACGAAGACGTACGCGCAGTGCGCAAGATTAGTCGCAAGCACCATAATGCTACGCTTACGTGAAATGCCTCGATAATGAACTTGACCATCTGCGACCAGGAAAGTTATCGGGAACGTTGAATACTGAATGGCGGTGACTACATAAGGCCGCCGGAACGCCCGTCACAAGCCCACCTCGATTGTAGCCACGTATACCTCCTCCCATCCGCATGTTGCCTTCCAGGACTCGTACGCGTACCATATCAGGCAAAGGACTGACAGCGCGAACGTCGTCCTGAAGGGCGTCACCGCCAACCAGGTCACCACAAAAGTAAATCAACGATGCTGCGTTCGGCATATAGTGTTTTTAACGTACCATTGCAGAGATACGGCACCTATCTTCTCGCCCTTGGTGCCTCTGGACACGAGCCATTTCTGCGACAACCACATTCGGCAGGCTGAACCGCTGGTCCCGAGCGCGATGCTTCGCTCCCGTGGCTACAAATCGCTTTTAACTCATGCGCGGTGATGGAGGAGAAACGCGACGTAGCGATACACACCTCGCAGAAGCATTCGCCTTCTGGGATGCAGATGGTGCCGTTTCCCAGGTTGTTATAAACCGATGAAATTAGCGAGCGCGCCACGGGGTGATCCATAGCTGCGCGTCGTCGGCGCGCGCGCGGAAAGCCGTCAACAAGACAGGTTGTTTAGGTCCGCAGAACTGTTCGCGCTAACTACGTGTACACAGCCGTTTGCACAGCCGTCGACAGTGAGGGGTGACGAAACCAAAGTTAACTTAACCAGTGTAAACTAACTAAATTACAATTAACATGCCCTAATAACCTGCGCCGAAACGCAAAAATAAGGCCCGAATCGGCCATGGTAACGTGTATCATGTCCTGGTATCCCTGTAACGCTGAAAACAATGTTTAACATAAGTGACGTACGTCAATGCTGCTTATTAATGACACCGTCGCTGCAAGGAGATGACGCCGCCTGCCCTAACCTGAACACTGAAGCATGACTGGGACACTTACAGGCGGATTGAGTTACTTCAGCTGTTGCAATACCAGAGGAACTATCACGGCGCTGTTTCATCTCTACAGCGTGAAACTTTCCCAACACGGGAAGTCGGTACCATCTTCAGTACTGAGAACAATTATTCGCTAAAATGTTCCGGCTGTCGGAAGGTATACTGCGACGCGCTGACTATAGCGATCTTTTTTATAATTGTATTTTTATGCCATTGTTGCCACAACCGGACACCATGCCTCAGTTCGCTGTGAACGCGCCTACAGCAACCTGTTGGCATCGTGTTCGTATTCCCTTTCATATATGAATACGGTTTTCCGGTCAATGCGCATGCATTTTATTGGCGCATCGAACGCTTCAGGCGTTACAGGACGCGCGTGCGGACAGTGCGTGCCGCACGTACCCCGACAGGTAGCGTCAGCATTGGCGTTTCGGGTGCCACGCGCATCGCAGGTTGTCAGAAGAACAGTTGTTGATGTGCACGCTTCCTTTTCGATGGCCCGCCAGGACCCGCATACACATACATCATGCACTCCGACGGGCTCATCAGGCAACTTGTGTTTTCTCCTAGAACACGCCACCGAACGCTACCTGGCGGGAACTTTCAACAGCGTTTTTGGGTGTAGAGCAGCCACGGGATGACGCTGACGGACTGCGGGTCCAATATGCTCCTACAGAATCGACAGTCGTACAGTGGTTAGATCCCCTGGACGGTGGTTGTTGCTATTCATTCTCTGGGCCTTGGCTCGGGAATCCGGGTGGTTTGCCGTAATTCGGTTGAGCGGTTTTCAATCTTCCTGCGTCTCTTCCGGTATCAGGCGATATGCCCGATGGGACCTTTTAGTCTGGCTGGGGCCCACTGTAAGATTTGGTCATTGATTTAGAAGTGACCTCCACTGTCGTCCAAAGTGATAGTCCCTTAGAAGTGACTTCCACTGTCGTCCAAAGTGATAGTCCCAGTCATCACAGTGGCCTCCAGACCTTTTCGGGAAAAGTTAGACCATCGTTCACATCGCCCGGCACTGAAAGGAACAAGAAAAGGGACCCGAAGGACCCACCCGACCGAGATGCAGAAAACCGCCAGACGCCCGGAAGTCAAGGACATAGTGGACCTGTACCTGTTACAGGGGGCTGCAGACAAAAAGGCAGAACCATCGGTCACATCGCCGGATACTGTAGTAACTATTACAGTGAGTTCCAGACACTGGACACTGAAGGAGACGAACGAGATAGAAACCCAACCGCGTCTTTGGCGGGTTGCCATTGGTGCGTTGCGGCTGGGTTCCTATCTCTTTTGTCTGTTTCGTGTCCGAATTGCCCGATGGTTGTGCCCTTTGGTCTAAAGCCCACTGTTGCAACAGTACCCCTACCAACTGTATCCCAGGCAGACCCTCGCTCAGAAAAAGCAGCAGAGCGCCCCGAAAGGTCGAGCAGAGGCCTTTCGCCAGCTTCCGCCTGAGCTCCGAAGAAGACAGGTATTTGAGACTTTGATATGAAGGGCCTGATAGGGGAGCCTCTAGTGCAAATTCCCCCTGGGGTGTTGGCTGCTGCTCTGTGTGCCTACGGCCTGTCGATTTGGTGTTCTGGTGGTTTGCCTTTGTTCCGGTGCAGGTCGGTTTTTTGTTTCCTCCGTCTTGTTCAGTGTCAGGCGATCCGCCCGATGGTTCTACCTTTTGGTCTGAAACCCACTGTAACCGTTACAACATAATGAAGGGCAGAACACCCATTCTGCACTACCTACGTCTGCTTGGTGAGAACAGACGTAACAATGGTTGTTGTAATCGTTACAGTGGGCTCCAGACCTTATAAGGTAGAGCCATCGGGCGCATCGCCTGACACTGAAAGAGACACGGAAAGCAAAGAAAACCGACGGTTCCGAAAGACAAACTACCCAGAGCCTCACAACCGAGAGCCCAGAGGAAACAGCAAGCACCAAGACACAGGGGGAGGTTGCGCTGATGGCTCCCCTGCACATGGCCACATGCATCCCAAGCAGAACCCCGAAAGGAGAGACAGCAGCACGCCTCGGCAACACAATCGGATAATCCCCCCCCCAAGATCCCCGAAAAGTCCCACATCCGAAACGGGCCGATGCCCATAGCGAGATGGGAAGAAACAGCGGTACTTAATACCATCGACCATCGACACCAAATACCATCGACCATCGACACCAAAAACTCATACTCATACTGCGGAAACTCGCACCACGTGACCCCTTAGGGGGCGCGCGAGCGTCGGTGCATGGGGCCAGATGGGAGCTGCTTGCTGTTGCCGGTCGTCTAGATGGGAGTTCAGGAGGATGGAATGGCGGTGTCGTCTGGTACGTGGAGGAGGAGCTCCCGCATCGCCCGGGAACTTTCGGCACCGGTCGGATCCCATCCAGCTCGCAGCAATCTGGTTCACACCTTCGCTCGCCGCGGCCATACTGGCTCGTCACGGTGGCTTTGCAGAGTGCCTGCGCTGAGTATCCTGTGGCTGTCCAGCTAGCCTGGTGGTCACCCACGCCCTTCGTTGCGAAGTATCAACTTCGCCAATGATGGCCTCTCAGCGGCGGCTTCGGTCGTCGCTCTACCTGATCAGTCCTGCGGGCTGTATCCTACTTTGTGGTCTTCTTTCAGCATTTCTCTGGACGCTGGTAGCTTTCGCCGACACAGCTTCGTCGGCTCTGGTGTCTCTCGCGCATGCCGCAGCCGGTGCCAGTACGCAGCCTACGCAAGTCCTGCAAAGCTACCTGGCGTTGCATACTGAAGTGGTTTCCGTATTGCAGGCGAAGGTTGCGCCACGGCTCAGCCATTCGGGCGTGTTGCCGGTCTGCCTTTTTCTAGAGACTGCTGTTGGTGTTGACCTCAACTGGTTGATGGTATTAAGTACCATTGTTTCTTCCCGTCTCGCTATGGGCATCGGCCCGTTTCGGGTGTGGGACGTTTTCGGGATCTTGGGGGGGGGAGTTATCCGATTGTGTTGCCGAGGCGTGCTGCTGTCTCTCCATTCGGGGGTCTGCTTGGGATGCATGTGGCCATGTGCAGGGGAGCCATCAGCGCAACCTCCCCCTGTGTATTGGTGCTTGCTGTTTCCTCTGGGCTCTCGGTTGTGAGGCTCTGGGTGGTTTGTCTTTCGGAACCGTCGGTTTTCTCAGCTTTCCTTGTCTTTTTCAGTGTCAGGCGATGCGCCCGATGGCTCTACCTTTTCAGGTCTGGAGCCCACTGTAATGATTACAACAACCATCGACCAGTTGAGGTCAACACCAACAGCAGCCTCTAGAAAAAGGCAGATCGGCAACACGCCCGAATGGCTGAACAATGGTTGTTGTTGTAACGGTTACAGTGGGTTCCAGACCAATAGGTAGAACCATCGGGCGCATCGCCTGACACTGAACAAGACGGAGGAAACAAATACCGACATGCACCGAAACAAAGGCAAACCACCAGAACACCAAGTTGACAGGCCGTAGGCATACAGAGCAGCAGCCAGCACCCCAGGGGGAATTTGCACTAGAGGCTCCCCTATCAGGAACTTGCCGCCAACCAACCTAACAGCCCAGCACCCGACGAACCAGTGAAGCGCCGCAACGATGCAAACATCGGAACCCGCCACCTCTCATCCCATAAGGCACGGACCCCTAGCAGGTAACAATGGTAACGTGCTGGGCCATGCTGGGCTGACAAATATGAGTCGTCCGCTCTAGGTCTAACATGCATTATGGGATGCGGTGTGTGCTGCCCCTAATTAATATCATTGGTAGTAGTTAACGTCTTTGGTGGTTTGCCATATCTCGGTCGGCCAGTTTGTTCTTCTTCCTGCGGCTCTTTCAGTGTCAGGCTCTACAGGCTCTACCTTCTGGTCTGGGGGCCCCTGTAACAGTTACTACTGCTACGATGGTTTGAAACATAAGGCTATGATTCGTAAGTTTTGGGGCATTACCCAGACAAAAGGGCAGAACCATTGGGCACATCGCCTGACACTGAAGGAGACAAAAGAGACGGAACCCCAGCTGTACCGTAACAAAGGCAAACCACCACGACACCAGCCAACAGCCCCCAGGCAAAGACGGCAGCAGCCAGCAACCCAGGGGTACATTGCCGTAATAATAGTGCAATCGTGTCGCATTGGTGTAATAATGTTGCAGGGGGCTCCCGGCCGCGGGGGAAGCGATTAAGCAGGAATACGGGCCGATATGATCCGGAGCTGACGTATAACCGGTTGATGTAGTTGTTGTAGTTGTTACAGTGGGCTCCAGACCTTAAAAGGTAGAGCCATCGGGCGCATCGCCTGACACTGAACGAGACAACGAACTGTTACAGTGGGTTCCAGTGTAGTAGTAACTGTCACAGTGGGTTCCAGACCAGAAGGTAGAACCATCGGGCACATCGCCTGACACTGAAGGAGATGAAAGAGACAGAAACCGACGTGCACCGGAACAAAGGCAAACCACCGCAACACCAGCGGACAGTCCGGCGGCAAAACAGCAGCAGCCAGCACCTCAGGGGGAATTTGAGCTAGAGGCTAGAGGTTGATGTGTGCGGCTGTGTCCGCGCTGCTTCGGTAGGTTTCGGTGAACAAATGCCATGTATGTGTCACATCTAGACAAATGGGATATGCAGGGGACTTGTGCTTGAATGCGCTTTAATTAGGTTCGTGGAGTTCAACACGGGTTCTTAGCGAACACCTAACGCAGGGGCGTAAAGGGAGGACGGAAGAGGATCAATGGTTTATTTTCCGTTGACAACCCTCATGACCCCTCTTGTGGTGGCTGTGATAACCCATGCAGGCTGGGGTTTTGACGAAGCGGGTTCGGGCTGGTGAACAAAATATTGAACGGAGTCCACTTTATTGCAAGCGGGTTCCGATGGAACTGCTAGAGTACATTTGGATGTCTTAGAAGGGAAGTTCAAGTTCACAGAACAGGCCACAATCGCATCTGCAGGATCCGGAAGTACTGTACGGCTCGTACGTCACGCTTTCAAAGAATCAGGAAAGACTTGCTAAGCCCTATTGAGGGGATAATGTCATAAATAGCCAGGTCTTCACATATCTTTCATCACCGCTGATAAGAAATTCTCCAAACCGTTTTTCCGAGACGTGGAATTGTCCAGCATGAAGCACGTCTTCTGGAATTAAGATAGTGCAAACTTTATAGGCGCTACGACTGCCGGCTCTTTCGGTTGGCTTACGGCAAGTGGAAGGCGCCTGACTTCCGACACTCCTCGATGGATGACGTTGCGCTTCACACGGCATATTACGGCGCCTACAACTTTCGCGCTGCGGAAGCTGCTGCCGCCACTGCTGCTGTTCCACGGAAGGGGCAAGGCATCGCTTGTGCCTTTCTTGCCTTCAGCGCGGCTTGTGGTCTATCCACAGTTGCTGTTGGCTTTTTCGCGCACAATCCTGCCATCACGTGGCCAGTAGTGGCTGTTGGTAAGCTGGGATTTCCTAGCATTTGCCCCTTTGGCAGCTGTTTGCAAACCTTGCATGGCACAACCGCCCCCGTTTGTGCGTCGGGCGTCCTTCCTCCTGTTCAACGCGAATGTTTTGTCGATGCCCAAATTATGGCCACGGCCACGGCCAATGTGGTAGGGCGTATTTCCTGTTGACCGCCGATAGCCCCAACCGCTGCGCAGGCCTTATCGGCGTTGTCATGGGAGTCGTGCTGGCGCACAGAAGGGCGACAGTGAGTACAGTAGTTGCGCAATTCATGAGGTGAAAGCTAGTTCCCACGTCTGCAATCCCTTGCGCCGGGAAGGGCAGGTAGTCGCTTGCAGTGTCACTGGCTGACTGCGATACACCCATTGTTGGGGTGTCTCTGGCGGGCGTAACTGGCCATTCCCTTTTACGCGCGTCGACTGTATGTGCTCGGACTCGCTGTACCAGTTATTTGTTCCGGCGTCAAACCTCACTTTCCGAACAATCGCGAGTGTTCCTCCACAGTGCTTTCGTTGTGGTTTGGTCGCCCGAAACCATCGATCCATTACGTTGCCCCAACATCGCAGGGTGGCTGGGGCACGTCATCAGCTTGGCAGCACCAACACCAGCACCACGTTGGCGGGCAGGTGCGCGGCTACTAACACATGCCCCCGCCTACGTCAGGCATCTGGCTTGGCGAGGTCAACGGAAATCGTGCAAAGTCGTTTGTCGTTTGGGGAAATCCGTGGTGATGGGGTTTCTGAAGCAGCGCACCCTGCCCCGCCCCGAGCGAACCGACCTGCCTCTCCTGTCCTCATGCTCCCGCAAGGTTGGGGTATGAAAGGCGTTTAGGGTATGAAAGGCGTTTACCTTTCGCCTCACTCGAAACAAAAATCAACATGTCGCAGCGCCACAGCGCCCTTCCGCGCAAACTACCCGCAGCTCAGACCCGACCCGCTCCCCTGGCCTTTGGGGACACCGCAGGCTCATCCCCCCGCCGCCAATGTCCACGTGCCCTATCAAACACCCATATACTACGCGCACGCGCTTGATGTTGACGTGGGGATGGACGTCGATGGGGCACAGCCGCCGTTGTTTGCGAAAGCAGCGGCGAACGGAGGCGGAGGCGGTGGCGTCGCAATGGGGACGGCAGTGGCGGTGGAGTGCGGCGCCGTTGTGTGCGGGGTCCCTTTGGGCGGCTCCGATGGGTTCATAGATCGCAAGCCGGTGCTGGTGCTGCAGCCGCATACTTGGTTGGCCCGGTACTTGGACCAACTAGATGGCCAGGGGGCGAAGGCTCCTATACCGGGCCAAGTGGCCAAGGGCATGAATCTGCCTGCTACCGAAGGCTCGGCCCAGCCTCCACCCGAGTCTTCCCTGGAGCCTCTGCGGCCGGGTACGCCGCGACAGGAGCAGCAGCAGCACAAGCAGCAACAGCCGTGCCATGCTTTATGCGCGCCGGTAGGGTGCGAGCGCGAGGAGAGCATGCAAGGAGCGGGCGGTGCAAAACCAGCCGACACCTCGGTGCAGGCGCCAATGCCCTACGAGTGCTGCAACGACCCGGCTGTACGGACTGCGGAGCAGGCGATGGAAGTCCAGCTGATGCCACGGCCGGCACCTGCGCCCGCCACTGCACAGCTCGGAGGAGAGGATGCTGAGGCCTTCGCGCCCTCAGCTGCCGGTCCTATCAGTGGCCCCACTCCGCCCTAGCGCGATGGGTGGAGTGGCGCGGGGGGCGGCGATGGGGCTGCTGCGGCCTCACAATCTCACCCGCACCAGCTTGGCCGCAGATGCGAAATGGGCCGCATAGGGCCACGATGAGGGGGAGGGGTGGGCCGGCGGCCGCGGCCCGGTTTTCGCAGCCACGGCTGCGGGTGTGCGGCCGCCCTGTGTGGCACACCGCGAAGAGCTGTACCTAGCTGCCAGGTGCGCGGGGTCGGCGATCATACGGCAGTGGCAGGGGGCCGGCATGATGGGAGGGGCGCGTGCAGTGGATGGAGCCACACGGGCAGCTGCTTCAGCTGCGTCGGGTCCAGCCGGTGTCCGCGCTGCAGGCGGGTGACGCCAGGTCGGTCTTCGTGTCTGTTGGTGGTGGTTGGTGGCCGCTGGGTGGTCGGGGGTTGCATGGCTTGTGGCCGTGAAGTGATGTCGTTGGGGCGAGCATAGAATTACTCACCGGGCAGGAATGGCGTTATGTTTGTCTTGTGGAGGGTAGGATAGATCAGGGTGCCATATGTAGCTCTTACCGTAGAAGCACAAGTGCGCTGCAGCGGGGACGCGGTGCTTTGATTGGCACGGCCCCTGCTGCGGTTGCGCTTGGGAAGTGCAGGTGATGTGATGGTGATGTGACGGTGATGTGATGTTGGCGCGGCAGCGTGCGACCCTCACGACACTTCATTGCGTGTTCAGGGGCCCAGCGCGGCCCCTGCTGACGGGGCGGCGTGTACGTTTAGGAGCTGGTTTGCCATAAGGCTGGTCAACATTGTGATCCAGTCCTACATTGCCAGCACGGGGCAGTCCAGGTTGGCTATTTTAACCTGGCTGCCCTCCATAGCGGGTGGTGCTGCGGGGCCTCGCTGCGACCGGGGGTTGCCACGCGGACGCCGCGAAGGCCTTGCCGTGGGTGTTCAAGTGTGTATTTTGTGGATTTGGTATGCCCTGTTTGCGTGGCAAGGTATGTTCGTCGAGTTGGTCGGATAGGTTAATATTTGTTGACAGGTGTTGTTGGGTGTAAGCATTTTGCGGTGTTGCATCGGCTTTGTCGTGGTGGTTTTTGGTGATCATGATTGTTGGTGACGGTCGTCGTTGATGATGAACTCGCTCGGACCTGATAGAGCCCCGATGCAGAGGCGTATGGAGTGTGCGCTGCAAGTGCGCTGCTTGGGCCGCCGTCACCTCGGCAGCAGTCGGGCGGGGCGGCGCCGCTTGCTCACGGGATGGCGGGGTCCGTCAATTCTCCACATCCTTGTGCAGCTGGTTGGTCCAGGTGGGGTTCAGTCTTGATTGCAGCAATCCATAACTCGCTTCATGCCATCTCCCTTGTATCGGGTGCTTGCGGCCACTGTATTGTAGTGTTTCGCTCAGTTGTTGTATTTTCATGTTGCTCTGTTCGGAAAGTTGACGTCAAGATGGATCGTCGTCATCGGTATTATATACATATAGTGCCTTTACTATTTAGCCGTACTGCCAACCCCAGAGCTCACCGACCGCGTTATACAGTAGCCGGGCCATTGTGTTTTAAAAATGCTGAGCTGAGCCGCGAAGGAGATCATTGTGTGTGTGTGGTGGGGAAAGGCATCGTGGCCCGACGGTAGTAATTGTTACAGAGGATGGTGATGCGCTCCCGGCTCCCTTTCGTAGTTTCGTTCGGAGCTCACTGTAATGGCATTCAACGTACCAACCAGGAAACGGCGACAGGAACCGACCGGCCGCCGACAGTATCCTGGATCACGTGGCTGCGGTGTACCGTACACCCTCACGTAGGAGATGGGAATCCCCCAGGTGCAGCTCGTTGGCTCACAGCGCGCAGTCCTCATCAGGAACAACTCATTGAGCAGGGAGGAGCTAGGGAGCCCTAAGTACCCCGCACAAAGGGGGCGAAGACATGCCACTGAGCCCTGCCGGCCGGTCGTACAAAATACCATGTATCACGGTAAGCTATTCCACCCACATGTGCGGGGTGCCGTCTGCACGGCAATACGCCCACTCTCTCGTTCTCCCTGCGCTCTTGGGATGACTGTGCCCACGCATGTTTGGACGCCTGCTGCCTCACCCTCCTGCGAGTCACCCCTCTGCGCTCCTCACGGCCCACCGACTGCCGTACCGCCGGCGTGGTGTCGATCCCCCTTCATAACGCCAGATAACGCTGGCATTCTCAGTCCATTCTCTCCTCGCTCAATTCGCACGTGCAGACTCTCGTATCAGCAGGTGGTCAGTAAAAGGTTCACGAAGCGCGGCAGCTGAAGTCACGCCTCGAAACGCCAGCGGGCCTGCGCGAACCCACACTAACATGCCGCTTTCTTCAGCAGCCCACACCTGGTCACACTTCCACGCAATTACTGGGGATGGGCGGACCTGGCTGGCCCTGGTTCAGACCCCCCCCCGGTTATCTACAAACTCACATCCTGCCTATCTGCCCTCCGCCCATGACGCCAAGTGCTCAACACTCCTTTCGGCCCATCGATCGCAGCCTCGGCCCAAAATGCTGTTAGACACACACCTTCGCGACCATCGAGCCCCAGTCAGCCCCAGCCAATCAGTCATCACGAGCTCACGACGCGAGGAAACCCACCACACGCTGCCACCCCAGCGTCCCTTCCTTGACCGGCTAGACGCCCAGCGTGGAGCCGTAGGGGCTGGGTGCCCAAGAGATGTGGCACATGCCCTGGTCCAGGTCGATGTCTGGCACCACCTCGCAGCCGTCGTCGTCGCAGAGCTGCGAGAAGATGTCGTTGATGGACACCTGCGACCGCAGCGGCAGGCAGGGCGCGGAGGAGCGGGAGGAGCGGGAGGGACGGGAGGAGCGGCGACGGACATGCAGCCGTTCGTAAGGGTGTGGCGTGTGAATGAGCGTGCAGCCGGAAAGGATTGGGCAGTGCCATGGAGCACTACCGGCCACCCCACGGCACCGCTGGTGCTCTTCCAGCTAACTAGCGCCTCCCCAACACCCCAAACCCGCCCACCTGGTACAGCGGCCCCTTGAGCGTCTCTACGACCGCCGCCGCGCCCTCGGCGCAGAAGTCTACGCTGGCGGTGGAGGCGGTGGGCGTGATGATGCACTTCATGCCCGCGCCCACAGCGGCGCGCAGCCCCACCTGCGTGGCAGGCAGGCGGCCGGGGGGGCAGGTGGGCAGACACGGTGCGTTGGCTTAGCGGGGCGGATTAGGGTGCAGTGAGCGGTGCTGAGCAGATAGCTCTCACCGACAACTTCGCCGCAGCCCCTGCGACCATAAGCACCGGCATCCCAAACCTGTGCTGCAAGGGTCCCCCGCCGCAGCGCCACATCTGATTTGCTACACCGCCTACTCTTCTTCCCCACCCACCCACCAGTGAGTGGCGGAAGAAGTGTTCTAAAAGGTTTTCCTTCGTACACGGGTTTTCCTTGCAACCTACCAGTGAGTCCTCGATCACCACGCAGCGCTCCGCCGGGATGCCCAGCCGCTCACGTGCTGCAGCGAGGTGGCCGGGCAGCAGCCGCACCAGCAGCAGCAGGCGTTGGTGCTTTAGTCTGGTATTAGACGCGGCGGCCAACAGCAGCAGGCGTGGGTTGTCTGTCGTGACTTGGGTGGCGCACCGACAGCACCCAGCCCAAGAAAGCCCCCGGCTTTGGAGGGACAGAGCAGCGGCCCCCGAGCACGCGAGCAGGCATTACGCACCCGCTCAGTGGATAACATCGCTGGAAGCCCCCAGGCTTGGGATCGAACCTCGACAAGTGCCAAATGCCAAACAAGCTTCGGTGCTCACCCATGTTGTAGATCAGCGGGTCGGGCTTCTTCTTTGTCACGTCATCGCCCGCCAAGATGACGTCGAACCTGCGGATGGGCGCGCAGCGGGAGGGTGGAGGGCGGGACGGCGCGTGCGTGTGGACTGTACCCTCGGCACCCCAACATACGGTACAACGCTCCGGCCCCTTCCCATCCCCAACATGCACCAGCGCCCTGCGCTCAACAGCCGGCAGGCAGCACCAGCTCCGAGACCGGGTGTCACGCAGCCCACTCGCCTCGCCAGTCGTTCCGGCCCCACCACGGAGTTGACGACCTTGTCGAAGCCCGCCCGCGTGGCCGCGGAGCAAATGCACATGGCCACGTCATCACGCGCCAGGCCCTCATCCATCAGCTCCAGCACACCTACGGCCCCCAACACACACCGGCAAGGAAGCCGCTGGTAGCCCGAACGAACGAACGACATGGCGGGTGTACACCTGAGAGTGCCGCAGGCACATGCTGCAGGGATGACGCGTTACAGAGATGCAAAATAAGAGTGTTTCATTTACATGCACCATCTGCGCCGTCATGCCCCACTGCGATGCCTGCTGCGCAGTCCCGCCGACAGCCTCGCCGCCCCTCCCTCGCCGCAGCCGCCAACCCGCAGTCCGCACCTGGCCGCGCCTCCGCCGCTGTCTCCACGATCACCTTGTAGTGGTCCGTCTTGCAGTCCTGGGTGAGGCACGCAGCACGCGCGGTGGCAACATCAGTTCGCACTGCGCGACATGCCACCACACGACGCGCTGCGCTCCTTTCAGCCACTCGCAGACCTCCCTCCAACCCGACCTCCACCCAACCCGACCTCCCAGAAGTTGCGTTTCTGCCCGCGAGCCTGCCTCCTACGAGCACCCCTTCCACAGGGCACCCCTTCGTCCATTCGCTCAACACATCCGCCCTCATGCTAATTGGGGCCCCCGCCCCCGCACCTGCCGACCTACGGGTTTCCTCGCGTACCCGCCCCCCACCTGCAGATCGTCCACCAGCTTGTTCTTGGCCTCCTCCGTGGTAGGAGCCGGGCCGTTGATGGAGGCGGGCCAGCCGTTGTTGTTGAAGTGGTACTTCATCTTGGGCTTGCCGCCGCCGACGGTGTTTTGCAAGATGTCCTGCGGGCCGGTGGTGGCCGGGGGGCGGACGGAGGAGCTGCCGAGCCTGAGAGGAACACCCTGACAGGCCTGGCCGACCGCCAGCGTGGCGCCATGTTATCTATATGGCGTGAAACTGCCCGCCTGCTTTGTCCCTCCCCCCCTGGAGCCCGGGGCGTCGGTCATTGGGTGGGCGGGGGTTCCCTAAAGGGTATATGAATACGTAGCTTTATGAACTTTACATAGTAAAGCTACGTACCGCCTGCCGCCGCTGCTGCCCGTGGCAAGCCTAGCTCACTGGCTAACGGAATTTGACCCACGCCGCCGCCTGCCGCCATTTCTGAAGGCAGCGGTGAACCAGCCCATTTGTCCAGGGTCCCTGAGCTGTGGACCAGACCACCTATCAGGCTTTCTGCGCTTCAAATAGGACTGAAGCGCTGCCACATGCCGTTACTGGAACGGCCTCAGACTGTCCGTGCCTGGTAAGTGGAGGCCCTTCGCAGCACCGTGGCTCCCCACCCTCAAAGGGCCCCCACCCTCGCCGGGTGGAGGCCCCACTCCCACTACGCCCTCTTCTTCGGGAAGACCCTTCCTGTTAACCGTCCCCTGATCTCCCGCCATCCTCTCACCGTCTAAACCCTTCCCCTCCACCCGCCAACCCTCACATAGTATTCGGTGCTCCACACGAGAGGAGTACCGTCGATGGTGCACTTGAAGGCGTCAAAGGCGGCATTGTATGCCTTCCTGTGCAGCTCCTCGGTCTCCACAATGACGCCATCGCAGCTACAATTGAAGTGTGCAAGCGATGTCATACCGTGTGGAGAGATATGCAGCCCATCTTAACTACTCACTCGAATAGAAGGGCGGACGTATACTGCTTTGTTCCGGCTGCCTTTGCGACGATCGAACGGCGCGCAGGTGTGGCCCGGGGGCTGGAGAACGCCTGGACACGAGGCCGCGCCTGCTGCCTCAGCGCGACGACGGTGTGCGATGCCTTGCGACCGCCGCCAACGAGGGCGCCTCCACGGTAGCCTAAGAGGGTCGCCATCGGTCGCGTTTAGACTGCGGATGTTCTGTAAAATGCACGTATACGGATTATAACTAGGCTAGGAAGAGGAAAGCGAGAAGATAACAACACAACAAGGCTGACCCACAAATCGCAGAGGGCGGTCATACCATGGCCCTCCGGCCGTACATAATTCGGTATCCAAGACTTCAACACGCAGCAGTTTGACTTCAGGTTAGAACCTCGTTCACAGTATTAGGAGATAAATAATCGTACCTCTGGTAACCAGTTTGCGGAATTGACCGAACCCATGGATTGCCCGGTGAAGAAGGTGTACCGGTATGCAGTCGCTGGAATATCTTAACACTAACAACGATTCCTTGGACCACGTGTCGGAGCACCGCCTCGCTCTCACGGGCTACCGGTTCCGGCCGTTCAGGGAGGCGCCGCTCGGGAATGACTTACCGCCTCCATCGGCAAACGCAGGGCCCTCTGACGCTGCCTACATCATTCGTGCTGACTTCAATAGCGTGAAAGGTTACCATCTGCTGATGAGGACGCACCACGACGACCCTGACGTTACACGTAGATATGCCCGGGTATTGATTGTTCCGGACGATAGTTCAACAGCACGGATACACATCAGGCGAAGGCGGATTGCCGCGCAGAAAAAGTAGCGGAATGTTAAAATTACACCGTGCACTGGAAGCAGCGCAGCCAAGTGTCCCCCACAGTTGAGGGCGTTATGTACCGTTCTGCCCACCCCAAACCCTGATGTACGGTTCTGCCCACCCAAAAGCCCATTATGCTTCTATGTACTTCCTTCAGCGCCTCTGAAAGGAAGCGGTGTGGCCCACCCCTCCAATAGCCATATTTGTCGTTTGCCACAGTGATGTCGGCTGCTTCATACCGGCTGTCAGGTAGGTGCCACTTCCCGCATTACTCCGCTGCGCGCCGTTCCAGCTCACATTCGGTGTATCTTGCGTGGATCCTCCCGCTTTGTTCGGTTGCAAGCCGTCCCAGCTCATGTTTGGCGTGCTCGCTGTGGGGGCTCCCGCCATGCTCGATTGCGAGCTGTTCCAGCCCACGCTCGGGGCATCTCGCATGGCATCCCCCGGCTTGCTTGGCTGAGAGCCATTCCAGCTCACGTTTGGCGTTTCCCGCGCTGCGACACCAGACTGCGTGGCGGTCCAGCTCACATTCGGCGTATCCCGTGCCGCAACGTCGGACTGCGTGGCGGTCCAGCTCACGTTCGGCGTATCGCGCGTGGGCACTCCCGGCATGCTCGCCTGCGAGCCTTTCCAGCTCTTGAGCGACGCATCTCGCAAGTACTGCCGGTCGTCACTGCCCAGCTCACTTTGTGCGGACTGCCACTGGCTGTCGGCTTTGTGTTGATAAGGCGGCACCGCAGGCACGTCCACGCGGGGGTAACCTGGTGTGGGACCCAGTCCCCGGTATCCTGGATCGCTGGCTGCGGCTGCTGCACCGCGTTTCAGTACCACCAGACCGCCAGGGTGCGGGCCCCAGTCTACTCGCCGATGCGGCGGCCAGGCGCCGGCCCGTAGGCCTGGCGCCGGGAAGGGCACCGGCGGAGCCGAGGGGCCGGACTGTGGCGGTGGCGCCTCCGGTGCCTGATCAACGCCCGGGAAGCAGGGTGGTGGACAGTGGCAGTGGGTCAGCATGTCATGGGAGACGGCAGGCGTATGTGAGGGGCGGGGCCGGATTGCTGAAGTGAGCGCGTGGCGGAACGGCGGGGCTCTGGAATCGAGAAAATGTCCTTCAGTTAGGCCAAGAAATATTGTAGGGGTACACCGGAGCGGCCGCCAGCCCGTTCCAGCAGCCCTTTGCCCACCACCCTGCGTATGTCGCACACAGACGCACCTGCACCTGCGGCGGCTCCTGCACTGGCGGAGGCGGCGCCAAACGCAGTGCCGCCAGCAGCTGCCCAACCAGCAGGCCCTGCCGGTCGGCCCCGAGATGCCGCACCAGCGTCGTCACCTCGTGCGGGCTCAGGTCGGAGCCCAGAGCCGCCAGCAGCGCCTAGGGGCGGGGAGATCACGACAGCGATGTCAACACGGCAGCTACGGCTGCAGGCAGATGTCACACGGCCACTAGCTGATGCGGGGCATCGGGCTCAGCACCCAAAATCAAAGTACTGGTAAGGAAGGTGCTGGATACGCTAATGAAGCCAGGACATGTAGGCGTGTAAACGTATACCTCGGCTCATATACCTCGGCCCTATCGCTGGATTGGGCGTGCAACCTCGCAGCGTGTCCTAGGACCCGGCCCTTGCTCCTTTCCCATCCCATCCCTGCAGCCGGCCAGCGAAGCAAGCAGGCACTCACGTGCAGCTGGTACTTGTCCACGTAGCCGGAGCCTTGCAAGTCAGCTGCCAGTAGGGCGGCCCGCAGGCGGTCGGGCAGCTCATCCGGATACAGGGCCAGCCAGGTCTTCAATTTACCCAGCGCCTGGCGGAGAGGTAGCAAGGGAGGCGGTTGGGTGTGCTGTGCGCTGGTAGGAACGCAGTCGCGCCCTCCGTATACGCACAGCGGACCTGTTCCCGAGCTCCGCGCATTCCCAAACTTGCGCGGTCCATGATCATCCTGCCCACCCACCAGCACCCACCCGCTCATAGTCCGCCCAGGGGAACCGGTAGCTCGTCCGCTCCATGTAGAGCAGCGTGGAGGCGTCCGCGTCCAGAAGCTGGAAACCCCGACCGAACACCTCCAGCACTGCCCCCACCTGCAAGGCGGCGGCGGGCTCAGGCAGGTCGGTGCAGAGGGGGTGGACAGGCTAAGGGCGCCGCTGCGGACGGCAGTGCCGACGCATACCCAGCGCTGGAGGTAAAGCCACGGCCAGGGCCACGCAGCTACCGTCTCATACGGCAGCCCATGTAAATCCAACCGCGCCAGGACCTCTCTGCCCCCTTGCCTGCATGTCCGTTTCCGCGAACTGCTGCCCCGTGGTGGGGTTCTGCACACGGGTGCGCTCCAGGAAGGTGCCCTGGTCCATGCCGCTATTCTCGCGCTTAGGCTCCCAGACCGCCAGCGTGCGGTCCAGCAGGTGGAACGACAGGATGAACCTGGGGACATGAGGGCGGTGACGTGGTGCCGCGCCAAGGAGCGGAGCGCAAAATGGCTGGCGTGGATGAAATAGCCGCGAGGTCAATACCACAGGGCATCTCCTTCAGTGTCAGGCGATGTGCCCGATGGTTCTACGTTCTGGTCTGGAACCCGCTGTAGCAGTTACTACTACAGGGCAACAACTACAATTGTCACTACAGGGTGTGGACGAGCGCAGTTGCGGCTTCCACGTCTGGCACGTCCTCCCGCCATCCCTCCCTCCCTGACTCGCCCTGTGCTGGCGACAAGCGCCCATCTACCCACCCACCTGCGCTCCGCGTCGTGCGGCCCCACCAGCGGCCGCCCCGGCCCCAGCGGCACCATGACCGCCTCGAAGCGCAGCACCTTGTTCCAGTTCTCCAGGTAGTCCGTGTACGACCGCGTCACGGCCCGCGGCACCAGGTGCAGGACGTTCTGGAGGCTGTCCTCCTCGCTGCCGATGCCGGAGGTGTTCGGAGGGATGTTCAACGGCGGCCGCTTGGGGCCCAGTGGGTCAAAGTCCACCTGGGGTTTGGAGTTGGCGGCCACCCGGTGCGTGTCTATCGTGATGAAGGGCACTGGCTGGTGAATTGATCAGGGCACTGGCTGATGGGTTCACCAGGGCACTGGCTGATGAGTTCATCAGGGCCAATGCTCGCTCCCACAACCGGCCATGGATCAACTCCTAACAACCGGCAACCGCGAACCGCACCTGGATCGGAGTGAGCTGCTCCTCGGTGATGCCCGGCGCGTTATCCCTCAGCCAGGTCCGCGTCGGCTCGTCACACTCGTACAGCACAAGCGGCCTGCCGTACACGTTGATCGTGGCGCCCAGGACCAGGTCGCGCCAGTCGTAGTACTCGATGGCCAGCAGCCGCCGGGTGCCGGGCGACATGGGCCGCCCGTCTGCGTACACATGTACAGAGGGACGAGGGCGTCAGCGAGGATGCGGAAATATCCAACAGGGAGGCAAGACGCCAGGAGGCAAGCCGTGGCAGCAGCCTTGTCGCCCCACAAATAACAGAGGAACCCCACCCCACCCGACTTACGAACGGGCGGCACCGTCTTGGGCAGGCGGCTGCGGCTCAGCAGCAGAGGGAAGGGGTCGCGGCCGCTGTTGCGCCGCGCCACCTCGCGCACCTCCACCGTTCCATCCGCCACGTGGTAGCAAAAGGAGAACGCCAGGATCTCGCCGAAAGTGACCGCGGTGTTGTCCCAGGCGGCCAGGAAGCGCAGCACCGCGTTGTCCCGCGCCTCCACCTCCGCGGGCAGCCGCACCGGGCACACCTCGAAGACGGCGGAGGGGCCGCGCGGCGAGGCGCGCATGCCGTCCTCGTCCGGGTCTTGCGGCAGAGGCGGCCCGCCGCCTGGCGACGTGGTGGCGGCTGCCCTCCCTCGAGCCGGGGGCTGACCGTGCAGGCGGGCGCGGGAGGCATCTAGGGCCTGCCGGGTGGAACGCAGCCGGGCATGGAGGTTTTTCTTGCAGAGGCATGGAGGGAGGGTTTCAGCTACGTGTCACGCAGGCGCACCTTGCGGTGCTGGTTGTACGCGCCCTCCGGGTAGGGCTCGTCCGGCGGCTGCTCCTGGCCGTTCTCAGTGTAGAAGACCCGGGTTGGCCCGTCAGCTGACGCCAGTCGGTACGTGCGGCGGTACAGCGTGATGCTCCCTCCGACGCGCAGGTCGGGCCAGCGCAGAGGAGAGCCGTCCTCCTTAATGGCGCTGCGGCGGCAGCGATGAGGCCAAGCATGTGGTCTAGTTAGTGCCCTCTCTTCCGGAGTTCGGGGGGGCTGAGGCTTCGTTAGACCTCAACCAGCGCAATACCCCAGGCGCGTGTCGAGCTATAGGGTGGGCGCTTACCAGTGCCGCTTGAGCAATGTCCCCTGTCATGATACCACGCGGTGCGCGGAGAGACGGACAACACCACGTCAGCCGCACCGCAGTCCACCCGGCGCCAACACGGGGCATTGGACACATGCGGGGACGGACGGGTCGAGGGGAGGCAACAAAAGCTGAGCGCCCAGGGCAGCGGAAAAGCTCGAAAGCCGTTGATGCGCGGGTGTAAGGAGTGGTGCACGTGCAGTGCGTTGGAGGCCGACCAAGGTACCGCACCGCAGGCAAGGCGTTACAAAGCACGCGGTTGTGCATGAACATAAAGGGCAGTGAAGATTCCTACAGTGCAGCATTGCACTCGTAGAGATGTTAGTGACCGAATTATTTAGTGATGGGGCTCAGGGCACCGCAGTTTCCATGACGCCAGACGCGGCCGTTGACGGTTTTCACGCCGTTGCTGTCGGCACGTGCGCACCCGCCGTGCGCGCCAGGTTCATAGCAAAACCGCCCCTTAAGCTCGTCGGCTGTTCCCAACGCCGCGCTGACCTCCTTGGGACATGGCCAACAACCTCCCGTCACCATTCCCTCAATCCCTCCCCCCCGCAGGGGCTCCAAGTTACACGGATATCACCAACCTGTGGCATTCCGCTGTTCAGCTCCCGTATCTCCCCAATTTCCACCTGGTCGTTTTCCAGGTAGTACCTGCGGTTGGATGGATTGACAGCCTACAGTCGGCAAACACGAACAACCACGCCTCAACCCGCCCCCCCAACGGTCGCCCGGTCCCATGTGCCCTGGTCCCGTGTGCACCGCGCCTGGTCCCGTCCCGATCACCGCGCCCCGGGTCCCCTGTTCACCGCACCTAACCTCCATGACCACCTGTTGCAAGGCCCCCTTGCAAAGCCATCATAACAGCCCCACGGCGCCTAGCAAGCGCAACCTGCTCAGCAAGCGCAACCTGCTCGCACCTGATGGCCACTTTGCGCACCCTCCAGGACTCCAGAGGGCTGTTCGGCACCTCCTCGTCGAAGTAACCACCGAAGCTGAGGACCTAGTACCGGGCCGTGACACCGTGAAATGTGACATGGTATCCATGGGGTTACTTCCAGGCACGTTAGGCAGGATCCAGTGAGAGGCCATGGGACGCCAGATGACACCACGACTGCGCTTAGGCGAAAAACACCATAGTGCGCTTTGCTATTGGCGCTTGAGGGGCCCAGTTGTCCATGTCCTGCCTAAACGTAGTCGTCCCGCCTCCCGCCTACCTTACGGTCGTAGGCGATCCAGTTTGGCACCCGGCCTGGCCGCCCACTGCTGCCCGGCTCCACGAATTGTTCCCGCTGCGCTGGCGGGCGCGCTCCCTCATGCAGAGCAAATGGTGGTACTGGCCCAACATCCTGGACGCGTCCACCCCACTTGTAGGAGCGGTTTAGAGGATTTACTGCTTCCTGTCCCCAGGGAAACGTAAGAGGCGTCGTGGGGTGCTGGATTAGGTGCTCGATTAGAATGGTGTCCTGGTGCAGGTTGGCTACAGGTAACTGGGTTCAGGCAAACCTGGACAGCGTACTCGGTTTTCGAGCGTCAGAATCTGATCTTCTTAGGTCGGGTGCGTTGCCAAGATGGTATGCCGCGCTTAGCAGCGTGATGCGCACGCGCTGTGCTCTTCAACCCCGCGCCCAGAGCCGTCCCCACGCCTATCTCAAGTTAATATGGATTTTACTCACAACGTCCTCGGCAATTGGGTAACCGTTGATGTACCGCAAAGTTTGCCCCTTCGGCTTTGGCCCCATCTGCATGTGACATCGGCAGCTCTGGGGTCGGCGAATAGTAGAGAATACCTCAAGTGGCCCTGCAGTGGCCTCCGCTGATCCATTTCATTTTCCCGTTGTTAGCGAACACGCACCGTTGCTTGTAAATTGACGCCCGGAAGGTTCGGCAGAGGGGGGCCATTCTGCCGATGCTCATCGCTACTGTAACCCGCAGCCCTTCTCATCTTAAAGAATGCGAGCTCTTGTACACCGGTATACGATGACTGCCAGGTGACAGTTTTGCACGGATAGGGCAAAGGCTACAGCCTACGTCTGCGATAAGCTATTTGGACAGATAGACGCCTTCCTACTATGAATTGCTGTTACATAAGCAGTTACTCTGTGTTCCTTTCAGAGTAGCAATAACAATAAACCAGTCAACGACACTTTGACTTTACGTCATACGACGGAAGTTGGTTAGACGGGCCTATGTATCAGGCAAGGCAGAACCAGCCGCGGACTAGTGTCTAAGGTACATAAGCATAGAAATTACATCTCTCATGTAGAAACAACAACCCTGATGCCTTGTGTCACATCAGAGTCGCGTACACTCGGCCACCTGCACGCTGCGGAACTCGGCGGAACCGACTGCCGAAACGTATCATGCTCACATGGGATAGTCCGATTCAACTCACGGAGCCTATTTATGTGACTGTAATCCTTCAGATGGCACCCCATGTGGCGTGGCATGTCACGGCGCAGGGCGGCTGATCAAATGGACTCCAGCACATACTTCACGATGGTTTCTGGCGGAGTTTCAGTGTATTGCAGGTACTCGACGATCTTGCGCAGGTTAGCGTTCACATCCAGCCCAAGGAGCGAGGGCCGGCTTATAACAGCCGCCGCTACGTTGCTCACGCCGATACTCGTCAGGTAGTCCCAAAATGGCTGAAGCCGGTCGGACACGCTGTAGCTTAGGAGTGGTGGATGGCCGCTTATGACCTGTAGGGCCGGTCAGGGGTGGGGTCAGGTTTCACACGGTTTCATTCAGTACAACGGATGAGGTCGGTTCTAGGCGGCCAGAACCAACTCTCTTGGGCCTACGGCTCGTATGGAATTTGCTTGAGCGAAGGTGCCCACTCCATAGAACAAAGTAAACATAATGTGTAAGATAACCGCCCGTTCATACACCATGTTTCACACGGGGATAGCCAGTGTTTACTGAATCCTGTTCGCCTGTCCTTGAGGATGCTCGTGTGGAAAGGCAGCCCGTTCCTTTTAATGCTCCTCGGTACAGCATGATCACAACTAAGTTCTCTCTCCATCGCACCTTGGCTACGTCTCCCACAGACACTCCCCGCGACAGAAGGAAGTCGACAACGGGCTTCATGTCCGCGTCAACGTCCAGCTTGCGTGCCTGCATGCGAATGAGGCTTTACTGTCCTGTTTCTCATGTTTAGGTTAGTATTCCCTCGAACAAAGAAGTGCTATGACCACCTCGCAGTTAGCGCTTACACTGGCATTCCTGGTACGGCGGCCATCCCCGTATGAGAGGAACAGCGAGTCGGGGTTCATGGCGATGTCCAGCACCCGGGCCACCTCAGCCTGCCAAATGGCGACCCAGAAGTACGCAGCGCAGTGAATGAAATGTTGTAGGCGGATCGATACGTTTTGCTGGCAGGCACGTTCGGCTTGATCGGCCACCCTGCCAAATGTTGCTATCCGCATCTGCCCGAGACTGAACGACTCGCCCACCAACCTGGTTGGTAAAGCCTATTGTTTTCAGGTAGGCGGCACCGTTTAGGTAGGCGGGGTCCACAGTGGGCTTGCCGGCAAGGCCTGTAAAGGATATCAGTGGAACAGCAAGCGTGGAGCAGAAACTAAGGAAAGAGCCGGATAGCCCCAGCAGCTCTCCAAATCCCATCGTTTGATCCCAAGACGTGGGTGTCGTCAATCTCCTTTGTCCAAGCCGGATTTGCGCCCCCCGCAAAGGATGGCAATGGCGGGCTGTGTGACCACACACACGAAGGGCGCTAACGTACGCGATGCCTTCCGTGACCATGGCAGCAGCACATGGGAGGGAAATAAACACCTGGGTAGTGCGGGGCGGGCGGAGACGGCTATAGGGACCCTGAGCACAAACCCACAAACCCCGTGCGCACAGCACTTCCATACGAGGAAGGGGCGTCCTCAAGACAGGGTAGACAAGTTGTCCCCGGTGATATTACGCAGCATGGGGAGTTGGACAGTGGTATGACCGGGCCAGTCCGACACGACGTGCTAGTGTCGGGACAGGTCGGGACCAACGGGTTCAGAGCCTGTCGGAAACCCAGTAAATTGCATAGCTTCGTACCTTGCTTAAGTTGGCCCAGAGCCTCCTTCACGCCCGCTTTGCCTGACGCGCTGCTGTGTGCTATCGGCATGCGGCGGCCGTGGACGCGAACCGCAGGCCGTGGCGAAGGGCTCGCGCAGGGCCGGCTTCCTGTAGCCACTTGCAGGCGTCCTAACATCATAGCTGCAAGCTGCAACAAGACGCTCTATAAGGAGAGGTAAGTCTGTTATTTCCGTTCTCAAAAGCAAAAGAAGGAGCCTTGTGTAGAAATAGGGCAGAGAAGCAATACGAAATACCTTGCAATGGGAGTGCCCGAAGCGTAATTTCTTGCCGTGTGCGCTCTCTTACAGCGGTTCTTGTGGAGTACGGCTTGGGCCCTTGGGCCAGCAGCAGCACGAGAGCAGATGGGCAGTTGCTGCTCTCATCAAATACTACTTTACATTTAACGCATGGGGCCCCTGCAACTTGCACCTGTTAACCCCACAAGGAAATTGTTTCACCTTTCCACGGCTTGGACCCAAGCCTAATTTTTCGCCCCTTCGGGGCCGTGGCTCTGACGTTTAGGAAAGATGGCGCTTTCACGGACATCAAAGCTTCTTCAGTATATCAACTTTCGTGAGTGGCGCGCTTGGCGGGGCATGGGGAGGCCTCATGGCTCTCTCTTCGGCACCTTACGTTCTATTGAATGCATCCACGCAGGAATGCGTGTCACATTGGTGGACAGCAGGCAGATTGTTGGCAGGTGCGTTCTGTGCGAAGGTTAGGCGGCGATCGCGAGTCAGCGCGCCCTTGTGTCGTCTCTGTATTTCTACGTTCCCGCAAATCCTTCTCACAATGAACGCAGGTTCATGGCTTTCGACCGCCATATGAACCTGGTGCTGGGTGATTCGGAAGAGTTCCGCCGCCTGCCACCCAAGAAGGGCAAGTCGGAAGAGGAGGTAAGGTGGCCTTGTCTCTCCCAGGATGTCGACTCGGTTTCATGATCACTCCATGCCGATTAAATGCAGCGCGAGGAGCGACGCGTTCTGGGCCTGGTGCTGCTGCGCGGGGAGGAGATTGTTTCGCTCACCATCGAGGGGCCGCCACCCAATGAGGACATGAGGACCGAGAGGTCACAAGCTGCAGGGGTGAGTGGATTATGTGTCTGATCTGCGAAAGCACCAAGCTACTCTTCTGAGCGGCGGTTAGGAACCGGTCTCGGTGTTTGTACAATCGCTGAGCGCACGGACTGACGCCACCTCATCCTACGACTGTACTGCAGGGCGGCCCTGGGGTTGGGAGAGCCGTGGGGCGTGGCATGCCTGCCGCGGCACCTGGTCAAGCACCTGCGGTATGCTGGGGTGCGACTGTACGCGGCCGGGGCACTTGTCTCGCGACCACGATCTGAACATGAACATTATGTTGTCTGAGCATGGTCCTACGGACGTGACAGCGTTCCGCACGTATGAATATTGCCGCAAAGTTAATATTGGCTTGGCGCCCAAGTGCTGGACGAGCAGCGCACAGCTGATGGCTGGGTTGGGGGTTTTCCCATAGCTGCGCATCCCTTCGTTTTACACATAGTTCTGACAGGTTTCCAAATGGTGCAACAGGGTTTGGCCGGCCCCGCCCGTGGCGTCGGTGGTCCCGCTCCTGGCATGATGATGCCGCGGCCGCAGCTGTCGGCGGCCCCTGTGCCCCGACCCGGGGGTCCCCCGCCGGGTATGCCACCGCCTAGGCCTGGCATGCCGCCGCCCGGGATGCCCCCGCCCGGGATGCCGCCGCCGCGACCGGGGATGCCGCCGCCCCCTGGAAGTAAGTTGATGAGGGCTTCGGACCACTGCACAGGGTCGGATTGTTCAGGCTGCTGAACATGTTTTGTCGGCACGTACGATCAGGCAACATTGACGTGGAGTTCCTTCGTTACCGCATTGGGCTAGGGATTAAGGCGCAAGCCTGGTACAGGAGCTGTTCTAACATGCTCCTGTTGCCTAGCGCTCAAGCCAGCACGAGCTGAGGCGCATCTCTCCACCCGGTCTGATTGGCTCTTCCCTTGCAGTGCCGCCACCAGGCATGATGGGCCCGCCGGGCGGTATGGGACCGCCGGGTATGGGACCGCCGAGGCCCGGAAGTGAGTTGGGCCGGGAGCGGGGGAAACACGTGTATTAGGGCTGTGGGTCTTCCGCCATAGACCGGGTCTTCCGCCGTCTTCCGCCGTTCCTTCCCTAGCCTGGAGCAAGCGACACAACACCGCGTCAAGGTTGCCGCCAAAGCCCGGCCGCCGTAGCAGCAATAGCAACGCTGGCCATCCCATCCCAGCGCGAGGGGGCGGTTTTTCGTGATTTGCCGCTAACAGCGATTATTTGTTGGTTGCCTGGCGGCCGACAGTCGGCTGCCGCCGCGCACACGACCAGGGATGGTTTTCCGCTTTGGAGCACTGCAACGGTTCCTTGCCGTCGCCAGTGGCGGAATGACGGAGGGCCCTGCCTCGCGTGTTGCCCCCTTGCAGTGCCACCGCCGCCCGGGATGCCCATGGGCATGCCGGGTATGCCCCCCGGTATGCCCCCGGGTATGCAGCCACGACCGGGCATGATGCCACCGCCCGGCATGCCGCCGGGCATGGGGCCGCCGGGCATGGGACCGCCGGGCATGGGACCGCCAGGCATGGGACCGCCGGGCATGGGACCGCCAGGCATGGGACCGCCGGGCATGGGACCGCCGAGGCCCGGAAGTAAGTAGCTCCGAGGGCAAGTTGGGCGGCATTAGGATTCTGCTGACTCGACAGCGTGTAACGTGTCCTGATCCCCTTTCCACTGAACCACCGAAGTGTGCAGCTGCGCCCGCTGTTGAACTGCTAGCGCCGGCCCAGCCGCCAGTACCTGACCCCCCGCCGCTCCCCGTGTCTGGCCCTTGCAGTGCCGCCACCGGGCATGCCGCCGCCGGGGATGCCGCCGCCGGGCATGCGCCCGCCGGGCCAGTGATCCGGCAGCATGAGCCGCCACGGTGATGGTGATGGCGTATGATGACTGCCTGCTGGAAACAGCAGATCGGTGTTCGTCCGGAGCTCGCGGGGGAGTGCGCGAGGTGCTGCTGGAGGGGGCGGTGGCCGGTCCGCAAGCCGCCACCCGGCTGCTGTGTTTTCCCGGCACGATCGGCGGCTTGTTGGCGACTTGCTGCTGACACGGAAGGCAGCAAGCTTTCCGCCAGCGTGCTGTCTTCCGAGCCTCCTACTTAGCTGGTTGCATGGGGTATGCCCGTCATGGAGCTGTCCGTCATGGAGCTGCCAACTGGGTCCTCCCGCGCGGGGTTGCAGCTCGCAGGTCCGGGATGCCGCAGCGGAGTGGCGTGGTCACCCTCACGCTGGATTGGGCGTTACGGCCCGGGTTGGAAGCTTGCACGCTGTGGGGGTTGCGGGCTCGCGGTACATCTCGCTTGGCACGTGGGTTGTGTGGCTGCGGACGCCAGGGGGGCTTGTTGCGATCCTGTGCGACAGCTGCACGCCACGGGAGCGGTTGCAGGGGGGTTGGATGGGCGGCCGGCGCAAAGTGCATTGTTGTGCATGTCTGTGATTCTGCTTGGTGGTAAGACCTACCTGGCTCGCAGTCGTGCAGGCACGTTACAAGGGGCGCTGGCTGTGCTTTTTGGAAGGTGTTGATTTCCTTTGCCTGGGGGGTCGTCTTGGGTTTTTGGGAGGCCTGGCATGATGCAGACGAGTATTGGGACATTCGGACTAAGCTGTTTTGGCAAGCTTTTTTCAGCTTTGTGTGTGTCTTGTTTCCTGAAGTGAAAGCCTCAGCGGGCACTGAACTACCTGCAGCTGCTCTCCTGCACGGAGTTTGAGCCAGCCGGGACGGCTCATCACACCGAATTGTAATTTTTCTCCATTAACGCCCGCAGTGCGCGTAGGTATCCCATGATGATAGTGCCTATATTCATGTATTAAGGGTAACTTATAATGGCGGGGTATTTCCGCGGGCGTGCATCACGATTGTGCATGCGCTTGAGGTTAGAGGTAGGGCCGTACCTGCCACTCGCTGTTCATTAAGTAATATGATAGGTGTCACACGGTAAAAACAGTAACTGTAGGACGCAAGACGCCGAGCCTTTCGGACTTAACTCACCGACCGTCCTTGGAGTCTTGAGCAAAAGGCACTGTCAATCCATCTTAGTGTACACAACTCCCAAACATAGCATAATGCAAGATCGTTGAGCCTATCTAGTGATCCGATTATTTCGCTTGGACAAGGGTGGCCATAATGCGCTTAAAGGTTCGACATACTTGGTCGGAAGACGGGCATTCCTGTTGGCTGGTGGACATCCCACAAACTCAAAGCCACATTTGATGCTGTTGACGATCGCGCTCTCGTTGCCTCGCGATGTCGCAGGTACAAATGTCGGCCATGGGCAGCGGCTTGACGGTGGAAGAAACAATCGACCTATACTGTGGGGAGGGAGAGCAGATTTTGCAATGGATCGGATACGCTGCCTGCTCTCGGTTGGCGTACAAGCGAGGTGGGTCGACGACGTCGGGCGTGTGAAAGGCAGGGTTGGCGGGACCCTCCACTCCTGGTATTGACCAAGTAGGCACCTAGCCCATCACGCATCCAGTGCTGGTTACGTTGATGCTGTTCAAGCCCCCCTCCCGGGGGCTCCTTACACACTTGCACAACCACAACCTCGCCTCCACCCTTCGGCTACAACAGAAGACACGCTGCTGTAGGTCTACTTAGTGCTGCACGTGCAGCCCTTTGACCGACTCATGTCACCCTCTTCCGTGGCCCTAGGCGCCTGAGACGTCAGCCAGTCCATGTTTACCCTGGCCCCTGGGATACCTGTATATCCCGCCAGCCCCCCACCAGCCCCCCCAACAGCGCCCCCAACAGCGCCCCACTGAACCGAGTTAGAAGCACACCGCAGCCCTGGTGACCATGTCAGGCGCACGCCACTCGCCGTGCCCCATCCGTGGCGTCTCTGGCAGCCAGCGGCGAGGCCTAGGGGGCCGAATGCCGTACCAGCAAACGCACCAGTCGTCGTACCGCGTCTTGCGGGTGCATCGTGCCGTATCACACCTCGTTTCCGACACACACTGTCAGCACAACCCCCCCGCGCCGTACGGCGTATCAAGCCGCGACGCGGCCCTGCTGGTCGCCGGGCTATACCAGTGCGTGAGGTGGTGGCGGGGTGTGGGCCCCCGAGCCTTCCTGCGCCCCCACAAAAACATGCCCCATCCCCCAAAACACACGCCCCACCCCCATAAACACATGCCCCACCCCTACAGGTGAGGTGTACGGCCGCTACGTTCCGCAATCCGTCAACAACAAGGACGGCCAGCCGCTGGATGTGGACATTGTGATCAACGAGATCTTCAACGACGGCGACGAGCTGTTCATCGAGTTCAGCAACGGACCCGTGCCGTACAAAGTCAGGTACGACTACCCGACGCCGCGGTGTGCGCTGGTGGTGGCTGGCGGTGGCCCTCGAGGCGACGCGCCGTCATCGTCTGACCCAACCCGCTCCTCCCGGGCCCCACACCTCCCGCCCGTGTCGTGTACCCTCCCCGGCCGCTCCCGCAGCGCCCGCTGCTGCCACCCACCCTGCCGGCCTCCCTCCCTCCCCACCTCATCCCCCACCTTATGTAATACTTCACCTCATCCGCCGCCCCTGCCTCGACCGCCATGCCCCCAGGTGGGAGGGCCGGCCCCGGACGCCGCCCTTCCGGTGGGGCGACGGAGCGGAGGTGCTGCCCCCCCACGACACCTGGCTGCGGGAGCTGGACCTCAAGGTGGGACGCGGGGGAAGGGGGGTGCATGGCCTGCGCCCACGTGACCCTCTTCGCCCTCACCCCCCTGCCCCGCCCTGCCGGTCCCCGCCACCGCCCTCCCGCCACCGCCCTCCCGCCACCGCCCTCCCGCCACCGCCCTCCCCCCCACAGGCCGAGGGCCTGGGTGCGCTCATCGAGCCCGACCTGCTGCGAGCTGATGCCGGGGTGGCGGAGAAGGATCTGGAGAAGGTTAAGGCGCTGCTGGTGCAGTACGCGGGTGCGTGGGGGTGGCGAGGAAACCCGTGGGGAAGGGCTGGGGTTTTAGGGTTTCGTGCCATTCCACGGCCTGTCCACCCACCTTTCCCCCTCCCCGAACCCAACGACCCAACCCCACCGCCCCTGGCCCCCCACTCCACTTCAAATCCCACCCCGCACACCCCAGGTGCCGTCCAGATGATGTTCCTGCTCCAGAGCGCCGACGGCTCCACCAACTCCACCACCAGCGGCGAGCAGCTAGGGAACCTGACGCTGCCGCAGTTCCGATCCGCTATGGCGGCGGCCAAGGTCATCACGCCGCGTTTCCCCCCCGAGCGGGTGGACGAGATCTTCACATCTGTGGCGACCGCGGAGACAACCCTCGCGCGCAAGGTGGGGCTTTGGGGGTTTCGGAGCGCGGGAGCTCAGGGGTGCGGGGTTTTCGGAGCGCGGAGGCCCGCGCACAGAGCTTGGCCCCTGTGCTCGCGCCCTTGTTCCCTCCTGCTCATCATCTGCGCTCCCTCCCTCCCTCCCCTCCCCTCCCCCGACCCACGGGTTTTCCTGTCGTACCCCTTCCTCGCCAGGTGGAGGCCAAGTCCGGTGTGTCCACATTCGACCTGCTGGACTTCATGTTGGCGCTGGTCCACCTGGCGGCACACCGCTACGCCACGGAGAACCCCAGCCAGGCGGCTTACAACCACCTCAGCATAAAGGTAGTTGGCGCCACGTGGCCCTCCTAACCGTCTCCAACTACCGACCGCGATCCCACAACTACGCCTGCTGGCAAACTAGCTGGCTGGCTGGCTGGCTGCCACTCGCCCCGCCTAAGGGGTTGGCCCGATTTTCTGGGTTGCGGTTGTAGGTTTAACGACCAACCAACCACTTTCCTGCCCGGCGTGTTGCCGCAGGTGACGGCGCTGTTCCGGGAGTGTTTCGCGGCCTCAACGTTCCCGGAGCTGCAGCGCCGCCTGGAGCGCTTCTCGCCCGCCACCAACAACTCCAACGCCATGCTGCTGCTGCGCAAGGGTCGCAAGTGGGTGCGCGGCGCAAGTGCTCCAGGGAGGGGAAAAGGGGAGGCATGGTGAAGCCACAGCGCAAGAGGCCAGGAGGGGCGACCCGCGCGCGCAGCCCAACCTGACAACACCCCTCCTGTCCCCTGCCCCCCGGCAATCTCCCCCCCATCTATCCTGTCTTTCTCGCGTCAACGGTTTTCACGCCACTCCCCCCTCCACGCACACGCCAGGCTGACGGAGCAGACCCTGGACAGCTGCCAGCTGAAGCGCACCCGAGGCGCCCCGGTGCGGGTGGACCTGCGCTGGCTGTGCAACCACCTGGCCAAGTGGGCCATGCTGGGGAGGGAGTTCAACCTACAGGTGAGGGGAGGATGGCATAAAGACCCGGGGCAACCACCCGGTTCACAACGTGATGTGGGGCAGTAAACGGTAATCCGCGGGGGGGGGGGACAAGGAGGCGCGAGAGGCACGGGGGGGGGAAGAGACTGCACACTGCAGGTCCCGGGAGCGGTGCGACGGGCAGGTCTGGCATGTCCTCACCTCACCCCACGCACCTTACAAGCCTCGAACCCCCCCCCCGCCCCCGGCCGTGGATTCGTGGATATACTTTACCCCCATGCGCCAACTATCCTGTCCCGTTGCGTAATACGGTTTTTATACAACCCCCCCGCCCCCGGCCGTGGATTCGTGGATATACTTTACCCGCCCCCCCCCAACGCCCCCAGGAGCTGGCTCTCATCGCTGTGTTCGCCAAGCAGCGCAGCACGGACCCGGAGACGTTCGTGCTGCATCCCCAGCCGCTGGAGTACGACTACGACCAGTTCGAGCGGCTGCTGCTGGGGGCCGCATGGACCACCTTCAACAACCGCAAGAAGGCGGCGCCGGGCGGCGGAGGCGGAGGGGGCGGAGGCGGCGCGGGCGCGGACGGCGGAGGCGGCTTTGAAGAGTTCCTGGGAGAGACCCTGGACAACGTGTACAAGCGGGCGGGGGTGCTGGTGCCGGTGGCCGTTCACGAGGACGCGGACGATGACGACGGACACGGGCCGGGCCGCGGCTGAGGGGCGGGGGCCTGAGGGGCGGCGGGGGCCCTTAGGGTGTGCGCGCAGAGAATGCGTGGTACGGTAATTATGGTTTCGGAGGCCAGAGGGTGGAGGGGAAGGAAGGGGACTGGGTAGGTGGGTGCGGTGGTGTACTGTGGGTTAGGAAGCTGGGCAGGGGCGGTAGGGGCGGAAGCACTGCCGATACGGCGGCTGGGGTGGCGCGTTGGCGCGGCGTGTGGGAGGCGGACTAGGGTGGGGCCGGGGGCTGGGCACGGCACGGGTGGGTGGGTGGGCTGCACGTGATCAGCATGTTTTCGTTTCTTTTGTGACAAATGGTGCAGGCGATGCGGGACAAGTTCGTTGGGAAACGAGGGCGCCAGCGGAAAATGCGGGCGGCGGGTGTCAGTCAGCTCGTTGCGTTACGTCGGGGCACTCCGCAGCTCGCGCTCCAGTTTTTTGCTGTCCTCGAATATGTTTGTCTCCAGCATGAATAGAGT
The DNA here is from genome assembly GCA_003116995.1 of Yamagishiella unicocca. Lineage (NCBI taxonomy): Eukaryota > Viridiplantae > Chlorophyta > Chlorophyceae > Chlamydomonadales > Volvocaceae > Yamagishiella > Yamagishiella unicocca. The sequence continues at coordinate 269,326 of BDSL01000102.1, forward strand.
GCATGTAACTGCATTACAGTGCCTTCTCGAGCTTTCCTTTCCGTTCCGTCCTCACCCGCAGGTGACCCGCGGGCCAACCGACATGCAGACTTGTGCGCAACGTGACGCACTTATTACCTGTACAGTTACTGTGTGCTCGTAGCTTTCGGGTTCTGAGGGTGCCCGACGAATCTGCTAGTGTTTTCGCAACTCCCAAGTAAACCCCCGCACGCCAAATGAGGCGCGTATCCTCTTTGAAGGCGCAAGTATTAGACCTTCAAAATCCGTACCTAACGCGACCAATTTTAGCTTGACCCGCGTTGCCAACCGTGCGCTCGGCCACGGCGACCACACGATTTCTGGTCAGCTCTGGTCGGTAGGTTTAAGTACACATAACATCCATTGGGAAACAATTTGGGCGTCAGGCGTTTACATTCATACCAGGAAGACACCAGAAACTACTCCTAACGACGTCGCATCGCACGTATCGTTCGGCTTTCAACCCCAACTGAGGGCAAATGGCACTACTCCAGCGCAAAGCGATGGGTTCCCTCAAAAGCAGCATAGCGTTCACGCATAGACGCGTCGGTGCTGCTTCCAGGCGCGCTGTGATGGGACGTCCCTTGAGTGGGCCAGCCGCAGAGCCTTCCTGCAGCACCTGCCCATACCGAGTCTCTGGACCAGCAAGAGGAGGAGTTGCTTGTAGCAGTAAGGACGACTCCAAGGAGGGCTCGACGAAAAGCTCTGGTGATTTTACCATCCTGCTGGCCATGGGGGGTGAGCTTAAGGATGACGCTGATGATGGCGCACCGCCGTCGAATTCGTGCGCCGTATGTGGGAGCTGCTACTGGGCGCTATGCGTCTGAGTTGCCCATAGGCCGAGCTTTACATCGTTCCTCTCTGCTGTTCGCCTGTCGATTTCAATCACACGTCACACGGCACCATGAGTGGTGCGAAAGCCGCCAGATGTCATGCTAAATAACGCGTTGCTTATAATTCTCACCTCCTGTCGACTCGTATGCCGTACCAACCGGCAAGCCCAGTCCCGATACCTCATCAGGTCATTACCGCCTACATCCTGAACGACCCTCCACAGTTTTCCGCAACCCCACCCCCGCTTCTAAATCTGCTCGCAGCGCTCGTCTTGGCGGGCGCAGCTACCGTGGCGTATCCCTTGATTGAAGAGCCGCTGGAGGTCAGTGGTCCTGGCTGCCAGGCGCGAGCCACCCCGCGGACCCGTTGCCGCATGATTTATGCGAAGGCCATGCGCCTTGTCGTGCATCGCGCAAGGGATGGGAGGCGCTCCGTTCGTCCACAGCCGACCGCCAGCTTCAGTCGGAGCTGGGGACCACATCTGCCGCCCATCACGTCCACGGACATACTTTGCATCCGTTCCGTTCCGGCCCGGCCCGGCCCATTCACTTAGCGCACAGCCGCATCCTGCTGCCCCGGTTGCGTTGACATTCGCCCGCCCTCCGCCCCTTCGACGACAGGATCTAATTTACTCGGCCGATGTTCTATCTGGCGTGGGAGGCTTTGGGCCCGGTGGGTGGGGCGCCTGGGAGGGAAAGTGCAGGAACGCGTGTGTGAAGTAGAAAACAGGTTTCTCGGTGAAGACCGGTGTGGGTTGGCTGGGGACGGGGCTCAAATGGTTGGCTGCCTCACGCTCGGGTGCTTGCGTCGGGTGGTTGTGTGGAGTGTTGACCGTGCGAAGGCTCTGCAGCCTCCGAGTGAAAGGAACCTTTGCCTTCGCCGCCCGGGTGCGCGGCGCGAGCTGAATAGGATACAGAAGGGGGTCAGGAGGGGCTACAGAGCCAGCAGCAGTTCAAGCGATACCGCGAATATTCGCCTGGTAGCCCACCGCCACCACCACCACCACCACCACCACCACCACCACCACCACCACCACCACCACCACCACCACCACCACCACCACCACCACCACCACCACCACCACCACCACCACCACCACCACCACCACCACCACCACCACCACCACCACTCGCCCAACTGCTCCGCGTGCCTTTATGTCCGCAGTGGATGCATTTGCGGGGCTGCTGTGGGGCCTGTCGCTCTTCTACGCCTCACCGCTGCAACAGCTGCTGTTGTTCCTGGGCAAGATTGAAACAGAGCGCCCCAGCGACTGGATCATCATGAACCTAGCTCGCGGGCCGTTGGGCCTCAAGTGAGTGTCCTGATCAGGCCACTGCGGCGTCACGTGGGGCCACGGCTCCAGGGGAGGTGGCCTCCGCCTGCGAGGAGGCTCCAGGGGGGGTGGCTCGCTAGGGGAGGCCTGAGGCGGCAGAGTGGAATCCCGGGCCGCGATGTCCGATCAGTGGTCGGTTTCCCCACCAGTCGCCACCGGCTTGCACCCACCATCGCCGTCGCTCCCTTCCTCCCTCCCTACCCTCTGCCGCAGCATTCTGGACGTCAACGAGGCGCCCGCCTGGCTGACGTACTTCGCGGCGGGGACGTGCCTGCTCACTGGGATGGGTGTCAGCTTCGTATTACAGGTGTGTGCTGCAGGCGGGATCGTGTGGGGTGGGGTGGTGTGGGGTTGCAAGGACAACCCGGTGTGGGGTGGGGTGGGGTGGGGTGGGGTGGGGTCTGCAGACTCCCACCGTTCTCCGGCATCGGCATGTAACCTAAAGGCAACGTGGTCATGAGGCTCCTGGCCCGCATCCACACCGCACCTGCCGCGCTCGGCGAACGCAGGCGGGCTTGGGAGACAGCATCTGGGCGCTGAGCACGGGCACCGGCGCCTGCCTGGCGGCCGGGGTGTACGAGGTGGGGCGACCGACACGGCTGAACCTGGAGGAGACGCAGCAGCTGGACAAGCAGTGGCAGGACTTCGGTGAGACGGGCGGAGGGGTGTCGTACTCCATCCCGCTCGCGCCTACCTCCCTGCAGCCACCCTCCCCGCCATCACCACCACCCCACACCCACGTGTCCTCGTCCTTCTCTTCCCGCTCCTTGCCCGGCCTGTGCTGTCCTGCCCGCACTCACACCCTGTGCTGTCCTGCCGGCACTTCACACCCTGTGCTGTCCTGCCCGCACTTCACACCCTGTGCTGTCCTGCCCGCACTTCACACCCTGTGCTGTCCTGCCCGCACCCCCCACCCTGTGCTGTCCTGCCCGCACTTCACCTGTGCTGTCCTGCCCGCACTTCACACCCTGTGCTGTCCTGCCCGCACCCCCACCCTGTCCTTACCACACCCGCACCCGCACTGCGCAGTCGTCTTCGCCAACGGCCGTCTGGTGCGTTCGGGTCGCTGCCATGAGAGCGAGGTGGTGGCGGCCTTTCGCAAGGAGCTGCCGCGCTACCGCTCGCAGGAGGCGCTGTCCGACCTGGTGCTCCGAGACCTCATCCGCAACTGGCACCCGGACGCGGACCGCACCCCCAACGGATACTACCGGAACCTGTCTCTCACGGCGCGGGTCAACGCGTTCACGGGTCGGGTGGAGGGAGGCAGCGCTGCGTCGGCGCCGGTGGGGGCGGCGGGCAGCAGCGTGGAGGAGGCGGCGGTGGGTGACGGCGGTGGTCAGGAGGCGATGCAGCAGCAGCCGGAGGTGGTATCGTCGGTGCGGTCCGGGGCTCAGTGAGGGGTGAGGGGTGAGGGTGCTAGGGCGTGGGGAGGGTGGGTGCCTGGAAGGGACGGAGGAGTACGACGGCTTGGCAGGGCTAGGGCGCGGGCGCGGGGGAGGGTGAGGGGGAAGCTGCGGGTGCTGCAGACCTACGGCTTTCTATTAGGAGCAGCTGCCAAGCAGGGTTTTGGGGTGAAAGATAGGAGCGAGCCGCGTTGGTCCCTTGAAGAGGGTGTCATGTCGCGGATGTCAGCCAGGGGCAGCTGGCCGCAGAGGTAGACGCGGAGTGTGCGGTGCTCGGGAGCAACCGGCATGGTGTGCGAGCTGGCGGCAGGAGGCAGGTGCTAGCGGCGCCGCAACTTTCTTGCTGTACCAACGGTTTTGAGGACGGTTAGTATATTTCCGTACTGTAACTGCAGCCGTACCCTCATGCCACCCTCATACCGTTGCTCACCAAGCGGTGGGTCCAGTCAAGGTTCGCTGCTCGCTGGGAAGCCAGGGCTCTCCCAAGCTAGGGTCCTCCCAGACAGCAGTGTGAGCTGTCCCGTTAACACCAAGTGAATTTGCAGACCGTTATAGCATGAGCTGTCACGTTAACACCAAGTGAATTTGCAGGCCGTTATAGCTCGGGCTTCAAACAGCGTCCCCATGTCGTGGGCTCTGGTTGTGGGGGCTTGCTACAGCATCATAATGTGCACAGCATTATCAAATGCATCTCCGCCAGCCCTTCGTCCAGGTTCGCCGCGCCGCCCGCCCGCAGCCTCGAGCCCGCAACCTCGTACTGCACATCCTACCCGTGTCCAACCAGCCCGTAACCCAACCCGTGTCCAATCGCATCCCCGCTGCAGCGGACTCGACACCCATGTCACAGCTAAACATGTAACCCTGAACCCCAGACGCTCCCCACTGTTGTCTTATGGCTGTGTGTGCTGCTCGCGCGGGCGCCTCGGGGGAACTTAGTAAGCTCCCTCAGGACTGAGATACGACGATCGTGAGTCAGGGAGTGCTCCGTTGCTAATGGGATCATCTGTGTGTTGTCGTGACGGAGTGTTTGGTCTGAATTACACTCTCAAGGGCTGCTTAGAGAGCCAAAAGAAAGCCCGAGCCGCCTTCCAGCGCTCCTTAAGACCCCGCCAAAAGGGGTGCTTGCCGTACATCCTCAAGATGCGGTCCTAAATAAATGCGCTCCAACGAAGATGCTCCGAGCAGGAGCGATCCATCCTCGATGGCTAGGCACAGAAACGGCCTGCCATGACACAAATATGACACAAATACTACGTTAACGCTCGCTGGCGCGTCGCCCTCAGTCCGCGCTTCCATCGGCGGTCGCTGACATAGCTATCAGGCACCGCCAGGCACGCAACCAGGGACCAAGTCCGCACCAGGATTCAGGATCCAGTCCGTACCAGAACTCGGATCCAGTCCTGCACCAGGACTCAGATCCAGTCCGCACCAGGACTCGGATCCAGTCCGCACCAGGACTCAGGATCCAGTCCGCCCCAGGACTCAGGATCCAGTCCGCACCAGGACTCGGATCCAGTCCGCACCAGGACCCAGGATCCAGTCCAGCAGGGCGAGGTGGGGCGCAATGGGCACCCCAGCACAGCCCATGGCCCAACCATCATGACGCTCTCCTAGACACCAGCGCTCACCGCCGGTTGCACGACCCGGGCCTTCAGTTGCTGGTTGGGTGTCGCTCTGAAGGTGGAGCAAGCGCCTCCAGGCACCATCGGATTCACCCCCCCTGGACCCGAGTGATCCGGGACGTCGCAATCAGCAACATCGCGGCAAACCAACACCGTTCATCACAGTTACTTGCTTAGTTTAGTAACATGCTCCTGCATAATGGATCGACATTTTGCGGCGCACGCCCAACAGGATCCTCGACTTCTGAAAATTTAACCAACGCTTCGTAACGCTAACACAGGGTTAGACGAATGTACGCACGATAAGGACAACACAGTGTACTTGTATTCTCGATGGCATAAGATATGGAAAGAGGCGAAGCATACGATCTGATTGCACCAGCTCCCTACTCTGAAGAGCGGCCGCAGTCGGCCCTGCTTACGGAAGCCCTAATCACCATGCGTATCAGAAGGGTGGCGTTCCAGCGACCCAAATTATTTTTCAACGCCCCCCCCCACCCGCGAGCTACGAGGCAAAGCGGACGTCAAGGACGCCCCGAAGCGGCCAAAACCGGGAGACGGACGCCACGACCAAAGCTTGAGCAAATAAGCATGTCGCGCAAGCTGCATGGCCCCACAATATCGAAGACAGGTCCTAATTAAAGCAAGGGTGGTCGCAACCGCTGGGCTGCTACGTACGACTATATAACCCATCGATGTGCTCTGCTCGACCGCCAAAGAAAGGGCCACCAAATGCCTCGGCATGAGGGGTCAGGGGAGGGGGGCCCGGCTCACCCGCCGTGCTGTATGCTGTGTCGCAGCCAGAAACGGAGCCGGTACTCCCGATATCCGATTCGATCCCGAGCACTCCCCGCCGTTCCGCCGCTGGTGCTTGGCGGCGTCCTGCCACACTGCGGTTGCCGACAAGCTACCCGCTGGGTGCCGCTGCCCGTACATACACTGCGGGTGGCCTGCCAACGCTGCGCACCACGTCACCTCCCACCCTGCCTTCCTCATCCACTGATTCCCAAGCAATGCGCGGGCATCTAGCTGTTTCCAGCCGAAGCGCTTGCACAACTCAACACGACGAGGCTTGCGGGCGTGAACCAGCCTTCCCCCTCCCAATGCCAGGACGGCCCTCGCCTGCACAGCGACAAAAGATATGAATCTATGCTCGACTATTTATCAGCACACCCCCACGCACCCCCACAAACACAGCATTCTTTCGAAATAATCGCGTTGACAGTTCTTCATGATGCGATGACAAATGCGCCTTGATGAAAGCTGCTGCGTTCGCGCTTCCCCTTAACAAGTGATCATCGAGCCCCTGCGGTGCCGCACGCATTACTACCTGTATGCTCCGTGTAACCATCCAGGCCTGCGAGAAGGCCCCTGTTTACTCGCCAATGCTGCTGATAATGGCATCCGTTGCAAGCCAGCACACAGCGCACAGCTTGGAACCATAACCATAACACTTTATCTACGCACGCTCACTTCGCAATTCGACACCATCGAAACGCACCCCAAAACCCTAGACCTGCGCAACGCCACATTTCATCTCACCTCTCTCCTCCCCGTCACCGCTCTCTTCCTGCCAGCAGGTCCCCAACAGCACATCCGCTGCCGCCCCAGCCAGTATCCCCTAACGCTCACTGCAGGTTGACATTTACGTTAGGCTGGAACCCGAAGACGTTCATCTCAGGACACCCCTCCCTCCCTGCCTGCCTTCCAAGAGACAGGCAGCGGCACCACCCCGCGCACGCGCAAGCAAGTTCAGCCGCTGGCGCGGTGGCGCCTCCCTGCCTAGCTGGCCGACAGGTTCCCACCACAGTGTCTGTCCTCCGTGGCTCGGCTCGGCTGCTGTCGGCTGTAACCTTCCCGTCAACGAGCCACGTCCCCACGCAGCACATCGTCCTGGGGGGCCGGGCGGGGAGGGGCGAGCGCATCAGGCGGGGCCGCCGAGCAGGGCCTCCGCACTAGCAGGGCCTCCGGGTTGTGTTTAGGCGGGGTACGAGGGCGGGGCCGCCTGGGCTGTCAGTGGGTCACGTGACGTGTCGCGCATTGACGCCGTACAATCACCGCTCCTCCTGGACCGGGGCCCAGTCGCTGGTCTGCCCCTGGGCCGCCTCCAACGCAATCCCCTTCCCCCCGGACTGCACACTAGGCCTCACCCTTGCCCCGCTCTAAGGGGCTACGGCGGCTGAGTGACACATGTCGCGGCATCGCCTCCCGTTCAGGGATGCAGGCACGGTGATTGCTGAGGTGATTGCTGAGGACCGCCGTAAGCCAGCCCCCCAGCGCAACTCGTGACCTCTGAAGGGGCCCAGGCACGAGTGCGTGCCCCCAGGTGCCGTTGCCATGTTGCCCATTATTGGCGTAGCTCAAGAGCACCAATAATACTCAGTCCATTTTACGGTCTGACAAGTTCCCGCCGTACGGGGGATTCCGGAGCCCTTTCCTCCCCCGGCCTCGCGCTCCCGGGGCAACTTGGCTTTATCGCGAGCCGCCCGACGAGCCTCCCGCATTCAGAGTACGATAAGCAAGTTCTCACCAGGTCGTAGCCGTAGGATTTGAGCAGTTGGTCGGCGCGGTCGGGCCGCATTCGACCATCGCTCAACGCCTGGTCAATATGGCCCAGCATTTCAGAGTGTACGTTCGCTGGTTGGACTGGTTCACCCCACGCACGGCTGTCGTCATCGTCCACAGCAAAGGGAAACTCGCAACCTGAACTGAAGGCCGTGACTGTGAGGTTGAGGTTTTCGACGCTTGAGGGCTGAAAAAAAGGAACGGGTGCAATGCCCTCGGCTGGCGCCCTATAACTTGTCGTGAGGGTTTTAGGGTGGCGCACGGCCACGCAATTGCTAGGACGGCGAGCTACAGGCGACGCTTCATGGTGCAAGTGTGCCTGTGGCTTGCTCACCGGCCGAAACGAGGCCTGTAGACGCGGAATGGGGAAGTCGTTGCGAATGAGGGTTGAAGCAGAAGGCAGGCAATGCGCAAGAGCCTATAAAGCGGCAAGCTTACTGTTGCAGCCAACGCTCCTCGGCCCCTGTGAGCGATGTTCGCAGGAGCTGCCAGGTGCTTTGTGCGAAGAAATTCTGTCGTCAATATGAAAGAGGCCCCGATGGTAAACAAGGCTATGAGCAAAATGCAAGCGGCCAATACAACCGTAAGGGTATGAGTCTCAGCCAAGTCCATTGTCACTGTACAAAACTATTTGTACCGTCGCATCGGTACAAGCTATTGAAGCGAACATGATGGCCGCAGTGTTGAAACCGTATTCGTCAGGAATATTCCGTACAAGTACCTGATTGCATGTACGTTGCGTGAACTGCTCCCACAGTCGATACAACAACCATGTGGATGTTTGCTTAAAAGCGTGCAGCTTGCATTATATATTTTTCAGGGAATGATACCATGGATGAAGATGATGTAGAAGCGAGTTTATGGTTGAAGGCAGGGCTCGTCTCTGTAGGCGTGTGCGCATGCGTAATGACAGTCTTACTTATAGCAAAATTTCAGCGCATCCAAAAGCAAGCCGCCTCAGTCGCGGAGCGGACGCTCCAAGGGGCAACAGTTGACACAGTGAGTGCGCATGCAAACGCATCAGACAAGTCGCTTCGTTTGCGGTTTGGAGGAAACGAAGCTCCTCTATTTTGTCGTCATCAGCATACCCTGTCGGGCCACTTTCCGCAGGCAAACACCACGCAATATCGGCCTCTCAGCCACGCTAACTCGCGTTTACCTCAAGAGTACCATAGCTCCAGATCAGGAACCGCTGTTGGTAGTCCTGGAACAAGCTCAGCGGGCTCGCCCCTACACGGAAGTCTGGGAGAACGAAATGCCACCGTGATGCCGCTTGACGATGAAATGCTGGTCAGGATTGAGCGTGCGTTGAGCAATGGCCGGATTCAGCCTGATGGGGCCACCAAGCTACTGAAGGCATATGGCCTAAACCTGGTAAGCGGGTGGAGTGCTTGGGACGAGGCTGCGTTCGGTGGTCAGTGTTTGTATACGCGCCGTGAGCATATGGAAGCCAGGGAAAGCCTTACAAACAGGGGGCCAGAGCCCCAAGGCTGGGCGAGTATTAGGGTTTGCGGTTGCGGTAGGTCAATGCTCCCCTATCAAAGCTCCCCTGTCCAAGCTCCCCTTGGATGATCAGGAGAGCGTACCATGCACTGCATGTCATATCATGCGCACAGCTTCCGGAGTCCGCCCGCGCTGGATGAAGGCAAGATCCCCTCCGCTGCCCCCGTCCTGTCCTGTCCTGTCATGCGCCCGTTAGCGGGCCAAGCTGTTAGGAAACAGCGGGTCCTTTGAACAACCACAACAGCTAGCCCCGGAGGGGAAAGGTTACGACCAGCAACGGCTGAGCCTACACGTGGTTTTCAGTGTCCTGCGGCGTCATTCGCATAGCATCATAATCATGATTTAGCATGCTACGTTATTTTTAGTTGATTGTAAATGTACATAGCTGTACTACGATTGATCCCACGCGTAACTTCCGCCCACAGCCACTCTGCTCAGATGCCTTGTTCCCAACGTGCAGCGCCGAATCATCCCAACCCACTCCGCAGGAGCTGCTTCTGGGCGAAAAGGTTGCCGTTGCCGGCAGCAGGGAAACCTGCGATCCAGCGCGCTAGTAATGTGCAGCATGGGATTTCCGGTGGGGCTCCACAGCACAGAGGCTGGCGGGGAAGGCACGCGTGGCGTGAGTGTATGTGTTTGTTATGTAAGAGTGCTGCCCCGGGAAGGGCGCACCAGTTGTATGTATTATCGTGTTTCGCCGGAGCGTCGCAAGCCCGGAATGTCGCGGGTCTTGTCTAATGGGAAGTGGCGCGTGTAAGTGTGTTGGCGCGAATAAAAAGAGGTTATTTCCTCGTGCGTGGTTGCTTTGAACCGCAGAGTAAAATTATCATCATTAATGTGGGTGTCCATTGCAAGTTCTTCGTGTTGCAGCGAACGCTCATGCGGTCCTCTTCCTCAATTGCAGCGGCGAAAAGGAGTAGTGGTGCATGAACGTCTTGGCGGCGGTGGGTGCCGCCACCACGTCATTGCCGCCCTGTTGGTCCCTCCAAGTAGGTGACGGTGTTACGTGGTGCGGCTGTGGGGCATCTTAGGGTAGCCAGGCGATTGCGGTAGTAACAAAAATATGTTCCGCCATCTGCAACGATGATTAGGTGACGTTCTGCATTCCATCTTGGGCGTGGTTCCACTGACCGGGCGAAGGCGAGGCCTGCCATCGCTGCTATTTTTCAGCATATGCGCGGACGCTGGAGTGTCCTGCTAAAGCATGATGGGTTAACAAAGTGCGCGTCCGATGCGATCCTAAAGGAGGGTACCGTAATGGTCACATGGGTGTGGGAGCTGGCCCGACCTGGGCCGCCGAAGATTTGGCAGATGGCTGCGGCGCTGTGGTTAATGAGGCTGATGGCGGGCGGCAGCAACTCCAGTAAGGGGCTTGCGGTTGTGGACCGTTCCTTCCACGAGGCAGCGCTTGCAGGGCGTGGCAGCAGGGGCCCAGACGTGCAAAAGGCCGGGAGCCCGAAAGGGTGACCCCATGACGGCACTGCTGTTTCCGCACCGGGCTGGTCGAGCGCGCCGGCCTGGCATTACCTAGTCATGGCAAACATGTGCAATTACTGCCGTCGAAGTGGGCGAACTGTTAGAGGTTGAGAGGCTAGCCCGGCGGCATATCAAGGCGTCGCGATGCGTGCGATGTAGGAGGCGGTGCCTTGGAGGGGCCACATGGCTTCGTTCGGCTGGCTGGGCTCGTCCCAGGGCCTCCCGGCTCGTAGGTGCGGCTTTTCAGTGCTATCTTTCTTTTCCTCGGAGGCCGTTCCGTGCTTCCGTCCCTAGCTGATGCCTCAAGCTGATCCGCGCGACCCAACGAGCGTGGAGCAAGCTTCAAGGGGGGGCCCACCTCGTGTATGTGCTGAAGGGCGTCGCCCCTCCCTGGTGTACTTTCTGCATCGCTGATCGATGGGGCTGGAAGCTGGCGGGTGTCGTCGGTGTGGGTGTGCTGCAGCTTGAGATTGAAGCCTAGTTGAGAGATGAGTGCTGGGGGTCTGACGCGACGCGACAGCGGCTTGGTCGCCTCGACCATCCAAGAGCAGTTACGCGCCAACGTCAGGCTGTGACAACGAGTTTGCAGGTAACCCTGATGCAAGGATGGTTGCGTTGAGGGGCGATCAGGCAACCATGACAGCCGATGGTGCTGGTTGAACTTCCGCCTTGGTGGGGAAGGGGCCGGCTTAAAGCCCGGCTTTGCTGCTGTAGCGCGGCAGGCCTTGCAAGCAGCAGACGCGACTTTGCGGGGCACACATGCAGTGTCACTTTATAACGGTACCATCCTCTGCAGTGTCACTTCATAACGGTACCATCCTCCAGCTGCCGGGTGTGAAAGGCGGCGGCGCCCGAACGCTGTGGTGCTGACGAACTGCTTTTGAGTAAATTGACACCCCTGACTTCTCCCTCTGAATGCGGCAGTCGCCAGCGCCAAGGGCAATTTCACCCTAGACAAAACACCTCGCTGACACTCGGGCCTGCCGGAAGCCCCACGGGTGAGTGGCGCCACAACTTGACCAAACACCCATTGAAGTTACCTCCATAACTACAGCCAGAACGTCCCGCCACCTGATATGTACATTCTCCACCCGCCACCCGCCATCCAGTGGCCGTGAGAGAGGGCCACATTGGCGTTGCAACCGCTACCGGCGCTGCGGCTGCTGCTGCAGCAGCGGCGACGGCAGTGGTGGCGCCGGTGGCAGCCCTCCCTCCCCGATGATTGTCGTGCTGCTGAAAGGGTGCGCCGGCTTCCGCGCGGCCGCCGCCATGGCTGCCGCCTGCTGCACCTGCGGAGCAGGTAGGACAGGAGCACTGGAGGGTCACTGCTGACTCGGCTGCCACGTGTACGATGGCGTATGCCGGGATGGATCACGATGTGAATTGCGAAGACGACGAGGACGCTTCCGAGGCCCCACGACGCTTCATATGCGGCTGGGCGTCGTCCCTCACCCCAGCCGTGCGGTGTGCCTGCCCTCCCTCTTCCTCGAAACTCCACCCACCTGCGGTAGGCCCCCCGCCAGCGCCTTGACCACCACCGCCTTCATGCCCTCCAGCGCCTGCCGCTGTGCCAGCAGACCGTCCAGGTCACCCCGCAGTGCGTCTCGTTCCGCCTGCGAGCCAAGGCAGGCCAGGTATGGAAGGCGACTCCGCAGCGTCAAGGGCGGAGCGGAGCGGTCCATTGGCGCCAGGAGGGGGCTGCGGCTTGCTGCCGGCATGAATCTTGCGCGCAGGGCTGCAACTCGTACCGTTGTACGCGTCCAGTGAAGGTGCTTGCTACTGCTACTTCTCCAGCAGCCGGGCAACGTCAGTTGCCTTCCACCACCCACGCGTGAAATCCACGTGCGGTCACCAATACATCGTAACTAGGGCGCGAACTTCCCCACCTCCCACGTACCGCCAGCGCCTCCGCCTCGTGACTGCGCGCCGTGAGGGCCACCTGCGGGTGACCGGTGTGCGAAGAAGCGGAGGACGGGGAGGGGCGCCTTCACTGCGGCGTCACGGAAGCCAGGCAGGGTGCGCAGGCGAGCGCCTGTGCAGCTCAGCCCGGGCTCCAAGTGCCGTGCTGAAGGCGCATAGCGAGCCCCACAACCGCCCACAACTACGTGCTTTGGGGTGGCGGCCCCTTCTGAGATCCGGTCGTGCTGGCAGCCGCACCTGCAGCGCCGCCATCTTCGTCTCCGCTTGCGACGCGCGCAGCTTGACCGCCTCCAGCTCCTACGTGATTGCAACATGGAGGTTCGGGGCTGGACACTGGAGCGCAGATCGGCCGCAAGAGTGGGTGAGTCGCGCGCATCGCAGAGCGGCCTCGACATTGGGGGCGGTGGCTGGCTTGGTGGAGCCGGGTGTGTGCGGATTGAACACTCGTGTACTACGCACCAGCGCACCGAGCCTGTCCCGAAAAGCATGCGAGCAGCATTCTGCACCCAAACGCCCTACCACTCCACCTCCAGCAAGGCTTTAAGCCTCACATACCTCCAGCAAGAAGGCGTGCGGCTGCGATGCGAGCCGGAGGCTGTCATGCGCCGACGCCAGGCGGCCGCTGAGGTGCTCCACCTCACGGGCCAGGGCGTCTCGCTCCTGCAACAGGATCAAAGTCCGGCATCAAAGATCAGGATCAAGATCCGGCACCAAAGATCAGGATCAAGGCCAGGCATCAAGGATCAGGATCAGCGTCATGCGCATGCGACCGGCAGTACCGACTCAAACGGAGCAAGAGGTCAATCGGCGGAGTGGAGTGCGGCTGCTGGGAAACCAAGGGGCAGCCGCGTGGGGATAACGTCCGGAGCCCCCCGACCTACCTGCTTCAGCAGCACCAAGTCAATCTGCAAGTGTAAGGGAACCGAACATGTGGAAGCGAAGCCGTCAGGACAGGTCGCACCTCGACCAGCTTATTGGACGTAACAGCCCAGCATGGGGGCACAGGAGGCACGCTGCCGCCCCATGCCTAGCACGAGCGAAGGCCCGACCGCACACGACTTCCTGAGCAGGGCAGCCCGGCATGTGGCGAAAGCACCGGCCCCCTCCCATCCAGCACTCGCCTGCAACCTCGTGGGCGCAGCGCTGGTGGCGCCCTCTGCGGCTGCCGTTGCACCATCTGCCTTTGCGTAGGCCCCTGACGCCACCACTTCGGCCGCTGCTGTTAGCGCCTTGTTGAGGTGCGAATTGTGGTCCACCTAGCAAGGAAAGGAAGGGAGTCAGGTGTCGATACAAACGCCGCTCCGTGACAGTCAGTTGCCCGCCGCACCCTGTGTCCTAACACCGCCCGCGAGTGGCGAGTGACCTCCTCACCTCAAGTGACCGGTACTTGTCCATCAGCACGCCCAGCTTATCCTGAAGCAGCTCGTTCTGCATGGGGAGATCAGCCCGTCGAGTGGATGATGGCTGGTGGGTGTAAAAAGGCTACAAGGACAGGGACGGGGGGTTGTGCGGCAGCGCTGGTCGCTCATGCCGGCGGACACCCACCTGCCAGGTGGTCATCCCTCACCCCTCCCGCAACGTGACGAACACGCCTATCCAACGCTGCCCCAATCAGTGCGGAACCCGGCCTCCCGCCCCTCCCCCTCCCCCGCTGCGTGAGGTCCACCTGCATGCCGGTTCGGCCGACCAGCTGCTCCTTCTCCGCCACCACCACCTGGCGACGTGAGAGGCACAGGGTTGGGCACGTGCGTGTGAGGAGCATGCGAGGGGAGTCGAAAGGAGCGGCACGGCGTCACCTGGACCGGTATGCCAGCCAGCAACGAGCCTCACGACAGGCAGCCCTTGCGGCACCCACCTTAAAGTGGCTCAGCTCGAAGGACCGCTGCTTCAACTCGGTCTGTAGCGCCACAACCTGTCAGGAGTACGGCAATTGGAGGACGAGGCACCCTGGCGTTTGGATTCGCGGTATCACTCAGGTGCAGATGTGTCGAGCGATGGCTCTCTCCCTTGGGTCCTAAGCCCGGTTGTCTACTACTACAGCGCCTCCCACAAGCGGAGCTGGCAGCCTTGATCGCCCCCACGCCCCACTGCTCTCCTGGCTGTGGCCAGCACATGTCACCAGAAAGTGCAGACAGCCACTCTGCCTCACTCCGCCGCCTCCTGACGTTCTGCCCAGCGTGCAGACCCCCAGCTGCTGCTACCCCGCCCCCACCCACCTGCTGCTCCAGCCGCCTGGTTATCTCCGCATGCGTCAGCGTGGTCTTCTCGTGCAGCGACTGCAGCTCCGCCAGTGCCCCCTTGGCGCGGAGGGCGTCCTCCTGGGCCGCGTCGCGCAGCTCGCGGAGCAGCCGGGCCTCTCGCTCGTAAGCCTCTGCAGGCGGAGGCCAGGCGGGGGTGTGTGTGCAAGGGAGGCAGGCGGAGGCCGGGCGGGGGGGTGCAAGGAAGGCAGGCGGCGTGTGGGTACATGCCATGGAAGGCGCCTGCAACTGCTACGGCAGGAAAACTTCCGTTCAGCCACAGCCGGGTCGTCAGGCGCCCGACCGCAGCCGAGGTTGATGCTACGCGGTGCACCACCTCCCACTTGCGAATCATGGGCGGGTTCGGTTCCCGGGTAGGTGCGACTGTGATCTATATAAGCCCGCTTCACGCACTGTTCAACTCCTAGTCGCTTTGGCAGCGTTGCGTGCAGTGCTGCCCCGTTGGCCCCCGACCCCAACCTATCTGCTCACCGGCTGTCTCTATCCGTATCTTCTCCAGGTCCGCGTGTGTTCGTTCCTGCGGGGGGCCCGGCAGCGGCAGCAACTGGGACGAGCTCCTGCCGCGCTGCCGGCAGCGGGAGCCTTCTACGAGGCTTATCGGTGCAACCCACGGTGGTCAATGGATGTGTCGCATGGTCGCTGCTCCAGCGTCAGTGATTCTGCCGATATCCCAGACGTGAGCACTGGGCCAGTGCGGCAGTGCCGTACCTGCAGAGATGCCAGCTCCTTTTGAAGCCGTACTTCCTCGTTCCGCCCCTGCGGCGGTGGCGGAGGCATTGTTATAAAGTGAGCAGAGATGGCGAACGGGCGGCCAGTCACTGGGGCAGAGTACACTGGCAGGAAGGTCGCTGGATCACAGGCCACTGCGACGGCCAGCCCAGCATGACCTCGTTGCTTGCGAGGCGTTGCCGTGTTTTTTTCACTACAAGGCCGAGTCACTGCCAGCAGTGCCGTGCCCCCCAAACAATTCCTTCTGTCCACATGCCTGAAAACGCACCTTGAGGGTTTCAGCGGCCATCAGCTTCTCGAACAGGTCATTCTGCGACCGTGTGCGAACAGAAAGCGCTTAGCTGGGGTGTTAGCTGGTGGCATCTCAGGGCGTTGCTTTTGAGCTGGCTGCCCCCGCGAGTGACGCGGGCGCTCCGGCCCGCCTGCGGCTGGCAAACGTCGCACCTTGTGCCGTGAGAGCTCGCCAATCTTCTTTTCGCGCAACTCCAGCTCCGCCTCCATCTTGCGCTGCTGGTCGGTCAGGAAGTCCACCTGCGGAGGTTATGGACGATTGCGGGCTGAGCACGGGGGGGGACAGCCTGCTCCTGCAACCCGCCGCTACCGGCACACCAACCTGCTTGGTCAGGTAGGCCTTATCCATCATGAGCATCTCGAACGTGTGCTCCTTCTGTGTCGCATACGCGCGGTCATTAGCGGCCTGGGACTCCAGCTTCCTGGCATATGGAAATGGGGCGCGGCCTTCGGTTAGCGGGCGATGTGTGAAACAAAATGTACGGGGTTAGGATGGCACGCCACGTAAGCTGGATGACGAGTGAGTGTCGAAAGCCAGTACGCCGACCCTCCTGCACAGCCCTCTCTTCTTGACCCCTGGCCCCCTCGTCGTCCTTCGTCTCCGGAATCCCTCCTCCCCCAGCCCCCGTCCCGCAACTGCCCAGCGCGTGGCGCCTAACGGACCACCTACTTGAAGGTGGCCTCCACCACCGCCAGACGCTGATTCTCCGCCACGGTGGCGTCCAGCTTGGCCCGCAGCTCGTCGTACATCGCCCCCTTGGCGCTGCTCAGCTGCGCCGAAACCATTGCGGACTCCAGCTCCGAAGCCAGTCGGTCTATGCGCGCCTGCATGCCCTCCGTCACCAGCGCCAGGTCCTTCTCTCGCTCCGCCAGCGCCGCACCGTTGCGCGCCGCTTCGGACCGAGACCGCGCCGCCGCCTCGTCCGCGCGCGCAGACGTCTCGCGCGCCGCCGCCAGCGCGCTGCGCAGCAGGTCTGACTCGCTCCGCGCCTCAACCAGCGCCTCGTGCACCGCGATTCGAACCTGCGTGCGGTTTGCAGCGACATACCGCCGCAGCACGATGAACGAGCGCGACAGAAGAATGGTGCCCGGCCTGTACCGCCTACCCTTGCTTGCTACCGATAGAGCTGTCAATGCGAATCCTGCGCGACCCACATCGACCATGGCACACCGCATGCGCTCCCGTTGCAACGCCGCGCGGACAGCGCGCCGCCTCGCCCCGCCTGGGCCTGGTGCTGGCACGCCTCACCTCGTCCAGCGAAGTGCGCGCCTCCCGTGGCAGCAGGCGGAGCTCCTGGTAGGCGGCGTCGGAGACTCGCAGGTCTGCCAGCTGCGCTCGGAAGTCCTCGAGGCGCAGCCGCAGCAGCGGCGCGGCGGCCTCAAGCTCCTGCTGCCGAGCGGCAAGCTCACGGACGGTACCCGCCAGGTGGGCCTGGCGTGGGAATTCGATTGGATGGGCGCGACCCAGAGGGTTGGCATGTTGATGCTGTGGCGCGTGGACGGATGCACGGGTGCGGCTATGATCTGATGATAAATGGTACCCATTTCTGGGATATCAAGTCAGGAGGCCATGAGGCACGTGCTAAAGGCTATCCTCCCCTTTCGGCCCGACACGCCTAACCGAGATTGCAAAGCTCCTCAACTACCGCCCAGTGCGTGCCTGCAGCTCAGCGACCTCCGCGTTCTTGCGCGCCATGGCCTCCGAGAACGCCGACTGCAGCGTCTGGTTCTCGGCCATGAGCGCCATCACCTTCCGCTCGAGCACAGCTGCCCGTTCTGCGCTGGCCGCTGCTGCGTAGTTGCGCTTTGGGTGAGGCGACCGTGTGGGACGGCGTGAAGGGGTTGTGTCGAGTGACGACATGGAGGGAGCGACAGAGTCACTGTCCTCGGGCAGCAGGGCCTCGCTGATCGAAAGCCCTGTGAAAGCATCCGTGCTGTCCGATGCGCCGCCGAAGCTGCTGGCGCTCCCAGGCGTGCTGGCAATAGCCGCAGCCGCACGCCTCGCACCGGCCAAGGCGGCAAGGTCCTCAGCTTCGTCCTCGCTTGCAGCTGCCTGCAGGAGCCCCGAGTCGTCGCCGGGTACGCCATCGTCGTCCTGGTCTAGCTGCTTGAGCAGCCGCTGTATCTTGCTCTTCACCTTCGCCGCCATTCATATAGGTTGCGTCAAGGACCAAGTAATAATCCTCTCGCAGAAGGGAGGCGCGTTGCTGGACGGCAACGCGGGTCTGATTGCATGTTGGGTTGGGTTGACCTTTGATACAGTTATAAGGAAATAGGTTGGTCTTAAGGCAGAAGCATAGCGTTGTCACAAGACTCTAGGCGTGCAGCAATATTGCACGCTGGCAGCGTCTGTCTTCCTTGTCTTTTGCATTCGTGCCGTACGTTTATGCATGCCAACCAAGACGGGTCATGAACTCCGCATCACATTAGGATTGCTCCTTGTAATATTTGTAGCATACCGACTTTGCTGTCTCATTTTGCTACCGTGGACATACTTGTCTGCACAGATCTTTCGCGGCATCTACCTCTCGTAAAGCCCCCCGCCGCGGGCGGGCAAGCGGCCCGCCGCAATGGACTTCTTCGTTGGCATCAAGGGGAAGGACTTCGTTATGGTGTGCAGCGACACGTCGGCTGTCCACTCAATTATTAGTATCAAGCAGGATGAGGACAAGATCGTGCCTATCGACGACCACAAGGTCTTCTGCATTGCCGGCGAGGCAGGCGATCGTGTCAACTTTAGCGAGTTTATCATCGCAAACGTGAAGCTTTACGCGCTTCGAAACGGCACTGAGCTTAACACCAAGTCCATCGCAAACTACACGCGTGGCGAGCTGGCAACAGCTTTGAGAAGCGTGAGTGGTACTGGCACCGGAACTCAGTTGTGTCAATGGGCTGGGTACTTGCAGGCGCGCAGGTTGGAGTCCCACTTGGGGGAGGGTGCCGGAGTTGCCCTGCAGTGAGGATGGCTGCATGCTTTTAAGGGGCGTAATATGCCATGTATACGGATCAAGGGATGAGGGTGAGGGGTTTGCAGTAGAGTCGTGGACCGGCAGGTCTGTACGGCAGGGTCAGATGCAGAGTTTACGGGGTAGAACACTCTACACGGATACATTTCAACATCTCCGCAGGCTGAGAGTGTAGTGGCTGGGTTAGCTGCTTTAGGATAGCGTTGTCTACGGCGTAAGGACATTCCTGCATCCACATGTCCAGCGTGAAGGTATTGCGGCCTCGAAACAGTCAGTAGCGAGGGTTGGGCATCAGGATTACCAGCAAGTTGCACAACTGCTTGTACGGTGGTAGCGACCGTCAGCGACCTACCCTGATTGTAACACCCCGTAACCTGTTAGTGCCAGCACATGTAACCTCCTTGCTGCAACGTTGCCTGCGGCGTTGCGCCACCGCAGTCGCCTTGTCACTGCAACTTGCTCCTGGCCGGGTACGACAAGGAAGCTGGTGCGTCACTGTACTGGCTGGACTACCTCGCCACGCTCAACAAGGTCAACACGGGAGGCACAGGATACGGTAAGTCTGGGGGCGGTCACAAGGGTATGGGGGCAAATGCAACGCTATAGATGCGAGCCATGACAAGCTTCCTGGCATCAATGTCCGGGCAAGGCAAATGCAATATTTCTCACTAGTGCGCCGTAAGGCGCACAGGAACGAGTGCGATGGCTGGCCGTGGTTAACTCGCACATTGCTTGGGCGGCCAGGCTGTATCCCCCAAATGCGTGGAATGGTCCGGGGCCATACCACTCAGGGAACATGCGGCGGCCTTATTGGGCGCTGTACGTGTGAGTGACGTGTCGATCGGGTTCATGAGGGTATATGGAGGGTCTTAATCGAGTGCACATGCGGTTAGGGGTGTGGATGGAAGGGATACATGAAGTTGCACCGGTTTCGCGTAGCATTTGTATTCATAACGCACGCAATGCCTGTTTCCGAGTCTCGTGCTGCAACCCAACTTCCTCCCGACCATGGCGCTGCAAACCCGCCCGTCAGGCTCGTACTTCACGTTGTCGCTTTTCGACAAGATGTGGCACCCCGAGCTGACGGTAGATGAGGCGGTGGCAATGATCGATGCCGGCATCGTGGAGATCAAGAAGCGCCTGGTGGTGGCGCCGCCGCACTACATCATCAAGATCATCGACAAGGACGGAGTCCGCGTGGTTAAGTCCGTGTAAAGAAAGGCTTAGGAGGCTGTAGATGGTAGTAGCGGACGGGGTGGTCGCGGATGGTCGGCGTATCGCAGGTTGGGTTCAGCGCTGGTGTTGAGGGCGTGTTACGGCGCATGCACGCATGACGACTGACTACTGAGTGCTAAGCAGTATGCAGCAACCTCCGGTTCACGGGGTGGTCCAGGTGTTCGGCTTTGTGTACGATCACTTGAAGGGTGTCAATACGAGTCGTCGCGTCGTGTACGGATGTTTAAGGAGGATGACGCGAAGGTAGCGCGCGCCTGGCCTTGTAGGGGAGGCAGCGACACGATGGTTTGAGAGTGGGTGCGGTAGCAAGCGCAGCTGGGTGGGCACGTGACAGTGCACGCGTGTGTGCGCTGATTCTGTAACACCATGTTTCCCATATGGCCAGATGCTCGATCGCAATGTTAATGACACGGTACGGGACTTGCGCCCTGCAACTTAACCCATGGTTAGTGGCCATGGTAAAACGTATGTTAAGAGACGGTGGTGTTCGAATTCGGTGGCATACTGCCACTGGAATTCGGTGGCAACGATACTGCCATTACAGAATCGTTGTCGAGCCGCCGCTGCTGCGCGGATCACGCAATGTGTCCATCAGGAAGTGTATCACGACAGCCTGCATGGGAAGCTTGATCGATCCAGGGTTGTATGGGTGGCCAAGTTACAGGCAACGGGTAATTGTGTTGGGTGTCTCTTCAACCTGTCCCGTGGTCCGTCGAGGCGGGCCACAAAAAGGGACGTCGACCACGGCGAAGGTCGCTGTCCTGACACAGTGCGTGGTTGACACAGTGTAGTCACTTAGCTATCGTCATGGTTCTAAGTGACTACACTGTGTCAATCACGCACTGTGTCACTGCATACGAGGATTGCCGTTGCCAGGACTGTGTCGCGACATCACAAACGACGAGCCGCAATATGTATCAGGAGGCCGACGAAGTGACGTTAAGTGCTGGCTTATCCGGCATGGGGGCCGGCCAATGAAGCGGCCCAATTTAAGCCACCGGAGCCTATGACAGCTATCCACCTCACAATGTAGGCACACAGACCAATAGTAACTGTTGCAGTGGGCCCCAGACCGGAAGGCTGTTGCAATTGGGCGCATCGCCAGCGACGCTGAAAAAGACGCAGGAACGAGGAAACATCAGTCGGCCAAGCTACGGCAAACGACCAGCAACCCCGAGCAGAGAACAAACAGCAGCAGCAGCAGCCTCCCAGGGGGAAGTAGCCGAAATGTCCCCTCATGAGTACTACCAACTGCAGCAGGCTGCAGCCCAACCCCCTTATTCATGGAGGGCAGGTATGGGCCACTATGCGGAATAGACTGCGGGATCAGCTAACCCTGTGGCATGTGCGATTTATCACACCTGCATAACAACAAGGTCGCACCAGCAATATGCCATACCAGCAGGCTTGGGGCCACCCAGCATGGCGCTCGGTTACCAAGAAGGTCCCCATGGCACCCAGGAACCTTAACATTACCTCAGCTTGCAGCTGATGTCCTCTCAGCCCGGATCGAACGGGCGACCTAAGGATGTCAGTGTTAACCATTACAGTCCTTCGCTCTTCCAGCTGAGCTATGAGAGGATATCGAGACCAGGTTTCGATCCTGGGACCTCGGGGTTATGAGCCCCGCACGCTTCCGCTGCGCCATCTCGATCGCTGTACGACAAGACTAATGACGGATTTACGTCGTACAGATTTGTACGGCGAGCCGGCAAGGGGCCAAGCATGGGCCACCAAAGGAGCTGTTGAGAAGGGGGCAACGGGCTGTGGGTGGGGGCTGAGGTGGAAGAGGGGATGTTGGGCTGTGGGGCAGGGCAGGGGCCGTGGGGCAAAGGGCCCCTGTGGGGCAAGGGGCTGTTGGGAAAGGGCCTGTTGGGAAGATCGGAAGAAGGGCTGCGGGGAGCGATCCATAGGAGCATTGTCAGTGCGTCAGCACATTGCCAGTGCATCAGCATAGTCCTACCCGCATGCACCACGGATTGTGTTTGTTACAGCTTTGACGGGCGATGAATGCACCGGGTCGCCGACCTACCCGAGTGGCCAGTCACAGCATTAAGGGGCTGAGCAACAAAACCGCGGCCTCAACGGTGATGACGACTGCCACACCATGTCAGCACCCGAGCAGGGACCCCCGCAGGCAAATGTGCACCCCCGCGCCTTGGCCGCTGGCACGTCGTGGAAATTGGGCCGACAGTACTGCCTGCCCAGAGGAAGAATGCGAATGGACCCCCAACTCTTGAAGCCCAAAATACGGGGTGTTGAGGGTGTTGTTGCCACCTACTCGCCGCTCCATATATAACCCTGAAAGGTGCCGTGAATATTCTTCACCAGCACATGGTTCACCACCTCACCACCCTCAAATACGTTATTTGTGCACATCAGCGTTAAATATCTTCGATTATCGTGTGTCGCCACATGCAAATAGCTCGGCAAAAGTGGTGTTGAACCTTTCGACCACCAGCTAGACAAAATCGCCCTGGTTGTTGTAACGGTTTCAGTGGGTTCCAGACCAAAAGGTAAAACCATCGGGCACATCGCCGGACACTGAGGCGCCCGATGGTTCTACCTCTTGGTCTGGAACCCACTGTAATCGTTACAACAACAACAATGATTCGGTGGGACAGGGTTACAGGGACCCAAAGTCAAATAGTTTCCCCAAGACGGAGGAGACAGAGACCCTGGTTGTTGTAATCGTTACAGTGGGCTCCAGACCTTAAAAGGTAGAGCCATCGGGCGCATCGCCTGACACTGAAAAAGACAAGGAAAGCAGAGAAAACCAACGGTTCCGAAAGACAAACCACCCAGAGCCTCACAACCGAGAGCCCAGAGGAAACAGCAAGCACCAATACACAGGGGGAGGTTGCGCTGATGGCTCCCCTGCACATGGCCACATGTATCCCAAGCAGACCCCCGAATGGAGAGACAGCAGCACGCCTCGGCAACACAATCGGATAACTCCCCCCCCAAGATCCCGAAAACGTCCCACACCCGAAACGGGCCGATGCCCATAGCGAGACGGGAAGAAACAATGGTACGTAATACCATCAACCAGTTGAGGTCAACACCAACAGCAGTCTCTAGAAAAAGGCAGACCGGCAACACGCCCGAATGGCTGAGCCGTGGCGCAACCTTCGCCTGCAATACGGAAACCACTTCAGTATGCAACGCCAGGTAGCTTTGCAGGACTTGCGTAGGCTGCGTACTGGCACCGGCTGCGGCATGCGCGAGAGACACCAGAGCCGACGAAGCTGTGTCGGCGAAAGCTACCAGAGTCCAGAGAAATGCTGAAAGAAGACCACCGTATTGTACCGTACATTGTGTTCACATGCCCGGCTTACAACTGCTGGGGCCCAGGCTTCCAATTCTCACATGCAGACGGCAGCAGCAGCCCCCTGTGGGTGCGGTGCGCCGGCTGGTGCGTCTCCAGGGGCGGGTACCCCCCGCCTACACCACTTTTGGTTCTGCCCGGTGGCTCAAACAGTGATTGCCCAACTCGAGACCCAGCTCGGTGCAGGGGTGACACGGGCGCAAGTTTGGTTGGTGCAAGCACCTCCCGGGGTGCAGTCCTGCGTCTGGGATGTAGTAGTCCTGGCGGCTATTACGGCCATGGAGGTGGGGCGCCGGTTTATGGCCGCGGCCTTGAAAAGGGCGGCTGCTGGTGGTCCCCCTCTTACTCCGGGTAGCGGTCTTCTGGATCGTGCCGTTCGCCGTGGGGTGGTGGAGTTTTGGGCCCTGCTGAGGGGCTTTGCTGCGCTGGGGCTTCCCCAGAAAGGCTGGGATGCAGTGGGGCCTCGGCATCCTTTCTTGCGGGTTGTTCTCAGTCGCCTCGTGTGCGGGGGACCGGCTGAGGTACTGGTGGATTCGTGATCGGCCTGAGTTGTCTTGGGGAGCGGGGTTTCCTGTGCTTCATACTTTCCGGCTCTATAGGCGTGTTGAGCCCTGTTTGGGATCCGTGCCTTATGGGATGAGAGGTGGCTGGTTCCGATGTTTTGCATCGTTGCGGCGCTTCACTGGTTCGTCGGGTGATGGGTTGTTAGGTTGGTTGGTGGCCAGTTCCTGATAGGGGAGCCTCTAGTGCAAATTCCCCCTGGGGTGCTGGCTGCTGCTCAGTGTGCTTACAACCTGTCGCTTTGGTGTTCTGGTGGTTTGCCTTTGTTCCGGTGCATGTCGGTCTTTGTTTCCTCCGTCTTTTTCAGTGTCAGGCGATGCGCCCGATGGTTCTACCTCTTGGTCTGGAACCCACTGTAATCGTTACAACCAATGATGTCACGACTCCCAACCGAAAAACACAAAATGACCAAGAGCGCTGCGGCGAGCATGCATTGGCAAAGAGAGTCAACAGAGGGTACCTGCCGTACAACGGCTGCGCAGCGGCGTACGCTCGTCCACACGGTGGCTAGATCGACGGCCACCGCCGCCGCAACACTCCCACCAAGGTCCCTCGTGCGCTTCTTGCGCCAGCACATAGTACATCTCACGAACCAATTAATGTCACCGTCCGCAGTGATACCACCAAAGAATGCTGTGCGCTCAACTTGAATACACCGTAGCCTGCAGTGCCTGCGCCTGCCCCTGGTCGCAGCAGCCCCAACCAAGCCGTCGCTCGCTGTCGCTGGGAGTGGCCGTCCCTTGGCCCCCCGGCTGCTGCTGGGAAGGCAACATGCACACCGCCTGCCTCCCGGCAATGTACACCCTTAGCTCCCTGCTCCGCCCGCCTCCCTCAGCTGCGGCTGCGCAGCGGCTTGGTTGCACGCGTTTGACTGCACCCCACACCCCACAGCGCGAACTCCATGTAAGGCCACCACGAGCGGCGGCATGGTGAGTGTGTGGGCAGCCAACAGGAGGGCCGACCTGCAAAGTAAGCTGGCGCTCAGGGGGTGAGGCGGCCCTCCCACAATGCAGCGCACGTGCGGGCCTCCTCGCTCCCGGCCCGTGTTGCTGTGCTGCCTGCTCACCGAATGGACGGTGGCGTGGCGGAGCGCACCCACACGCCACAACAGTAACTGTTGCAGTGGGCCGGAAGGTAGAGCAATTGGGCGCATCGCCAGCGACGCTGAAAGAGACGCAGGAACGAAGAAAAACCAGTCGACCAAGCTACGACAAACGACCAGCAACCCCGAGCAGAGAACAAACAGCAGTAGCAGCCTCCCAGGGGGAAGTAGCCGAAATGTCCCCTCATCAGGATTACACCAATTGCAGCAGGCTGCAGCCCAACCCCCTTATTCATGGAGGCCAGGTATGGGCCACTATGCGGAATAGACTGCGGGATCAGCTAACCCTGTGGCATGTGCGATATATCACACCTGCATAACAACAAGGTCGCTCCAGCAATATGCCATAACAGCAGGCTTGGGGCCACCCAGCATGGCGCTCGGTTACCAAGAAGGTCCCCATGGCGCCCAGGAACCTTAACATTACCTCAGCTTGCAGCTGATGTCCTCTCAGCCCGGATCGAACGGGCGACCTAAGGATGTCAGTGTTAACCATTACAGTCCTTCGCTCTTCCAGCTGAGCTATGAGAGGATATCGAGACCAGGTTTCGATCCTGGGACCTCGGGGTTATGAGCCCCGCACGCTTCCGCTGCGCCATCTCGATCGCTGTACGACATGACTAATGACGGATTTACGTCGTACAGATTTGTACGGCGAGCCGGCAAGGGGCCAAGCATGGATTTTTTTTTTAATGGGCACTTGTGGGCAAGTAGGTTTGTGGTTGAACCTGCTGGTCGAGGTTGTCGTTGATGGGGGTGGAGATACAGAGCTTATGACACGGTCAGGTGTCGTACCCCAGCGTCGGGGTCCTGTAACGCAAGGAATTTTCAAAATGGGCCACCAAAGGAGCTGTTGAGAAGGGGGCAACGGGCTGTGGGTGGGGGCTGAGGTGGAAGAGGGGATGTTGGGCTGTGGGGCAGGGCAGGGGCCGTGGGGCAAAGGGCCCCTGTGGGGCAAGGGGCTGTTGGGAAAGGGCCTGTTGGGAAGATCGGAAGAAGGGCTGCGGGGAGCGATCCATAGGAGCATTGTCAGTGTGTCAGCACATTGCCAGTGCATCAGCATAGTCCTACCCGCATGCACCACGGATTGTGTGTGTGCGCCACCCACCACAGCCCCACGACGCGCACTCCATGTAAGGCCACCACGAGCGGCAGCACAGTGAGAGTGCGGGCAGCCAACAGGACGGCCGACCTGCAAAAGTACGCTGGCGCTCAAGGGGGAGCGATGGCCCTCCCGCAATGCAGCGCACGTGTGGGCCTCCTCGCTCCCGGCCCGTGTTGCTGTGCTGCCTGCTCACCGTATGGACGGTGGCGTGGTGGAGCGCACCCACACGCCACAACAGTAACTGTTGCAGTGGGCCGGAAGGTAGAGCAATTGGGCGCATCACCAGCGACGCTGAAAAAGACACAGGAACGAGGAAACATCAGTCGGCCAAGCTATGGCAAACGACCAGCAACCCCGAGCAGAGAACAAACAGCAGCAGTAGCAGCCTCCCAGGGGGAAGTAGCCGAAATGTCCCCTCATGAGTACTACACCAACTGCAGCAGGCTGCAGCCCAACCTCTCAGTCATGGAGGCTAGGAATGGGCCACTATGCGGAATTTACTGCAGGACCAGCTGTCACTGTGGCACCTGCGATTTATTGCATCTGCATAACAACAAGGTCGCTCCAGCAATATGCCATAACAGCAGGCCTGGGGCCACCCATGACGCCCAGGAACCTTAACATTACCTCAGCTTGCAGCTGATGTCCTCTCAGCCCGGATCGAACGGGCGACCTAAGGATGTCAGTGTTAACCATTACAGTCCTTCGCTCTTCCAGCTGAGCTATGAGAGGATATCGAGACCAGGTTTCGATCCTGGGACCTCGGGGTTATGAGCCCCGCACGCTTCCGCTGCGCCATCTCGATCGCTGTACGACAAGACTAATGACGGATTTACGTCGTACAGATTTGTACGGCGAGCCGGCAAGGGGCCAAGCATGGGCCACCAAAGGAGCTGTTGAGAAGGGGGCAACGGGCTGTGGGTGGGGGCTGAGGTGGAAGAGGGGATGTTGGGCTGTGGGGCAGGGCAGGGGCCGTGGGGCAAAGGGCCCCTGTGGGGCAAGGGGCTGTTGGGAAAGGGCCTGTTGGGAAGATCGGAAGAAGGGCTGCGGGGAGCGATCCATAGGAGCATTGTCAGTGCGTCAGCACATTGCCAGTGCATCAGCATAGTCCTACCCGCATGCACCACGGATTGTGTTTGTTACAGCTTTGACGGGCGATGAATGCACCGGGTCGCCGACCTACCCGAGTGGCCAGTCACAGCATTAAGGGGCTGAGCAACAAAACCGCGGCCTCAACGGTGATGACGACTGCCACACCATGTCAGCACCCGAGCAGGGACCCCCGCAGGCAAATGTGCACCCCCGCGCCTTGGCCGCTGGCACGTCGTGGAAATTGGGCCGACAGTACTGCCTGCCCAGAGGAAGAATGCGAATGGACCCCCAACTCTTGAAGCCCAAAATACGGGGTGTTGAGGGTGTTGTTGCCACCTACTCGCCGCTCCATATATAACCCTGAAAGGTGCCGTGAATATTCTTCACCAGCACATGGTTCACCACCTCACCACCCTCAAATACGTTATTTGTGCACATCAGCGTTAAATATCTTCGATTATCGTGTGTCGCCACATGCAAATAGCTCGGCAAAAGTGGTGTTGAACCTTTCGACCACCAGCTAGACAAAATCGCCCTGGTTGTTGTAACGGTTTCAGTGGGTTCCAGACCAAAAGGTAAAACCATCGGGCACATCGCCGGACACTGAGGCGCCCGATGGTTCTACCTCTTGGTCTGGAACCCACTGTAATCGTTACAACAACAACAATGATTCGGTGGGACAGGGTTACAGGGACCCAAAGTCAAATAGTTTCCCCAAGACGGAGGAGACAGAGACCCTGGTATTGTACCGTACATTGTGTTCACATGCCCGGCTTACAACTGCTGGGGCCCAGGCTTCCAATTCTCACATGCAGACGGCAGCAGCAGCCCCCTGTGGGTGCGGTGCGCCGGCTGGTGCGTCTCCAGGGGCGGGTACCCCCCGCCTACACCACTTTTGGTTCTGCCCGGTGGCTCAAACAGTGATTGCCCAACTCGAGACCCAGCTCGGTGCAGGGGTGACACGGGCGCAAGTTTGGTTGGTGCAAGCACCTCCCGGGGTGCAGTCCTGCGTCTGGGATGTAGTAGTCCTGGCGGCTATTACGGCCATGGAGGTGGGGCGCCGGTTTATGGCCGCGGCCTTGAAAAGGGCGGCTGCTGGTGGTCCCCCTCTTACTCCGGGTAGCGGTCTTCTGGATCGTGCCGTTCGCCGTGGGGTGGTGGAGTTTTGGGCCCTGCTGAGGGGCTTTGCTGCGCTGGGGCTTCCCCAGAAAGGCTGGGATGCAGTGGGGCCTCGGCATCCTTTCTTGCGGGTTGTTCTCAGTCGCCTCGTGTGCGGGGGACCGGCTGAGGTACTGGTGGATTCGTGATCGGCCTGAGTTGTCTTGGGGAGCGGGGTTTCCTGTGCTTCATACTTTCCGGCTCTATAGGCGTGTTGAGCCCTGTTTGGGATCCGTGCCTTATGGGATGAGAGGTGGCTGGTTCCGATGTTTTGCATCGTTGCGGCGCTTCACTGGTTCGTCGGGTGATGGGTTGTTAGGTTGGTTGGTGGCCAGTTCCTGATAGGGGAGCCTCTAGTGCAAATTCCCCCTGGGGTGCTGGCTGCTGCTCAGTGTGCTTACAACCTGTCGCTTTGGTGTTCTGGTGGTTTGCCTTTGTTCCGGTGCATGTCGGTCTTTGTTTCCTCCGTCTTTTTCAGTGTCAGGCGATGCGCCCGATGGTTCTACCTCTTGGTCTGGAACCCACTGTAATCGTTACAACCAATGATGTCACGACTCCCAACCGAAAAACACAAAATGACCAAGAGCGCTGCGGCGAGCATGCATTGGCAAAGAGAGTCAACAGAGGGTACCTGCCGTACAACGGCTGCGCAGCGGCGTACGCTCGTCCACACGGTGGCTAGATCGACGGCCACCGCCGCCGCAACACTCCCACCAAGGTCCCTCGTGCGCTTCTTGCGCCAGCACATAGTACATCTCACGAACCAATTAATGTCACCGTCCGCAGTGATACCACCAAAGAATGCTGTGCGCTCAACTTGAATACACCGTAGCCTGCAGTGCCTGCGCCTGCCCCTGGTCGCAGCAGCCCCAACCAAGCCGTCGCTCGCTGTCGCTGGGAGTGGCCGTCCCTTGGCCCCCCGGCTGCTGCTGGGAAGGCAACATGCACACCGCCTGCCTCCCGGCAATGTACACCCTTAGCTCCCTGCTCCGCCCGCCTCCCTCAGCTGCGGCTGCGCAGCGGCTTGGTTGCACGCGTTTGACTGCACCCCACACCCCACAGCGCGAACTCCATGTAAGGCCACCACGAGCGGCGGCATGGTGAGTGTGTGGGCAGCCAACAGGAGGGCCGACCTGCAAAGTAAGCTGGCGCTCAGGGGGTGAGGCGGCCCTCCCACAATGCAGCGCACGTGCGGGCCTCCTCGCTCCCGGCCCGTGTTGCTGTGCTGCCTGCTCACCGAATGGACGGTGGCGTGGCGGAGCGCACCCACACGCCACAACAGTAACTGTTGCAGTGGGCCGGAAGGTAGAGCAATTGGGCGCATCGCCAGCGACGCTGAAAGAGACGCAGGAACGAAGAAAAACCAGTCGACCAAGCTACGACAAACGACCAGCAACCCCGAGCAGAGAACAAACAGCAGTAGCAGCCTCCCAGGGGGAAGTAGCCGAAATGTCCCCTCATCAGGATTACACCAATTGCAGCAGGCTGCAGCCCAACCCCCTTATTCATGGAGGCCAGGTATGGGCCACTATGCGGAATAGACTGCGGGATCAGCTAACCCTGTGGCATGTGCGATATATCACACCTGCATAACAACAAGGTCGCTCCAGCAATATGCCATAACAGCAGGCTTGGGGCCACCCAGCATGGCGCTCGGTTACCAAGAAGGTCCCCATGGCGCCCAGGAACCTTAACATTACCTCAGCTTGCAGCTGATGTCCTCTCAGCCCGGATCGAACGGGCGACCTAAGGATGTCAGTGTTAACCATTACAGTCCTTCGCTCTTCCAGCTGAGCTATGAGAGGATATCGAGACCAGGTTTCGATCCTGGGACCTCGGGGTTATGAGCCCCGCACGCTTCCGCTGCGCCATCTCGATCGCTGTACGACATGACTAATGACGGATTTACGTCGTACAGATTTGTACGGCGAGCCGGCAAGGGGCCAAGCATGGATTTTTTTTTTAATGGGCACTTGTGGGCAAGTAGGTTTGTGGTTGAACCTGCTGGTCGAGGTTGTCGTTGATGGGGGTGGAGATACAGAGCTTATGACACGGTCAGGTGTCGTACCCCAGCGTCGGGGTCCTGTAACGCAAGGAATTTTCAAAATGGGCCACCAAAGGAGCTGTTGAGAAGGGGGCAACGGGCTGTGGGTGGGGGCTGAGGTGGAAGAGGGGATGTTGGGCTGTGGGGCAGGGCAGGGGCCGTGGGGCAAAGGGCCCCTGTGGGGCAAGGGGCTGTTGGGAAAGGGCCTGTTGGGAAGATCGGAAGAAGGGCTGCGGGGAGCGATCCATAGGAGCATTGTCAGTGTGTCAGCACATTGCCAGTGCATCAGCATAGTCCTACCCGCATGCACCACGGATTGTGTGTGTGCGCCACCCACCACAGCCCCACGACGCGCACTCCATGTAAGGCCACCACGAGCGGCAGCACAGTGAGAGTGCGGGCAGCCAACAGGACGGCCGACCTGCAAAAGTACGCTGGCGCTCAAGGGGGAGCGATGGCCCTCCCGCAATGCAGCGCACGTGTGGGCCTCCTCGCTCCCGGCCCGTGTTGCTGTGCTGCCTGCTCACCGTATGGACGGTGGCGTGGTGGAGCGCACCCACACGCCACAACAGTAACTGTTGCAGTGGGCCGGAAGGTAGAGCAATTGGGCGCATCACCAGCGACGCTGAAAAAGACACAGGAACGAGGAAACATCAGTCGGCCAAGCTATGGCAAACGACCAGCAACCCCGAGCAGAGAACAAACAGCAGCAGTAGCAGCCTCCCAGGGGGAAGTAGCCGAAATGTCCCCTCATGAGTACTACACCAACTGCAGCAGGCTGCAGCCCAACCTCTCAGTCATGGAGGCTAGGAATGGGCCACTATGCGGAATTTACTGCAGGACCAGCTGTCACTGTGGCACCTGCGATTTATTGCATCTGCATAACAACAAGGTCGCTCCAGCAATATGCCATAACAGCAGGCCTGGGGCCACCCATGACGCCCAGGAACCTTAACATTACCTCAGCTTGCAGCTGATGTCCTCTCAGCCCGGATCGAACGGGCGACCTAAGGATGTCAGTGTTAACCATTACAGTCCTTCGCTCTTCCAGCTGAGCTATGAGAGGATATCGAGACCAGGTTTCGATCCTGGGACCTCGGGGTTATGAGCCCCGCACGCTTCCGCTGCGCCATCTCGATCGCTGTACGACATGACTAATGACGGATTTACGTCGTACAGATTTGTACGGCGAGCCGGCAAGGGGCCAAGCATGGGCGGGTGATGGGCAGTGCTTTCCCGCCGGGATAAGGGCGGGTGCCGCCTGTCGTGCGGCCACTGTAACGCGGTCTCTCTCTCTCTCTCTCCTTTGCTGGTTCGAGATACGAGTGGTGCGGGTGATGGGCAGGTGAGCCAATGGGGGCTTTTGTGGTGGTTTTGACGCGTAAGGGTGGCCTGCATGGGGCCGTGTCCTGCCGTCGCTTGTGCTGACTTTGCATGATGCTGTTTGCCTGCTGTTGCCCGTACCCGACCTTGGTTCCGTGTCTCTTCCGCAGTGCTTTCCCGCCGGGATAAGGGCGGGTGCCGCCTGTCGTGCGGCCACTGTAACGCGGTCTCTCTCTCTTTGGGCCACCAAAGGAGCTGTTGAGAAGGGGGCAACGGGCTGTGGGTGGGGGCTGAGGTGGAAGAGGGGATGTTGGGCTGTGGGGCAGGGCAGGGGCCGTGGGGCAAAGGGCCCCTGTGAGGCAAGGGGCTGTTGGGAAAGGGCTTGTTGGGAAGATCGGAAGAAGGGATGCGGGGAGTGATCCGTAGGAGCATTGTCAGTGCGTCAGCATAGTCCTACCCGTATGCACCACGGATTGTGTGTGTTTGTTACAGCTTTGAGGGGCGACGAATGCAACGGGTTGCCGACGTACCTGAGTGGGCAGTCATAGCATCACGAGGCTCAGCAACAAAGCCACGGCCTCAACGGTGATGACGACTACCACACCATGTCAGCCCCCGAGCAGGGATCCCCGCAAGCAAATGTGCACCCCCGCGCCATGGCCCCTGGCGTGTCACAAAAATTGGGCCTACAGTAGCGCCTGCTCAGAGTTAAAGGGTGCGAACGGACCCCCAACTCTTGAAGCCCCAAATACGGGGTGTTGTTGCCACCGCACTCACCGCTCCATAACCCTGAAAGATGCCGCGAGTATTCTTCACCAGCACATGGTTCGCCACCCTCAAATACATTCTTTGTGCACATCAGCGTTGAACATCTTCGATTATCGTGTTTCGCCACATGCAAATAGCTCGGCAAAAGTGGTGTTGAATCTTTCGGCCGCGAGCTCGACAAAATCGACCTGGTATTGTACCCTACATTGCGTTCACATGCCCGGCCTACAACTGCTGGGGCCCAGGCTTCCAATACCAATGATGTCACGACTTCCAACCAAGAAACACAAAATGACCAAGCGCGCTGCGGCGAGCATGCAATGGCAAAGAGAGTCAACAGAGGGTACCTGCCGTACAACGGCTGCGCAGCGGCAGACGCTCGTCCACACGGTGACTAGATCGACGGCCACCGCCGCCGCAACGCTCCCACCAAAGTCCCTCGTGCGCTTCTTGCGCCAGCACATAGTACATCTCACGACCCAATTAATGTCACCGTCCACAATGATACCACCAAAGAATGCTGTGCGATCAACTTGAATACACCGTAGCCTGCAGTGCCTGCGCCTGCCCCCGCACGCAGCAGCCCCCACCAAGCCAGCGCTCGCTGTCGCTGGGAATGGCCGTCCCTCGGCCCCCGGCTGCTGCTGGGAAGGCAACATGCACACCGCCTGCCTCCCGACAATGTACACCCTTAGCGCCCTGCTCCGCCCGCCTCCCTCAGCTGCGGCTGCGCAGTGGCTTGGTTGCACGCGGTTGACCGCACCCCGGGCGCCACCCACCACAGCCCCACAGCGCGCACTTCGTGTAAGGCCACCACGAGCGGCGGCATGGTGAGAGTGTGGGCAGCCACCAGGAGGGCCGACCTGCAAAGTACGCTGGCGCTCAGGGGGTGAGGCGGCCCTCCCACAGTGCAGCGCACGTATGGGCCTCCTCGCTCCCGGCCCGCGTTGCTGTGCTGCCTGCTCACCATATGGACGGTGGCGTGGCGGAGCGCACCCACACGCCACAACATCATGCATCTAATGTACACAAGGGCGCGCAACCGCTATCAACCGCTATCAACAGTTTTATTACCGGTAACAGGACGTCTGCGCAAACCAACCCAGGCAAAGCTCAGGATGTTTTTTCTCTCCTAGGACCTCCCTCTTGTCGTGTGGGGTGTCTCAAATTTCCTCCCTTTTTCGGTTCAACGGTTTACTCTCTGACCCCCCTCCCTTCTCCTAAACGGATTTTCCTCGCATCCACGGGTCTTCCTCGAAACCCTCCCTTGCGAACCCTCAACTGCGCGGCTCCCCCTCAGCTGCGCGGCCCCTCAGTCTACCGGGTCCCAGTGCGGCATGTTCTCCGGGTACGCGTCTATGAGGTACTTCACCAGGCTGGCGGTGGACACGGTGAGGGCGGCCACAGTGGCGTCCCACTGCGCCGCGCCGTCGGGGGAGGACAGGTCGGGGGAGGCGATGTCCACCACCGCCTTGCTGGCCTGGGGACGGGCCAGGCGGGGAGGAGGGTGCAGGCCGGAGGGGATGAGAGGGAGGGGGGTGCAGACCGGAGGGGATGAGAGGGAGGGGGGTGCAGAAAGGGGGGGATGAGAGGGAGGGGGTGCAGAAAAGGGGGGATGAGAGGGAGGGGGTGCAGAAAGGAGGGGATGAGAGGGAGTTCGAGGGAAACGCGTGGATGTCCGAAAAAACGGGAGGGAGGGGGTTTGATAAGAAAAATCCGCGAATCCACCGTCTTGGGGTGCAGAAAGGAGGGGATGAGAGGGAGGGCCGGCCGTGCCGGCGGCAGTGAAACGAGACGTGGCGCCAGCCGCACCCCAAGACAGCGCCGAGATCCAGGGCAGCGGCTTTGATGCGTCGCACCCACCAATTCACCGATGCCAACCCATTAGCCAGACCTGCAATCCTGGCCCTCTGGCTCCCGCCCCAGCTGCCCCTTCCGCTCCTCCCCCCCGCCCCGTGCGCACTTTGAGGCCCCCCACCCCCTCCTTGAGCAGGAACGACAGCTGCGCCGGCAGGAGCGCAAAGCCCCCTCGGCGGGTCAGCACCGCATCGGACTCGTAGTGGCTGAAGGTGGTCAGCAGGCAGACCTTCTGCGGAGGGGTGAGAGGAGGGGTGAGAGGAGGGGTGAACGCGAGGGGTGAGAGGAGGGGTGAGAGGAGGGGTGAGCGGAAAGCCGGGGCCCGGGGTGTGCTCAAGCAGCTAGCGATAAGGGCTGCACCGCATCCTTGCAACACCGGGCCCCGCACCATGTTATTGTCCTACTCCTCTTGCATTCGCGGGCTTCCTCACCTCCCCCTACCCCGGCAGCCCCCGCACCTCCAGGTAGTAGTCGCGGTCGGGCCCGGGCAGGTGCTCCGAAGCCACCACCTGCTGGATCTCCTCCAGGATCTGCGAGTCCAGCGCCATCACCAGGTCGTACCGGTCCAGATCCTCGAGCTCGAACGGCTCGGCGGGGCGGGTGAAGTATCGCGGCAGGATCTCCAGGTTGCTGGCGCCCCGCATGAGGGCGGTGAGCTTGGAGATGGAGTTGATGTCGCGCGGGCCGCCCACGGCCACGCCACACGTCCAGGGGTAGAGGGCCCTGACGAGGGGAACGAGGGGCGGGAAGGAAAACGGGTGGGAGGAGGGGAAGGATTGGGTGGCGGCGATGGCATTAGGTGAGGCGAGGTGAGCGGAAGTGAGCGGAGGTGAGCGGAGGGACGGGGAGGCAGCAGCCTTACTTGGGAAAGCGGCCTGCTGGCCACCCGTTCGGCAGCCCCTCCCCTGCCCTCCCCACCGCCACTCCTACAGCAGGCGTAGGTATGCGTACCTGCCATACCCATTCCACTCGGCACACCTCTCGAACAAGCCCGCCGCCAGGCGCGCTCGAACCGTGTCCGTGCGGTCAACCTGCACAGGGCGTTCCGCGGTTCCGGAACAGGGCCGGGCGCCGGTCAAGCCTACTGCGCGGTTCCGCAGACTTGGGCACCAAGCGCGCGCCTGAGCAGTATAGCATGAACAAGTGCATACATGAGTACTTGGCAGATTGGGCTAGGAACACTTACGAAGAGAACTTGCAGGTGATACCGACTCCAGGAAACGCTGGGCCACAAATGCGCTAAGCTTTTGCCAGGAACGGCAATATTTGCAGCCACCGAGCCCACAGGCTGGATCTTGTCAGGTTCGGGGCTGGCAGCGGCCGCTGCTCGAATGCACGCAACACCTCGGGCAGCGCTCCTTCGCCGCGGCCACACGGGCTGCGCTGGTAAGCATCGAGGGCTACTACTTGCGACACTAGGACAGCTGCAATGTGAAAGAACCGACATGGCGAACGTGCCGCGCACTGGCGCGGGAACGCTGTGGAAAGGAACTCCCGGGACTATCCTCTATATTTGAACCAGTAACCTAGAGACGAAGTTGCGAGCTCTGATGTTGCAGAGTGGTGGAGTGCATGACCGTAAACAGGCGATTGTCGCTCCGACAGTTGTCAAGGGTAAGAAGCCAGGCCAGCAGACCTGGTGGTCAAACAATCACCAATTTGTAGTAATATATAACCGTCAGAGGTAAGCGATGTGCGAAAGTCAGCGGCCTTTGGGCTTCTCGCGACCGACTTAATTACCCGACGTCATGCCGTGGTGACGACAGGCCAAACAACAAACTGACTTCACGCCCCTTTATACAAATTCCTGCTAACGTACATTTTCCCATTAACACCGTACCGTCTACAACATAGTAACACAAAATGCCCCCAAACCCTAAGTCCAGAGCCTTGCACATTTGACAGGCCTGCACCGACGAAACTTAAATTCAACGCCTAACCCGAAATCATACATTTTCCTAACATTTAATTTACCTGCTGAAGCACGCAGCTCCCCGCGTCCGCGAAACACCGCACCTGCACCATCTACGCGTCCTCATGCCTGTCGCGCGCTTGCGCCCTCATCCCCTGGCTTGCAATCAGGCCGCCACCACCGCTGTACCCAGGCTCTGGCCACCAGCACCATCGGCGCTGCGCATGTGGCACACGTCCTGCAACGCCGAGCTGCCGCGCCCCGCCGGCCGGTCCAGCTGCAGGTCTGCCGCGGTGGGGCCCGCCGCCACGATACCCCCCGGGTTGAGCGGGAAGAGGCTGCGGAAGTACGACATCCGCGCCGTGTCCAGGTCTAACGTGTCGCTGACCTGCTCGGGGACGTGGACATGTTCACATTTGTAAGCTCTTTGGCATGCTAACGTACTCGTACCAGCTTGTGCATACGAAATCGTGAGTGTGTAAGGAGGCGCGCGTATGCGCGTGTGTGTGCGTGTGTTTACTTGCGTGTGTGTGTGCGTGTGTAATTGTGGAGAGTGGGGGCGGGGCGGGTAAGAGTCCGTTGGGGCCGTGTGGCAAGGACACCGCCGTTGGACTGCGTTGCAAAGCAGGGCAGGCAGGCGCCGTGTGTCACACCTGGACACGGGAGGACACGGGAGTCAGGATGTCAGCTGCTACTTGTACCGCAGCTCTTTTGTGCGGGCAGCACCCACCCACCCACCTGCGGGCAGCACCCACCCACCCACGGGCCTTCCTCGAAACCCACCCACCTGCACCAGCGACCCGGGAACCTTGAGCTGCCAGATGTCCCGGGCCCACGCCGCCAGGGCCGGGTAGTCGCCGCCACTGCCTGTGGGCCCGCTGCCGAAGATGCGGCGGCGGCTGCACTTGAACAGCGGGCCGTACATGGAGTCCAGCCGGATGACGGTGGGGTACAACCACACGTCACTCTCCGTCAGCCTGGCGGGTGGCAGGGCGCGGCAGGGGGCGGCAGGGGGCAGCAGGGGTGGACGGGTTAGGGGGTCTGACCTGGGCTGGGGCTGGGCGGGCACTGGGCTGAGCCGTCCGGAGAAGCTCGAATAGTTGTGAGCCCCCACTAGGGCCCAACACGTACCGGGTACGATTACGCGCTCTAGCCGGGGCGCCTGCAACGCCCGGCCCTCCGGGCACGAACCCCACCCAACCCGCCGCACGCTGCTCCCGCCCGGCGGCCCCCGGGTGCGGTGCCCCTTCCCTCCCTCCAGCCCTCACCTGTCCCCTAGCAGGAACCTCGTCGATCCCAGCCTCGCCTCCATCTCGTCCAGTGCTGACCACAGCTCCGCCTGGGAGCAGGGACGCCAGGGCACAGCCATACGTCCACTGCCGTCACAACCACCTCATGCTGACAACCAACAACCGACAACGACAACACCACCAGCAATGACAGCGATAACAGAGGGACACGAAATCACCACCAACAGAACCGCTGGCGGACACAGCGGGATAACCCCACGGCAACCAACACGGCGCGAACCCCCACAACCAATGTCGTACCTGTACGGCGTCGTACGCTTCCTGAGTGGTCGCAAAGCCGGAACGGTAAACACCGTTGTTGATGGCCGAGTAGATCTGGGGCCGGGAGGAGTGGAGGAGTGAGGAGCGAGGGGTAGAGGGAAGTTGCGGATCCATCCTGCGCCCTCTCATGTCCCTCGTAATCCAGCAAAGCTGGATCCTTGTAAAACTATAAGTTGTAGTTTGTCCACTAGCATCCAGTAGCATCCAACACCAGAGTCTGCCGCGGGTTTCCTGGAAGCCCTGCACCACCCCTCTCAACCCCTCAGCTCTCTAATCCCCCTCGACCCCCTCACCCGGTCATTCAGTTTGTCGATCTGCCCCGCCAGCTGCTGCGGCCGCAGCTCCACTCCCGTGCAGCCCGGCAGGTGCATCACGTCCAGGCTCCGGACGATGTCGGAGCTCTCGTTGCAGACAGCCACCCGCCGCAGACGGTCCACCAGCAGCGGCGCCGTGCAGCGACCGCGGAACCCCGGCTGGCAGGTGTCGTACACCTGCCTGCGCGGCGCGGCAGGCCCCACGCGAATGAGGAGAGCAGGGTGGTGTGAGCACCCCGGGGCTTGCACTCCGAAGGCCCCCACAGCGCCTAGCAGTTGAGATCCGCCGTACGCCATCCCCTCCCCACCGCCCCTCCCTCAGCCCACCTACCCACCACAAGTCTTGCGCCCCGAATATCGGATCCGGATCCGCGGATCCAAACACCCAGCCCCCTCGACGTGCGCGTGTGGGGTCGTCCTCCAGCCGAGTGATCGTCACGTGCTGGCGCGGCGACCTGCCCGCCGTGAGGGCCCCCCCTGGAGCCGCCATGAGGTGCCCCCGCAGCACCGCCGCCAGCGCCACTCGGTGGCACCAGGGGCAGGCGTTACCCAGATACAGGTGATAGCGGCCTGACTCGGACTGCGGAGGGGCGGGGCCGGGGGGAGGGGTTATGCAGGGGGGGGAGCCCCGATTTCACCGTATTACCCCCGATACGCAACGGGCCGAAAAGGAAGGCAGCGAGTGGCGAGCGTGTGGCCCTGCGCTGTCGTGGGTTGCAAGGAAAAGCCGTGTACGAAAGGGAAACCCGTGTACGAAAGGAAAACCGTGGGGTGGAGGTGGCACACCCGGGGCGCTCAGCTGGCGGGAGGGAGGGAGGGAGGGCTTCCTGAAAGGGGGGCCGAGTAGGTGGGAGTGGTGGAGGCGTGTTTAACGCGGGCGGGCTGGGGTACAGAGGTAGGGCTGGGGTAGGGTGGTGCAGCCACCAGGGTCGGCTCACCGGGAACTGCTCATCCCCACCAGGGTCGGCTCACCGGGAACTGCTCATCCCCTATCCGGCCACTGAAGGCGTACTGCGGCCTGCTGTACTGCCCCCCACGTGTCTGCGGTGCCATCTCCTGCATCATGGCCTGCCAGGCGAGCCGCCAGCCCTGCTTCACACCTGCAGGGCCGGGCAGGGTAGAGGCGGGGGTTCGAGGGAAACCCGTGGATGTCCGAAAAAAATCGTTTAAAGCAGAAGTTTTGAGATGCATGCGGGAGAACTGGGTTGGGGATACGAAAGCCGAAGGTCGTAATATGACCTTTGGCGGCTAAGCTATATCGGCTACGGCGAGACGAAAGGAAGCGAGGACCCCGCGCGACGCACGTAAACTTTTCGCAGAACCGGTTTTGGGCGCTAGCAGGAGAACTGTGGGAGTTGGTGCGCTATGGGAGAGCGGACATCGCGGTCCGGTCCCAGTCCCAGTCCTAGTCGGAGTCCCAGTCCCGACCCGCCCGAATACCGACCAGATGCGTGAGGAAGCCGGTCATTACCAGAGAAGGTCCGCGGTCGTCCAGGAGAGGAGGCCGAAGCCGCGCCGCGCCGCCATGGGGGACGCGAAAGCCCAGACGCAGGTCCCGACGCCCGCAGACAAGAACGCAACGACTAGCAAAAAACTACCAGAACAGAGGCCCAACCCAGCGGCGGAACTCACCTGACCAGGGCCCAGAGCGGGTGGGGAAGGCGGTCGACGCGAAGCATGCGGGCAAGGGGCAGCAGGGGGCGTTAGGAACAACATCCAGGCGCGGGGGGGGGCGGGGCGGGGCGGGGGTACAGCAGCTCGTGTTGAGGAGGTTGATTGCGTCGGGCAGGGTGCGCGGACGGCACGAGGCTGTGGCCGCGGCAAGCCGCCCCCCGTGTGCTTGTGCAGGGCCACAACGAAACCAGTATCCTGATAATCAGGTGCGCCAAGACCGCTAACTCGAATAAGTAAAGCACCTCAATAATTATGCAGCCCTAGCCTTCCAGCTGCCGGCCGCCTGCCCCGCAACCATTCTGTATCATCGTGCGTGTCCCCTCTTCCAGCACCCGGCCGCCACCCACCGCTCACAAGCTGCCCCTGAGGCACCACTTTGTTGGCCCACTCCAGCAGCGAGATGCCCTTGTTGACGGCAGGTCCAGGCGGGGCAGGAGGCGTTGACCGTCCCGCGGAATGGGCAACCAGCCCAAGGGTGTCGACGCGTGCGGCCGATGCTCGCCTCGGCGCGCCCGGCATGGGCGTTTGGCGCATCGAGCGGCCAGGTGTGCCTCCATCGTTAATTGCTCGCGCATGTTGCTGCCCAGCTGATGCCACTGACCATCGCTGCGGCAGCATTACTTGTCCGGTAGTTGCAAAGGGTCCTGGACGTTTAATGCTGTTCACGTATGCCTCTGTACGAGCTTGTGATCGGCATAAATTTTATGGATTTGGGGTGTGTTGGGTTGGGGTACACATGGAAAAGCGTACTGTACCCATGCATCCTGAGCTGACGTTGGCATTGAGACAAGTACGGTTAACTTCTAACCATGGCTACCTATGGAATACCTGCAGACCGTTAAGTATTGATATCCTAGCCTTAAAGCCGGCGTATGAGTTGACGCTGTCACTGCCACGTCGGGCTCGCGACGTCGATTGTCAAACCCCAGACCTACTTGCAACCTGCGCTCCCTGAGCATGTGATCCCGTCCCTACAAGCGATTTTCAATTTATCACAGCATTCATGGCTTCTGGCGCACGGCGGCGTCCGCTGCCGAGCCAGCTCCATCGCCTGCTGGTGCTGGTTGCGCTGGCGCCCTTCTTCACAGATGGCGTACTGGCGCTGCGGCTTATCTCCTTAGGCCGGATACGGGCAAAGCGGGGCGCGGATGCAAGCGATGGCGTCCTGCGCGAGGTCCTGTCACCGCAGTCGACCCTGTACTCACGCATCGCAGCCGGGCAGGTAGCGCTCGCTGGCGGCTCCAATTCCGCACCCTTATTAGCGACAGGTTCATCATCAAAGGTAGAACGGGTCTCCGCAGAAGGTGCTGACGCAGCTTGTCTTCGCGACCCCGGCCTTGCCACGGTCTTCTCCTCGGAAGCAGCTCGCAGGCTCCCACGCCTCGCCCAAGACCCTAGCGTGCAGCTCGAACCTGGGCCAGGGGGACACCCTCAGCATGACAGCGGCCAAAGCACTGAAGCTGGCGGCCACGGCCTCGACACCAGCGACCTCCCGCTCCAACACCAACAGCGGCAGCAGCAGCTGAGCGCTGCCGACCCACCCCCGCCCGAGTTCAACGTCGATGAGGCACGGGTCGCGGGTCAGCTCGCGTCCATCGCCTATTGCAGCCACCCAGACCTGCTAGCGGCGTGGAACTGCAGCCGCTGCGTGGACGTGCCGGGGTTCGTATCGCACCGGGTGGTGTACGACTCGGTCTGGGACCTGGCAGCCTACGCCGGGTACTACGCGCCGTGGAACGCGGTGGTGCTTTCCTTTCGGGGTACGGACTCGTCCAACTGGGGCCAGTGGGCGGAGAACATGCGGGCGTGGCGCACCGATCACATGTACCCGGTGCCGGACTTCCCGCACGCGCTCATCCACGCGGGGTTCTACACGCTGTGGACCGGCAGCACGCTGCAGGCCACCTTTGCGGAGGCGGTTTCGGAGCTGATGACGCTGCACCCCACGGCGCGCATGGTGGCGATCGGGCACTCCATGGGCGGCGCGCTGGCCCAGCTGGCGGCTCTGGAGTTCAAACTGGCGTACAATGGGACGAGCGCGACGGTGTACACGTTTGGGTCGCCGCGGGTGGGCAACCTGGCGTACCAGCAGGTGGGCGCGTGTGTGTGTGTGTTTTGGTTGGGCGGGTGGGAGCGAGGGGGAGCGTGGGGGAACGTGCTGAAGGGTCGGGAGGGGGAGCTTGAGAATGGGGGAAAAGAGGTGCGGAGAGACAAGTGGGGTTACGATTCCAATCTCCATACCCCCTCCCCCTCCCTCCCGGCCCCCTGCCCGGGCGCCCTCGGCTCCCGCAGCTCTTCAACTCCTTCGTGGACGTCTCATGGCGCTTCACGCACAACCGCGACATCGTGCCCAGCGTGCCGCTGCAGCTGATGGGCTTCCAGCACGTGGCGCGCGAGGTGTGGGAGGTGGACGTGGAGGACCCGGGGGGCTCGGGCGGGGTGGAGCGCAAGCTGCTGCTGTGCGACGCCACCGGCGAGGACCCCTCCTGCCACAACTCCGCCTGCTACCTGGGGCTGTGCACCAGCATCGCGGACCACCTGTCGTACCTGGGGCTGCATATGTACCAGGACAGCGACGAGTGCTGAGCAGGGACGAGGGGGGGAGGAGGGGGCAGGGCCGTGCGGGGGCGGGAGCGCTGGGAGAGGGCAGACGAGCGACTGACTGAGGGTTTGAGGGTGTGAATGGTGGAGCCGGACCCAGGGGGCTGAGCTGCAGATATTAATGCGTTACAGTTTAGGGTTTAGTTCTTCGTTTAGGGTTCATCTTTTCATTAGCTTTCATATCTTGTCGCCCATGCCTTGCGCTGCGCCCGACATCCGGATTTGGGGTGCGGGCTGACGCGGCATGGGACCAAGAAGGCTCTTTTGTACCATTACGGCTGACGCATGTAAGGGGGTGGGCGCGGCTGAGCGGGTGGGGATTGCCCGCAGCCATCGCGACCGGCGTCTCTCCCCGCTGGGTGATGCAATAGACAGCTGCAGCCGCCGATGGACGCGCTCCTCTGTGCACTCAACAGCACCAGGTGGGGTTTGAAGCGCCGACCTGCGCTGCGGGTGACACGCTTTCAGCTGTGATTTCGCGACTGCGGTTGTGACACGCGTCGTCGCATGTACCATACTCCGGGGCCCTTGTTGCGCGCTGGTTCGTTGCCTTTGCAGCTGAGCTCAGCGAGCGGTTGTACAGTGGCGATGTAAGTTCAGTGGAGTTGCGCGAGTGCGCTGTGGTGTGGTGTGGGCGAGGCCCTTACGTAACGCTGGTTGCATCGTTTTGACGGCAATGCGGCCACTCGCGTCGTACCAAACCGCGCCCTGACCGCTTGTCGGAGTGCCACGACAGCTGCCTGTCAAGGCCTTTCTCCCCGCGCCCGGATGCACAAGCACCTTTTAAATATCAGACCTCTGCAGCCACAGATCTGTACACACCGTCGCCTATCCAAACGTTAAACAAGGCGTGCCTGTGTGCACGCAGCCCAACCAACGGCCCGAACAGCAACGCCCCGCGGACCACCCCGCGACTCGGTGAGTGGCCCCACGGGTTGCATTTATTACGCGCTGGGCGGTTGCCGCGGCAGCGGCGAGGTGTCTGTGTGGAGGATCCGAAGGTGTGTCTCCGGCCACCCTTGGGGCTCGTGCCCTGTCCTGTCTGACGGACCGCTCCAAAGCTCCGTGTAATGTATACAGCTCTTTGACTCCGTTAAGCCGCTTGTAATTAACATACTCAAACAAGGACGTGTTGACAACCTGGGACATCACAGGGTGCGCAACAGTCAGCGACCCACGGGTCGGTGCAACGCCTATCAAGCTTTGAGTACCAGGGCACAGAGCACCGCGAGCTGATTTGGTCGTGTGAAATTTGGTCGTTGGTGGTTTGACGTTTGGGTTCAAATGGCGCTGCTAAGGCGCGCAGTCCGCAGTCCGCAGCAGCAGGCGGGGAGTCAACCGCCCCGCCACCGCCAGGCGGCGAGATCGGCTCCGGCCTTCGCCTTCGCGGCCGCCGTGCTCACTGCAGTAGCTACCGGAACAGCGCTGCTACTTCTGGGGCTGGCAGGGCCGCCGATGGTCAACGGCTACGTGC
Source organism: Yamagishiella unicocca (assembly GCA_003116995.1). Lineage (NCBI taxonomy): Eukaryota > Viridiplantae > Chlorophyta > Chlorophyceae > Chlamydomonadales > Volvocaceae > Yamagishiella > Yamagishiella unicocca. Next base: position 313,364 of record BDSL01000102.1, read on the forward strand.
CTTATGATTTATCGAATTTCCAGAATGAGTACGTTTGCGACAACTCCACAGTCAGGATCGTAAGGTATGTATTTCAAAATTCAAATTTTCCATGAGGCAGCGTAAGGAGAGGAGCGCCGCAGATGTTCATGTTAGCGGTCGCGACGTCTCGTTGCCCGGCTCCGCTCCCTGCATGATCCCGTCCCCGTCCAGAGACCAGCTCCAGGCTGTTTAGGTTTTTTATGCACCGCATCTATGTATGCTGAGCTCGACTTTGCCACCGCTGCTTTGCAACCACAACTGTCGCGTACGGAGAACGCTTGCCAGCCCCTCCTGCCCTCCATACCTTCCATCCCGCTTGCTTTGATGATCCTTGATAGAAATGGCCGACGCCTATTGTCGCATTCTACGCAAGGAAATCCGTTTGCGGAGGCATGTACCGATACTTGGCCGCTGCTCTGCGCTGGGTCACGATGATCAACCTAAAACCCTCCCCGCCCCCTCCCCCTCCCCGGGGTCCGTGTCCTCCCAGACCGCGCACCGTGGCGGATGTGCAGGCGGCGGTGCAGCTGCACAGCAGCGTCATGGCGGTGGGGGGAGGCTGGTCCTGGAACCAGGTGGGCGGGGGGAAGCGGGGAAGGGAGGGCAAAAGGGGCAAAACACAGGCTGCCCAGGGCGATGCGCCATGCTCATCCTGCAGCCATTCACCTGTCCAGACTCCAGCTCCCAGGACGCCCTCACTCGCCGTTCCACTCCCCGCCTCCCTCCCCGCCCCCTGCGCTGCAGCCCTTTTTCTGCGCCAGCAACGGCACCACGGCACCCACCCCAGATGGCTACGGCAACGTCACCCGGCGCAACGTCACCGGCCCCTCGGGCGCCCCGCCACCTGGCGGCCCCGCCAACATCGTCATGGACACACTGCGGCCGCTGCTGGTGCAGGTGAACGAGACCGAGGAGAGCGTCACCGTGGACGCCGGTGGGTCGTAGGGTCGGTGGCCTTGCCAGCGGCTGCGATCCAAACATCGCGCGTCTCATTGTGTGCAGCTCACTGCTGACATCACCGCACACAACAACACGTGCGGCCGCCCTCCATGACCCCCAACCCACCCACCTCTACCCCCCCACGACCTTCTGTTTTAAACGTTTTTTTCCGGACATCCACGGGTTTCCCTCGAACCCCCCCGGCCCCCACTTTCGTCCCACCTCCCGCGCGCCCGCAGGCATCCGCACTATCGACCTCCTCCGCTACCTTGCCGCGTACGTAACGCCCTCCGCCCCCACCGGCTGGACGCTGCCCGCCTTCCCCTGGTTCGTGTTCCAAACCCTGGGCGGCGCCGTGTCCACAAACACACACGGCAGCAGCCTGCAGCACAAGTCCCTCTCCAGCCAGGTGAGCTGCAGGAGCGGCGAGGGTTGCGAGGAAAACCCGTGTACGAAGGGAAAACCGTTTAGGACGGACGTTTCGAGATGCATGCTGGAGAACTTGGTTGAGAAGGCGAAAGTCGGGCGATGCGAGGGACGGGGTATAAGATAATCCACAAGGGGGGGGGCGTGCTGCGCTAACCCCCTCCAACCAGACTGGGACGCGATCCCTGCAACCCCACAATTCCGCAGCCCTTACCCTCTCGCCCCTTCCGCCCTTACCCTCTCGCCCCTTCCCTTCGGATTGCGGCGGTCCGGTCCCGACTATGGAGCCCCCGCATCCACCTCCCCCCGCGCTCCTGCCCCTTCAGGTGCTGGCGCTGACCATGGTTCTCGCCAACGGCACCATCCGGACGTTCACCGCTGAGACAGACCCCTTCCTCATGCGGGTGAGGCGGAGTGGGGTGTTAGGGTTGGGTGGGTTTCTGGTCCACAGCTACGGAAAGGAGGGCGGGTAGGGCGTGACTGGGGTCCGGGAGACTCGCCTGGATCCAGGGTGCCCTTGGATCCCGTTCCTGATGCTCGTCCGGATCCCATCTGCTTGCCTCCCGCGCTTCCCGCCGCCAGGCTGCACGAGTGAGCGTCGGCAAGCTGGGCGTCATTACCCACATCAAGTTCCGCATCGTTCGGGAGGTGCGAGGGGGGTGCGACCATAAAGACCGGTTACACGACGTGGGTATAACAACTGGCGCATTGTCTGCGGAGGAGGAGGAGGCGGCGGCAGTGGGATGACAGCGCTGCTACCTCCACCTCCGTTCTGACACTGCCGGGGGACGGAGGCGGGCGGGGGGCATACACGCCACCCCAAGTAGCCCCTGCTTGCGGCAGTGACCCCCCCAGTAATTTCCCGCCTTCGGCGTGATCCCTGCCGGCCGACCTCCAATCTGGTACCAGCTGCCCACATACCCGCCTCTCCCCTGCCGTACCCCGCGGTGCTCCGAAACCAGATGCCGGTCACGCGCACCCTCCACCGCCTGGCCGCCACCGAGTTCCTCGCGCTGCTGCGGTCGGCGCAGTCGCAGTGGACGAGCAACAGCACGCTGCCCGAGTGGATGGACGAGACGGAGTGGTTCTGGGTGCCGCAACGATACGAGGTGGGGGCAGGGGCCGGGGGGGCTTCGAGACAGACCCGTGGGGGCTGTAAAAACCGTGGGGGCGGGGGGGTGGGGGGCGGGGTATCGGGTTGAGGGTCCGGGTGTGGAGTGCAGTTGCTTCTGGATCGGGTGTCGTACGGTGCCACGGTGGAGGCGCTCGGGTTGTGACAGGCGGCCGGCGGGAGGAAGAGCTCCGTAGGTGCTGTTGACACCCGTAGCTCCGAAGGCGCTGTTAATATCGTTGATACCGTCGCTTCCCCACCTCACCTCGCAGCCTGGTACCGTCCTCGCCTGGCCGCACACCGGCGTGCTCCCTCCCAAGCCTTTTTGGGGTTTTGCTGCCCCTCCCCCCCGCCCCTCCATACCCCTTTCTCCTCCGGTCTTTCTTTCTAACCTCCCCTCCCCTCCCTTCCCTCCCCGGCCAGTTCCTGATGGTCACCTTCACCCGCGGCGACTCCCCGGACGCCGCCAAGCGCCTCGCGGTGCTGTCCGCGTACGCCAGGGGCCCCCCGGAAGCCACCACCGCATACAACACCTCACTGCAGCTGCTGGAGTCGGCGGCGGAGATGCGGCGGGGCAACGTCAGCATCGATGGTGGGTGGGCGGCGATCATGTGCTGGTGGCGGTAGGGGTGATGGGGGTAGGGTGGGGATGCGGGTGGGCACCTGAGGAAGGTGCTGTGATGTCTGGTAGTGACGGTAATGGTGGGTGGGCCTACGGTAGTGGTGGTGGTGCGGTGGCGGGAGATTGCAACACCAAGGCAGACGCGCACTGAGACTTTGCCCGAAGATGGCGCCAGGGACCCCCACTGTAGATGTAGGCCATATACTGTCAGAACCCTTTCCCTGCTGCCTCCCTGCCCCCACCGCCCCTCACCGGCCCCCTCACCGCCCCCTACCGCCCCCTCGCCGCCCCCCTACCGCCCCCTCACCGGCCCCCTCACCGCCCCCCATCCCACCCCACCCCCACCGACCCCTGCAGTGTGGCCCCTCCTCAGCAACGTCACCTTCGACCCCGCCACCAACATCTCCACCGCCGCACTGCCGGTGCTTCGCCGCCTCAACGACACCATCCTCACCGCGCCCTGGCAGCAGGGCCCCGCGGCCGGGGGGGTGACCTCCGCTGCGGCCGACCAACCAGCTGCACGCCCGGGCAAGGCCGCAAAGGCGGCGACGGCAGCATCCACTCTACCGGCCGTGGCGGCAATGGACGGATCCACCGACACCGCTACATCGCAGGACCCTGAGCAGGTGGTCAGCTTATTCCGCGCCAGGGAGGGCCGCGCTGGGTCTGGAGGAGCTCGGGCTGCCAACGCCACTGCGGCGGTGGCTCAGGGCGCCACCTGGAAAATCCCCGAGAAGCGGCCGGCCACGGGTGAGGGGAGGAACGCGGGGCGGGGCGGGGCGGGGCGGTGGCGACAGAAGTTGTGCAGCCGCGTGTGGGATGTCTGTGGGAGTTGGTTTCGGTGCCACGCAGTGATGACACGAGGGGGTTGGGTTGTGTTTCATGCTACCGGTAGCAACTCCTTTTGTCCACCACCAGCACACTTGGGGAGCTCTCCTCCGCTCCACTCTTCTACTCCTTCTGTGTTGTTTTGTTCGGCGTCGTCGGCGCCCAACACCCGCATTGTCGTGGCCTTGGTTGATTGCCTCGTGCCGCCCGCGCTCGTCCCCTTGTACGACGCAGTGTTTTACGGGCTGACCAACATGGCTGACGCCTACATCGACATCTCCCGGAGCGGGGTGTATTCCATCGCCGCCAACACCACCAAGGAGTCCGCGAACGCCTACCTCTTCCAGCCTGAGGTGCGGCAGCGAGGGCAGGGCAGGGCAGGGCGGGGCCAGAGCAGCGAAGGCCGGGCAGGGCCGGGCAGGGCAGGGGCAAAGCAGGGCCGGGCAGCGACGGCAGGGCAGGAACAGAGCAGGGCAGGCAGGGCAGGGCAGGCAGGGCAGTGAGGACAGGGCAGGGACGGAGCAGGGCAGGGACGGAGCAGGGCAGGGAAGCGGTGGTGGAGGAACAGGGCAAGCGGGGTCCCTGTGCGCCGACATGACGTGGTCGGTGAGTTGCCGACTCAAGGCTGAGGCCTGGTTAGCTGCTGGACGGTGGCTCGGGAGGCGAGTTCGAGTGACTGGGAGGGGCGGTCTGAGCCCTGGACGTGGCAGCTGCCGTACCAATCCCACGTCGTCATGCTGCCCGCCACACCACCCCTGCCTGCCGCCCTCCGCCCCTCCGCCCCCCCTGGACCGTCCAGGCTATCCTCGAGGTCAACATCCGCAAGGTCATGTTTGACCAGGTGAGGCGGGGTGGGGGTTTGGCGGGCTGAGGAGTGAGGACGGGAAGCCCTCGGGGCCTGTGCGCGGTGCTGAGGCGGCTGTCTCCTAATGCATTCTCTTAAGCCGCGGCCTGTGTTTGTTCCTTTGTGTGTGTATATGTGTGTGTGTGTGTATGTGTGTCCAACCGCCCCGCTACCGCCCCCGCGCTCCCCCCCGCAGCACGAGGTCGCCATGCCGGTCGCCACCATGGCGGACTGCTGGCAGGGCCTGCTGGAGCTCGTGTACGGCAGCGACAACCTGGACGGCACCAAGTACAACGGCTCGGCCTCGCCTCTAAGCGTCGTATCACGACTAACGGCCAACGGCACCTCGCTCATCGCCCCCAACGGCCACCCGGACTACGGGTTCCGGAGCAACCCGCTCATCCGCGCCACCGGGGCGGAGGAGGGCCTGCTCAGCCCCTCGGGGGGCAGCCCGCACCTGTGGCTCAACATCGAGGACTACCTGTACTACAATAGGTACGACGTACCACACCCGGATTATTCGCCCCCGCGGGTCCGTAGGCGCAGGCGCGCAGCTGGTGGTAGGCGGTGTCATCGGCCAATCATTTTATGGGAGCAGTGGTGATGGGGGCGGTGGTGATGGGGGCCCTGGGGACCGATGTGAGTTCGGCCCTTCCCAAGCTACTCCTGGTTTCTGTCTCTCCCACTGTGACCCTGCCCTTCCCTTCCCTACCCTATATCCGGCCCCCCTCCTCTCCTCTCCTCTCCTCTACTGCCGTACATCCACCTGCGTGTCGTTCGTAAGGCCCATGCGGCGCAGCAACGTGGTGTTCAAGGCGCTCATGGGCTACCTGCGCAGCGACCCGCGCTGCGGACCCACGGGTCTGCAGGGCGGAGGTGCCCGGCTGCACTGGGGCAAAGCAGGTGCGTGATAGGGGGCGGTCGGTGGCAGCTAGCCCCTCTACCACTCGACAGTGCCTCACCTCGTGCATGGCGCGTTCCCATGTGGGCAGTAGCTGGCACGCAGCTGCTGGCGCTGGGGGGGGGTTATGTGAGACCGGTGACACGAAAAAACGACAAGATAGTGGGCGCATGGTCGGCGGACAGCGAGGATGCGGGCGCATGCTGGAGCAATGGGATGGACGACCGGCAAACCTGTGGAGCCAGTTTCTTGGGGCTGCAGAAAGGAAAAAGAGGACGTATTTGACAGAATGGCAGCGACGCGAAGTGCGGACGACGAAGGAAACGGCGGGCGGCAGGGGTTGCGGTGGGGCGGGTGCAGCCTGGCGCCAGGGTCGGAAACGATTACCGGATGGGTGTAGAACGCACCGGCGGGGTGCGCCGCAGCAAAGCGCGCGCGTGGTGCCTTCCCTTGGAAGCTGTGGACCACGCGAAATGCCGTTGCGTGCCGTACACCAAAAACTTCTTCGCAAGTCCTCACAACCGCCGTCGTGCACGCCCTCCCAGGTTGGCCCGACGCGGGTTGCTGGCGGGGCGACAAGGAGTACCCGAACACGTGGTGCGACTTCGGGTGCGCTGTACGGCAGCTGGATCCCACCGGTGAGTGAGCGGCGGCGGCGGCGGCGCCGGCGGCTCGCTGGCGCCGTCGGTTGGTTCGGCGCTGAGCGAACGCACCTCCGAAGCCCCGACCACGTTTCCACTGCGCATGGAGCCGTACGCGTCTCGCCACCATTCGCCTTACCCAGATACGGTAGACTCATTCCCAGGGTGGAGGGCACAGTACAGGACATCTACAGCTACAGGAGGTACAGGAGGTACAGGAGGTACAAGAGGTACAGGACACCTACGTACGCCCGGCTTCAGGCCCCCGGCCCCAGCCCCCGATCCTAATCCAACTGCCCCCCAACACTCGCCGCCGCGCCAGGCAAATTCCGCGACTCGGCTCCCGACCGCTGGAACTGGGAAGGGGCGCCCCTGGAGCGATGCTGTGTGCCCGACGTGGGCTTCCGCCGCCAGGACCAGGACCCCGCCTGCGTCTGCCAGGTCAAGCACGCGCGCGCCGCAGAGAGCTGCCCGCCGGCACCGTACTACACCTACCGTTAATTGGCGGTTGGACAGTCGGTTGCGACCTGGGGCTGTTGGACCAGGCCCCGGACTTTGCGCTTGGTGGCTGCTGCATTGCCGTAACGCTTAACACTGGTAACATTTACAAGTACTGCTGACAGACAGTAAGGGCTTTTGTCAGGGGCCGGGTCAGCAGGGTTGAGTGTAGGTATAACCGTTCGTATGAGCGTTTGCTAGTTGAGCGGTTGTTAGTTAGTATTGCTGATGAGCGTTGTGAGCAGTCGGGAGCAGGCCATTTCGGGAGTGGGGTCGGCGCAACAGGGTACGACAACTGAAATAGCATTTCGCCGGAGGCCGTTAGGCGAGACCTGCAGAGTGGTTTTTGGCCGGCCGCGCAATAAAAACATACACGCTGGGTCCCGTCCCCGGCTTTGTTTGGACCGTCCGGATGACTTCCTTAGGAAGGGCAGCGTACGGTAATCCGTACATGTATCGTATCTCTTGGTGCCGGCTGGCTGGCTGGCAGGTCCTTCCAGCCAGCACTCCACCGTTTGGGCTCACTGGAGGAAGCACACTGGTTGCGTTGGGGACCGTTCTCCTTGCCCGGTGTGGCTGCAACGAGCACACTCGCCCTGGACTGGCGGCATCTGGGAGGAGACGGCGCGAGGGCATCAGGCCGTACAGCTACGCAACGGGAACCAGTCGGGCGGTTGGTACATCAAACGGATGCGGTGGCGGGGGCCGACAACCGACCGTCCTTGCCCAGCGCAGAACGGACAAACTGTCAACCAACCAGTGACGTACGTCTGTTAGGTCCCGTGGGAAGTGGTTTGCGGGTTTAGGCGAGACGGGGGGGGGTTGCCGCAAGTTATCTCGCACTGGGAGGAGGTCAGCCGCCAGTGCAGTACATGTGTACGGGAGGAAGAGTTTGTGTATTACACGATGGCGAATACACAAACCGCAAGTACGGTATAGTACGACATGCCCCTTACTACCGCCGCTCCTCCACCGCCCTGCTGCCCTTGCCGTGGTTGGGGGACGCACGCGCGCAGCCACATCTCGACAACCGCCACAACCACCACACCAACAGCAGCCGCAAACCATAACACTGGAGCCGTACGCTAAGAACCTCGCCGCAACAACCCTCAAACGATGTACTCGAGAAATCGCACCGTTGCCATGCTTGTCTTGCTTTTATTCCGGTCGTGAGGGACCGGTGTAACAGATGCCGTGCAGGGCAAATCATCGGTTATTTCCCCCCTTTCCCCCACTGCTGAGCAAGAGCGGCGGTGGGGACCGCTGCCTGCTAGCATCCACCGGTGCGTCAACGCATCCAGTCGGCGATGGTGATGGTGGTGGTGGGGCCTGAATCTAGGCAACAAAAAGAGGACAGCAAGCCAACATAAGCGTACGTACGAGGTGAAACAATGCCGTACTCGACTCTCAACTCTCTCCCGCGCTCGTACTCATGCTCAAGAGCGTTTTCTAGGGGGCGAGCCAGTACAGCCCTCAATGGGCCGGACGTAAAGACGGCGGCACGCCCGCGCGGGGGGCATTGTACGACAGCTAGCACTGCTGAGAACATCCTCGCCTCGCAGGCCCCAATACGTTCCCTCTGTTCACAACTGGGAACCCTGACACGTGGCTGACGACGCAGCCAACTGTCACGGCCGGCCGCAACCCCCCACTCAACCCCGGCCCAACAGAGTCCCCGCAGGGGCCCAAGCCGCACCGTCCAGCGCGCGAGATGAGGACTGAAATGCCGAACGCTGAGAAAAACGAAAACTCCTGTGTGGTGGTAATCATTATTGTGGACGACTGGTAAGAAAGCGCCCGCCATGCCTTGTCGCACCACAAACAAAGGACGCGGGCTCTATTTTGAGTGGTGCACCCGGGGACCTCACAACTCAGCACCACCGGCGAACGCGCTCGCGAATTCATGGAGCCGGCGCATTGTAAGAAAGCTGAGACAGCCCGACGGTGGCTGCGATCAAACCGCCGATGAAGTATATATGTCAACACCCTCTTATATTTTGTTATCACCATTGCCCCCGCGCGCGGCCCCCGCACGCAGCTCCTCGCCCCGACAGCGATCATGCCGCTCGGAGGCGCCGCCTCGTCCCCTTCCGACCCTCCAAGCTGCATCCTCGGCTACCTTCCAATATTCGACTCCACCAGCTCCCATCCAAGATTCCAAATGCCGGCTAGGAAAGCCGAACGCTTGGCATTGACCGCCGACGCCCTGGCGGGTCGTTGCTCTCCCCTTTTGTTGCGGCCACACAGTCGCCGCCGCCGCAGCAGCAGCAACGACAGAAGCAGCAAGAGCAGCAGCAACAGCAGCGACCACACACATCCCTGTGATTGGTAATCCATGTGCTTTGGTGCGAGTGAGCACGCTGTCGCAGCGCAACCGCTCGTCCAAGTCGAGGTTTCCTCGATCAACGCACCAGAACCGCACCGCCAATGTCAGGCGCGCAAGGAAAGCTGCATGCCATCTTCCAGCCAGTCACGTAGAAACTCAGCAAGACAGGTGGACCGGCGAGGCAGGCAAACCCACCAGCCCATCCAGGCAATCCGCCGCAGGCTTCCCTCCCACCAGCACTACCACCAGCCACATCTCACAGCGGCACGCATCAGGATTCGGTCGTGGCCAACGCCGGACGCCGTACGACGTTCTCGCAGGTGTCGCGAGTTGTGGTCTTAATCAGGCAACAAGGGATGTCTCACGGATGTCTCACCGCCCCTGGAGTCGCCCTTGGAGGTCAGCCCGTCCCCAGTTCCAAGCGCCTGGTGTCTTACGACAACTCCCAGTCTACGAGGCCGCTTCGATGACACACATTAACACACACACACACACACACAATCACGCGAGGGGAGGCGCATGCAGCAGCGACCCACGGCGGTGGAACCCGGCGGCGACAGCCCCAAATCGAACTAGCCTCGCTGTCGGGTGCTTGTACAAGGATTGGAGAGGCCTGGTCTTATGCAGCGGCCGAACACGGTGGCTGAAGTAGGACCACTCAGGGCGAAGCAATACACGATGCAATCCCGCGGTCTCCTCCCCAGTCGCACAGACGAGTATGCAACGATGGACAGCGGGCCCCAGTGCCCCCACGGTGCCGTGAAGCCTCCCTTCCCTCCCTCCCGCCCCGCGACTGCCGACCGTGCCGAGCAGCGGGCTTCCTGTCCAGCCCCTTTTCCCTGCGATTGCGACGCGGGAATAGGAGCTGCTGGATCGCCCTCCCACCCTCTCCGGCCGTCGTGGAGCCGAGACGGGAGGGAGGGAGGCTACCGAAGGAGGCCAGCATGGGGGCGGGGGCGGGGGCGGGGGGGCTGCGAGAGCGCCCCTGCGGGTGGGGAGGCCGCGGAGGGCGAGCAGGCAGCTGACATCTCGCGCCCTCCCGCTCAGTTGGAGTACATGCCCACGTCCTGGGAGGCAGCGAGGAGGACACAGAGCGGGAGGGATCGTGCTGGTGGTGGTGGTGGTGGTGGTGGTGGTGATGGTGGTGGTAACGTTGGTGGCAAGGAAATTGCTTGCTTATGTTGCTTATGAAATACCGTTCTTTATAAACAAATTGGTTTTTGTAACTCCTTTCATCAATAAGTGGAAGGCAATAGTACTTTAACAAAGTAAAACCAAAGGTATACCGAACATGTTGGGGGTACCACATCGGGGCTGTTCCCACCCGAAAGGTAAAGGGGCCCCGGTGGCCGCGGCCTCGGCCCTGCTGCTCCGGTCCGGTCCCCCTCCAAGCCTGGTCCCGACTGATACCCCTCCCCTCGCCCCGCTCCTGCCTCCCGCCCTCCCCTCCCCCCCCCAGCACTCCCCTCCCGCCCCCAGCTTCCCTCCCCCCCCTCAACCCCCCTTCCCCCCCCCACCTTGAGCATCACAAACACGCGGCCCTCGTCGTCGCGGCTGATGCGCAGGTTGTCGTCCAGGTAGGTGGTCAGCATCCACAGGCTGGAGGCGGTGGCCGCCACCCCCGCACTCATGCCGGGCACCGAGTCCACGTCCACCTCGGGTGACACGGCGCGGCTCATCATGCCCTGGGCGGCCTGGAGGGGGGACAGAGGGACGGGAGTCGCGGGATTAAGGGCTCTCGGCTTCCGCACTGGGATCGCAACCCCATGTGAGGCGCCGAGCGGGCTGATCCTACACACCACACTGTGGTCCGCACTGCTGCTAATCATCGTCACCCGGAACGTCGATGACCGCCTCCGCCTGATGAGGCCAGGTGGGTGAGCCGCCTTCAACCCTCCGCCACTCCCCCGCCCTAGTACCCGCCAACCCGCCCCCCTCCCCCCCCTCACCTCCAGGCCGCTGTTGAGAGGCTCCACCAGCCTCCTCAGCGGTGAGAGGTCCAGGGTGGCTCCCAGCACCGTCACGGAGTCGGGCACCTCCAGTGCGGCCATCAGCTGCGGGGTCGCGACGTACGTGTCCAGGCCCACCTTGGTGAAGCGCACCTTGAACTGGCGGGGGGAGCGGACCTCCAAACCGGCCTCGGCCCGCAGCGACATCAGCATGGGCACGGCGAGGTCGATCTGGAGGTGCGGGGGGCGGGGGAGTAAAAATTTATCCGTGAATCCACGGCCGACAAACCAAGGGCAATGAGGATGGTGGTCCAAGAAGCGATAGTCGGCGAGTAGACGGAGGGAGGCGCTGCTGAGTCGTAGCATAAAGGAAAGAGTTGGTGCTGTGAAAGCAACTTAAGTGGTGAACTAAGGAAAGGTGGCTGGAAGCAGAAGCGGGGTGCGGGGTAGGCGTGGGAGATGGTTTAGAGGTTAGCGCTTTGTGGGTGGCGCCGCGGCGGCCATGGTGGCGGCACGAGGCGCTCATCGTACAGAGCAGGCAGACATCCTTCTTGCGCCCCCCCCGCACCTTGTTGGTCGCTGTCAGCGTGTCCGGGTCTATGATCTGGTACACGTCCCCCACGTCCACCAGCGGCATGTTGTCGAGTGCCCCCAGCAGCAGCAGGGTGGCCACGTTGCTCGTGTACACCAGCTTCCAGCGCCCGGCAAGCACAGGAATAGCCTGGGGAGGAAGAGAGGAGCCACACGGGGGGGGAGGGCGCAGAGGGGATGGGAGGGCCGATGACGTTGGGATGGCGGTGGGTTGACGTTGGGGTCTCGTGGAGTCCGACCCAAGGGCCCACACCAGAGCGAGCTACCGTAACTGGATTTTCAAACGGCACTCCTGACATCGCCTCCCAAACCTCCCAGGGTCTGCGCCCCAGGGCCGGCAGCCGCAACCCCCGCTCTGCAGCTTCCCCTCCCTCCGCCTCCCATTTGGCCGCACGTACGTCTGTGGGGTTGGTGTTCGGGTTCCGTGACTCCAGGGCGTCCACCAGCTCGTCGATGGCGGTGCGCTGCTCGGAGGTGGCGGCGACGCCACGTGCAGTGCCGTACACCAGCTCCAACAGCGCGCTCTTCACGGACGGAGGCTCAGCGGCGGCGCCTCCGCCGCTGCTCCTGCTGCTGCTGCTGCTGACGGGCTGCACGGTTTCAGCCGCCGCCGCCGCCGGATGCTGCTGCTGCTGCTGCTCCTCCTCCGCGACAGCCGGCGGCGGCAGTTCCTTGGCGCCGTCCTCCTCCTTCTTCTGCTCCACCTCCACCACCTCGTCCACCACCGCCACCGCCACCGCCGCCGCGGAAGCCTCCCCGGCCTCTAGCGACCTAGGCTCCGAAAGAAGGCCGTACGGTGGCCGCACGAGCGGCAGGGCCGTCGGCGATGCGTTGAAGGTCCGGTTGAGGTTGTTGATGAAGGACGCCGGCAGGGGGGTGGTGGGGGCGGTGGGCGCGGGGTCCTCGTCGCTGGGCTTCTCGTCCGCTGAGGTCGCAACCTCGGCAACCTGCAGAAGGACGTCGCAGGTAGGGGCAATGTTCGATTTCCTGATTGGGTCGATTTCCTGTTTAGTACGTATGCGACACGGGCACAACAACCTGGGCACAACACAGGCGAGGCGACCGGGACCCTGTGTATGGGTGACCGTGGGTTATTCAAACATATTGGGCACCGGTAGCACGAAATCCCAGCCCAAGTGTGCGATAACTAGTTAATAACGGTTAGGCCACGAAACCTCACGGAAGTATGTGACAGCACAGGCACCGCGCAGCACAGGCACAGCACAGCACAGCATAGCACAGGCGCAAGGCAGCCGCACGGCAGCGGCGACAAGGCGAGGGATCAGTGCGAGGTGGAGAGCGCCACCACCGCGACAACGCACCGGCTCTAGCAGCGAGGGCGCCCCGCTCGCCTCCACCTCCGCCTCCGCCTCGGCCGTCGCCTCCACCTCCGCCGGCGTCTGCACTGGTGCGGGCACCTCGGTGGTGAGGATGGAGGCGGCGAGGTCGGCGCGCTGTTGCTCCTGCGGGGACCCACAGCGAGGAGCGAGGAGCGAGGAGCGAGGAGCGAGGAGGGGATTGTGAGTGGTTGGTCCGAGCGTTGGGTCGGGTCGGGAAGGCTTGCCGCGCAGACGGGAGGGACGGTGCTTATGGACGGACGAATGGGTGAGCGGACATGGTAAAAGACGAGGCAAGGCTGGACCCAGGACACTGCCGCGCTCCCAAGGTGCCCTCCCCAGGTGCGCATCCACGCCGCCCCGGCTTCCTTCCCGCGCACCCACCTCCTCCAGGATCTTGTTGATGACCCGGATGCGGTCCAGCAGCTTGTCAGTGACGCCGCTGTCCATGCCGAGCGGCCCCGCCAGCGCCTCCAGCACGTCCGACAGCGGAGTGGGCAGCGCCTGCAGCTCCACCGCGTTCACCGTAACAGGGGCGGCGGCGGCGGCGGCAGCAGTAGCAGTCTCCGTGCCGCCCGAGGGCGCGGGGGCTGCTGCTGCCATGGCCATAGCCGGTACTGGCTCGGCAGCGGCGGCTGCGGCAGCAGGTGCCGCGGCCGGGACTGGGGGCAGGTTAAGGTGCAGATTGGCGGTGCTGGAGCTGTCAGCGGCGGCTGAGGCCACTGCGGCGGCCAGCGGTGTGGTGGTGTCGGGGGTGGCGGTGGGGGAGGAAGGCGGCAGCAGCCCTGAGCTGCCGTCCTCGTCCGGTGAGCCCGGTGGCGCGACCAGCCCGGCCCCAGCTGCCCAGCTCGGCTCATCGTCGCCGGTGCCGTCGACAGACTGCGGCGGCGGCGGCGGCGGCGGCAGCGCAACAGCGACCGCCTCCGCCGCCACCTCCATCCCCGCGATGGCGTCGGATGCCTCATCGAGCGCCTTTGCCGCCAGATCGGCGGCGGCGTTAGACGCCTCGTCGAGCGCCTTCGCCGTCAGATCGGCGGCGGCGTTAGATGCCTCATCGAGCGCCTTCGCCACCAGATCGGCGGCGGTGTTGGACGCCTCCACGACCGCCTTTTCCATTGTCTCAGTGACAGCGCTAAACGCAGCACCAGCTGCCCCAACGACCTCCGCCGCCACATCGGCGGCGGTGTTGGACGCCTCCACGACCGCCTCATTCACCACCGCTATCGCTTCCTCCGCCAGCACCTGGTCGATCTGGCCCAGAAGCTCGGACAGTGGCGGTGGCGGAGCCGACCCATGGGTCATTTCATGCGCCGGCTCTGCGACAGCATCCTCCGCCGGCTGCTCCACCACCTCAGCCACCGCGACCTCAGCGCCCTCCTCGACCTCCACCAACACCTGGAGGGCCGATGTACCCGGTTCGCCTGCCGCGACGTCTGCTGCCGCTGACGGTGGCGCCTCCGCCGCATCCTCGATGGACGCCAGCAGAGGTCCGATCTCGTCCTCCTGCTGGCCCTCCACGACCGCCGCATCAACCACCACAACCGCTCCTGCATCTTCCTCGGCGTCCGCTTCCTCCGCTTCCAAGGGCGCCGGGGTGGTGCCGTCGCCGTCGGCCCCAACGGTCTCAGCGGTGCTGCCGGCGGGGTGCACTGCCGCGTACCACTCGTCCCCTTCCTCCTCCTCCTCCAGCCGCACGTCAACAGCTGGTGCCACATCACCCGCCGCGGAGGCCGACAACGGACCGGTCCCCATCGCACTGGCAACAGCCTGCGCGACGTTCGCAACCTCCTCCGCGGCGGCCTCGTTGGCGGCAGTCTCCACCGCCTCCGCCACGGCGGCGGCGGCGGTGTCGGCAATGCCCGCCGCGGTCGCGTTCGCCGCCACGGCGGCGGCGTTGGTGATGATCGCCGACAGGTCACCCTCCAGCGGCGGGTCAGCGTTCTCAATCGCCTCCGACGCGCGAGTGGCGGCCTCGACGGCGGCGTCGGCGACGGCGTTGGCGGCCTTGGAGGCGGCCCTGGAGGCGGCGCGGGCGGCGGCGTCTGCCACTGCCGTACTGACTCGTACGGCAGCGATCGCTGCCGCGTCTGCGACTATGGACGCCAGGCTGGCGGAGGCCTGTGAGAGCACTGAGGAGAGGGCGGGTGTCGCTGCTGACGTGGCGGCGCTCACCACCGAGGCTACTTGCGCTCCTGGACCCGCGTCCGCGACCACCGACACAGGCGCCGCAGCGGGTTCTTCAGCCCCCGCGTCAGATGCTGGCGCATCATTGGCGACGGCGGCGGCAGCGGCGGGCTCGGATGCCGCCACCACTGCCGCCGGTGCCTCCACAGCAACGGCGGCCTCGGCAGATGGCTCCGGAACCACCTCCTGTGATGAGCCCACAGCGGCAGCCTCTGCCACCACATCCATGGGCGCCTCAGCAGCTGCAGCTGCCGGGACTGCCTCGATGGCCGCTGCGTCCGCTTCCAATGCGGCTGCCGAGTCCACCGGTGCCGCCGACTCGGCAGCGACAGCCGTGTTCGCTTTATCTTGCGCCTCGGCGGCAGCCTCAACGGCATCAACGGCATCAACGGCTTCTACCAACTCAGTCGCCGCCTCAACTGCCGGAGGGGCGTCAGAGCCAGCAACAGCCGCCGCCACCGCCTCTACAGCATAAACGGCCTCATCCGCTGTATCGATTGACACCTCACCCGGTGCCTCAGCAACCGGAGCCGCCTCTGCAACAGCAACTTCTGCAACTGCCGACGCCTCAGCAGCTGGAGCGGCTTCAGCAGCAGCAGCCTCAGCCACAACCGGCGCCTCAGCAACCGGAGCCGCCTCTGCAACAGCAGCTTCTGCAACTGCCGACGCCTCAGCAGCTGGAGCGGCTTCAGCCACAACGGCCTCTGCCACAGCCGGTGCCTCAACCGCCGGAGCGGCTTCAGCAGCAGCAGCATCTGCCATAACCGCCGTCTCAGCAGCTGGGGCGGCTTCAGCAGTAGCAGCCTCCGCCACAACCGGCGCCTCAGCAGCTGGGGCGGCTTCAGCAGTAGCAGCCTCCGCCACAACCGGCGCCTCAGCAGCTGGGGCGGCTTCAGCAGTAGCAGCCTCTGCCACAATCGGCGCCTCAGCAGCTGGGGCGGCTTCAGCAACAGCAGCCTCTGCAACTGACGGCGTCTCAGCAGCTGGGGCGGCTTCAGCAGTAGCAGCCTCCGCCACAACCGGCGCCTCAGCAGCTGGGGCGGCTTCAGCAGTAGCAGCCTCCGCCACAACCGGCGCCTCAGCAGCTGGGGCGGCCTCAACAGCGGCAGCCTCGGCCACAACCGGTGCCTCAGCAGCTGGGGCGGCTTCCGCAACAGCAGCCTCTGCCACAATCGGCGCCTCAGCAGCTGGGGCGGCTTCAGCAACAGCAGCCTCTGCAACTGACGGCGCCTCAGCAGCTGCAGCGGCTTCAGCAGTAGCAGCCTCTGCCACAACCGGCAGCTCAGCAGCTGGGGCGGCTTCAGCACCAGCAGCCTCTGCCGCAACCGGCGCCTCAGCAGCTGGGGCGGCCTCAACAGCGGCAGCCTCGGCCACAACCGGTGCCTCAGCAGCTGGGGCGGCTTCCGCAACAGCAGCCTCTGCCACAACCGGCGCCTCAGCAGCTGGGGCGGCTTCCGCAACAGCAGCCTCTGCCACAACCGGCGTCTCAGCAGCTGGGGCGGCTTCAGCAACAGCAGCCTCTGCCACAACCTGCGTCTCAGCAGCTGGGGCGGCTTCAGCAGTAGCAGCCTCCGCCACAACCGGCGCCTCAGCAGCTGGGGCGGCTTCAGCAACAGCAGCCTCTGCCACAACCGGCGCCTCAGCAGCTGGGGCGGCTTCAGCAGTAGCAGCCTCTGCCACAACCGGCGCCTCAGCAGCTGGGGCGGCTTCAGCAACAGCAGTCTCTGCAACTGACGGCGCCTCAGCAGCCGCAGCGGCTTCAGCAGTAGCAGCCTCCGCCACAACCGGCGCCTCAGCAGCTGGGGCGGCTTCAGCAACCATAGCCTCAGCCACCACCGGCGCTTCAACATCCGGGCCGGCTTCAGCAGCAGTAGCCTCCGCTACAGCCTGTACCTCAGCAACCGGAGTTGGCTCAGCAGTAGCAGCTTCTGCCACTGCCTCAACAGGCGCCTCAGCCGCCGGAGCCGCCTCAGCACCAGCACCGGGGCCGGGCTCCACGTTCGCCACCTCAGCCGGTGCCTCAACAGCGGGAGCGGTCTCGGCAACAAGGACTTCAGCCACCGCCTCAATAGGAGCAGCTCCCACTCCAGCAACAGCCGCAACTGCCACCTCGGCCGCCGCCACCGCAACCGTGGGCGTGGCCTCGGCAACTGCCTTCTCCTTTGCCGCAGCCCCCTGTGTGTGGGCAGCGTCATCCTTTTCGGCGCCCTTCTCCTGGGAGCGGCTGCCGCGGCTCATGACGGCCGCAATCACTGCTGCTGTGACGACACTGGATCCCGCCGCCACTGCTACAGTCGAGCCCTCGACGGACCCACTCTGAGCCGCCTTGGCCTCCGCCACCATCGCTGCCGCCGCCGCCCTGGCATCGCCCACCGCCTTGGAGGCTCTCGCCAGCTCCCCCTTCGCCACCTGCCCCGCAGCCATAGCGCGCTGGGCCGCGTCCGCAGCCTCATCCATGGCAGCCTTAGCTTCCGCCGCTGACGTAGCAGCCGCAAAGCGAGATGCTTTGGCCGCATCAACCGCCGCCAGCGCCTCCGACAGCTCACCGGCTTGCGCCCGTTTCACAGCGTCCGAGGCATTCGCCGCCTCCGCCTGTGCAGCCGCCGCCGCCACCTCCGCGGCGGCGACCGACCTGGCCGCCGCCGCACTCGCTGCTGCCGCGTCATTCGCCGCCCGAACCGCATCCGCTGCCGCCTCCTCCGCGACCTCCATCGCGCGTTCCGCGTCGCCAGCGGTCGAATCGTCCGGCTTCGGCGCCAGGGACCGGGCCGCACTGGCTGACTTGGCCGCCTTGGCCGCCTCCGCCTGAGCTGCACTGCCGGCACTGGACGCATCGGCAGCCGCAGCAGCCGCCGTGGCCTGGGCCTTTGCGGCCGCCTTCGCTGCCTCAGACGCCGCCTTGGCTTCCGCTTCCGCACCCGCCTTCTCTGCCTCCGCCTCCGTCACCGCGACCGCCTGGCTCCTGGCTGAGAGCACCACCGTCGCCTCGTGTGCCGCCCGCCGCGCCTCATCACTGTCTGGCGCCGATTGGACGAGCTTGTCCACGGCGCGCAGCGCGGCCTCGAAACGAACACGTGCCTCAGCCTGGTCAGCTGGTGTGGCAAATACAGGCGGCGGTGCAGGCTTTGACGCGAAAAGGCCAGCAGCTGCTAGGTCGCTGACGAGCTGGGCGGTTGGGGAGGAGGCGGGGGGAGCCAGCGTTGCGAGCTCCGCTGCCTGGACAGCACCCGTTGAAGCCACGGTGGCGGCGGCAGCAATGACTGCCATCATCGAGGGCGACGCCTGAACAAGCAACAGCAGCCGCATTCGCAAGTGGCCCCGGCGGCAGAGCAGGATGCGGATTAGGAGGTTGGGAAAATTAATGTACTTCATTACTTCACGAGCAAAACCAGTACGACGGACAGCAGGCGGCTCAGCACCATTTCGCATACCTTGGACTCGGCGGCGCGAAAGGCGGTGGCCGCAAGCATTACTCCAGAAAAAAACGCCCCTGTAAGTTCTGACGACCACGTCGCCAAACCGTCCGTGTGCGGTATCTTGAAGCGTCCCACATTGTCTTTAACTTCCGGCAGGGCTATGCGCTCATCCCTGCAGGAAGTGCTGCAGGCGTAAGATGGATGTGTCGTAACAGGTAAGCAGACACGGCGCGCCACACTCGCCATCATGCCGTGGCAGCAAAGAAACCTACCCAGACGCACTCGTCTTGGAAACTCGTTTGGAGCCTTCGCGAGCATTCTGGGGGTAGAGGGGGCATGCAGTGATGGGCATTCGTGCAAGTAGGAAAACAGGCCCTTAAGCCACGCGACCACGCAAAAATACAACTCAGATACACATTGAGCTTCTTTCGCCGTGGCTATTTGTCAAATAACACGGCAGCCGGCACGTTCATGTGGCAACGACATTTGTGAGGCGCCCCATTTGAAGCTTGGCCGAAGGCAGCAGGGCTGATTGCAATGGATGTGCCTTAGTATAGCTGCGATAGCTTCGTGTTGGCACGCAGCGCATGGCACGCTTTCGGTCGGCGCGCATCACCCGACAGAAACAGCTCAAAGTAAACTCACCGTCGCACAAGGGGTACTCGTTCCTCTCTGAGAACGCCTTCCCACGCATGGAAACGCTCCACTTCCGAGTGCTCGGGGCCCCAGCCCCACAGCCCCGGCCAGTGACATTGCGCTAATTTATGATGTTATTATAGGCATCAATGAGTATGGTCAATAAGGGATTTCATCCAGTGGAAGCACGTTGGTGCTGAGGTTACATTCCTGGGGTTACCCTTGCTGGGTCTCCCTGGAGCCAACTCCCCCGTCCGGCCTCACAAACGAACACAACCAAGTCGCGATTACCACGAATATTTTTTATGATTTGCAATAAATCTGTATGCTACAACTGAGCCCTATTGAGCTCTCGCCCGACTATTTGGGGATGCTGTCGACAGCTCTTGCGGGAATGGCAGGTCAGGGGGAGGCCACCGTAGAAGTCAGAAGGAGCCAAGGCGGCAAGTCAGGTGCGCAGGCTTTCTTTCGCCGAGGACTGCTGCCAAACCGGTTCAGTTAGTGGACTGCTACAACAGGACGGGCGGGTGTCCTCCATTTGGGCAGTCCGCAGCCTTGTCACACCCTTGTGTAGCTTAGCTGTAAGCGATGCTCATATGCGAGGGCAAATAACGCTGTACTGTCACTCGCCTTGCGCTGTCAACCGAAAACCTGCACTTTGTCCGCACGTCTTCGCAGATGCGGCCTACCAGCAAGCTAAGACCAAAGTTAAACTCGTAGATGATCACCTGCGAACTTGCATCGAGTTGCTGGAGCATGCCCCCTCGTCGGTGAGCAACGCGCTACAGCCGATGTCCAGTGCGTGTCGACGTTGGCCGTTTCGCCCAGACCAGCTCCACGACACACCGCAGCATTTTCGCAGATATCTTTTTGGAAGGTCAAGTCCAGCTCGCGCAAGGTTGCACAGGCCGTCGGGGCGCTCCAGCGGGAGCGCCAAAACCTGCATGGCGCCCTTGGCGAGATGGTTAGTTTCGCGCAAACGCGCGCCACTGAGGCCGAGGTGCTGCGGAGCCGCCTGATTGATTCAGACAAGGTGAGGCCATGGGAGTTGATTATTACAGGGCTGGTAAAACAATCTTGTTCGCGGTCCCGCACTCACCCATCTTGCGACTCACACATCCGCCTTTGCAATGCAGGCCTTGCAAGCTGTGCAGGTGTCCGAGTCCTCATCGAAGGTGGGGCTTTCTCTGACTGAACTCGCATAAAACTACCCAACGAGAGGTCCTCCCCCCAAAAATAGGGCGGGGTCCTCGCCTTGAGTGTATGACAATAAGGGTGCAGCCCAACGGTATGTTGCCAATCATACCGAGCGCTGAGCACCCCTCGCCCCCTTATACTTGCGGACCCGCAGCGGACGGAGGAAGCAGCCAGTGAGGAGCTCATTGAGCTGCGGATGAAAGTGCAGGTGAGTGTGCTACCGGTATTGGGGTTTAGGGAGCAATCTTCACGACCCTGGGGTCCACCTCATCACAGCCCTCCTGCCGTTGACACCGTGGCGTGTTTCCCGTTCAGAACCTGGAATCAGAGAAGGTCGAAATGAAAGACACCATCGCTAAGCTGGTGCGCACGAAGGAAATGACGTCCAGCAGGTTGAAGGTGAGTCTGAGGGGCGGACGGAAGGTTCCACCTACCAAATCAACCATTACGTCGACGGGTCCTGCTGCGGCGATGTCACCACCTGCAGCAAGCTGTACGGCATCACAGTGGCAATTGTGTATCCTGCTTTGGTCATGTGAGTGCGCCAATGCCGGCACCGTTTCCATACCTGTTGTTTTGCTACTGCTGCTGTAGGAGCTGACCACCGAGTATCAGGGTATCGCGGCGCAGGCGGAGGTGGAGATCAACCGATTGGAGGTGCGTTGCGGCGGTTTGCGGGGGTGGTTGAGGGGCTGCGGTGCTCGTACATGACTGCTCGTGCTGCTGTTGCTGTCCCTGAAACCCTGGGTGCAGGCCGAGCTCAAGCAAGTGGAGGAGGCGCGCGAAGCGGCGGTGGCCGAGGTGAGGCTATGATGTTGCAAAGCCGTGTTGGAGAGCACTCATCTGTCGTAAACTGCTGGTGCTGTTGTAACGGTTACAGTGGGTTCCAGACCAAGAGGTGGTGGGGGTGCACCGGTGCGTCCCACGAGGCGGTGGCTCCTAGCCTGGTCCGCACCCCACCCGTGGTGAGTGCTGACGGGCTCCTAGCAACCTCATTGGCGCCCCTCGCTGCAGACTGCGGACAAGGCGCGGGAGCAGCGGCACATGCAGCGGCGGTACGAGAGCATGCGCAGCATTGCGGACGCCAGCAAGGACACGGCGGCGGCGGCCAAGAAGCAGGTCGAGGAGGTGAGGCGGCCGACGGGTGACCCGTGGTCGGCACCAGGCCGCAACAGCATCACTTAATGGGTCCCTCGTGCATAGGGCAGGCCAGACGTTCGGGGGTCGCCGCGGGCCAAGTGATTGGGTTCAAGCCTCAAGCCTAGCAAAAGGCCGGTGCCTAACAGTCGCGATGTCGTCGCACCGGTTCTCCCCCACAGGCGGTGGCCCAGCAGGCCAAGGCCGCTGACGTCCACGCCCGCCGACTTGCGGAGGCTAAGGCCTCCCGCGACGCCGCCCTGTCCGACCTGGAGGCTCTCAAGCAGGAGCACGCCATGCTGCACGAGGCGTTCCTGCAGGCCGGCGGCGTGGAGCAGCAGGTGTGGGCGGTGAGGGACGCAACCACTCCCCGCGGCCGCGAGGTGCCCACACCCCGGGGCACCACCCCCCGGGCGGCTCGCGGCACGACTCGCAGCCTGCTTCGGGTGCGGCACGGCTGGTGCGCGCACGCGAAGCCCTGCGGCGCGGCGAATGACATCAACAAGCTGACCGCGCTGCAGTACGATGACGCGACCAGCTTGGAGGCGCTGATCCGGGAGCAGGGTCTGTTCCTGTGCACCACCTGCCTGGCTGGAGGGTTCTTCAAGGCGTAGTGGTGCGCTGAGTCAGCGGGCGGGGGGTGGGTGGAGGTGGCGCGAACAGGCGGCTTGCTGTTGGCGTGAGAAGTTAGGTTGGACGCAGTTGTCGGTACCTTGTTGGCAGCCGGTGTAGGCAATAGTAGCTGTTGTTGTGATTGGTATTGATGTACGGTTTACGGCATTACATGTTGGTATTTCATGGGACTCGTGTGCGCGGCTGCGTTCGCATACAGGGAGAGGGTGGGTGCGCTGCCGCACGCAGAGGTACACATTATACGCATGAGCACAGCCGCGGCGAAATCTGTGGCCCGTTTAATACTTTTAGTCCCTAAACCCGGCAGCCCCCCCCCACATGCGCACTGTTCAGGTGGTGGTGGGCAGTTGGCCGTACATGCAACGTGTCTTGTGTGTGGAGAGGGCGAATGCATACCGCCGTTTGGGCAGTCGGTTTGGGTGCTGGGTGCTGCGCACGTGTCTATTGGACTGCCCACAAGCGTCCCCATTTTCTTTACGAATAGCCAGAAAGCTGTCTCAGCCGCATTGGGCGCCGCCCCATGGCTGGCAGAAGCGCTTTTGGGGGGGAGAGTTAGGGGGTTGTGAAAGTTATATCCTGCACATTGACTCAGGGCCCAGGCGCCAAGCTGGGCGTACGGAGCTTTGAAACCTGCCCTAGCGCGCCTGATAGGACGCAAGGAGGGTACAAAGCTTACATTGGCAAGACAAAGAATGTTAATATGGAATTACTGCACCTTTGATCGCAATGGAATAAGTGATCCGCATCAAAGACCAGACGCTCAAGCGCCGTTGCGAAATCATCCTCCAAGATTATTATCAGCGCGCAGATGTTCGCCGAGCTTGGCGCATGTTATTCAGTGCTTGGATTGAAGAAGTTCCGACACGCCCTTCACGATCGCCGACGCACATATCGTGGCTCCTCAAAATCCAGATGGAGGCGTCCCTCGCACAGAGAAGAGAAAACAGGCGAACACCAATTGCTGGTGCCCCAGGAAACGGACAGAGGAAAAGGCAAGCCGTTAACGGCGCATTCAAAGACACCTCACTACTAGGTCACAGCTCACCGTCTTGTCTTGCAAATTATGGTCGTCCTCTTAACAATATGCCACGAAGCACCCGCCCGTACAAACACGGCCAGGGATCGCCCCCTCCCCGCAACATGTCCTCATGTGTCCCCTAGTCGCACGTCATCGCGACAGCGGCCTGTCTCCACCTTGTTGCAGCGGAGATGCGCGCTGCCACAGGAAGCCCCTCATCACACCACCAGCACTGGGCGCCCCGTGCGCACGGGGTTGCCCTGTCAAGCGCTTAGTGAAATACCTCCGAACACAAGGGCAAGGTAGATGTTATTGTACGTCCGAGCTTCCTCGTCCGCCAGTCTGGTGTACATGTCCCGGTCAGCTACCTGCCCGAGCTCACTCTCATGCCAATCAGCCTGAGGCAGTCGGCGCCTGGGACAGCGCAACCCTGGGCCTCCCGCCCTGGCTACGAAACCGTTGCAGCGACCCGCTACACGGGGCCTCTCTCCCACGACACCTCGGACCCCGGAGTCGGCTGTTCACGGCTGCGGGGCTGCCGTCGGCCGCAGCCGCAGCCCACCCCGCACCTCATGACAGCACCACCACCCCCATCAGGCACCCCTACGCCGTGATGACGCCCCACGTCAGCGGCAGCGGCCACCGGCCCCTTCGGGGTACGCGCGCACACGGCCGGTCGGGAGGGCGGCAGCAGCCGGGGGATCACCGGGGGGATGGGAACCTGGCGGGCATGTCCTCGGGGTAGATGCCCACATCCTGCAGGACAGCCGGCGGGGCAGCCGCAGGTTATGTCACCGGGGGTTCAGTGGGGATGGCCGCCTCCATGGCACGGCCATGGACCCTACCATACATGCCTGCCAGCGTGTACCAGCCCGCCTAAACCTCCCTTCCCTTCCCCCCCCCCACCTTGAGCATCGCAAACACGCGGCCCTCCCTTCCCCCCCCACCTTGAGCATCACAAACACGCGGCCCTCCCTCCCCCCCCCCACCTTGAGCATCACGAACACGCGGCCCTCGTCGTCGCGGCTGATGCGCAGGTTGTCGTCCAGGTAGGTGGTCAGCATCCACAGGCTGGCGGCGTCGGTGACTGTGCCCGGGGACAGACCGGGCGGCACCGGCACAGACTCCACCGCGAACTCGGGCGCAATGGCGCGCCCCAGCAGCCCCTGGGCAGCCTGTACGTGTGTGTGCGCGTTTGGGGAGGAGGGTTAGGGTTGTGGCACGGTGTTGGCACGGGAGGGTTTGTCGTACACCGGGTCACGGCGCCAGTAGGAGGGGACAGAGAGGTGCCACCGCGCACCCGTGGCCTCCCCGTGCGGGAAGATGTATTGGGGTGTTGCTTGGGCGCGGTAGCAACACAGATGGCCACCAGCCGAGCGGGCCTCCCCCCCCTCACCTCCAGGCCGCTGTTGATCGGCTCCACCAGCCTCCTCAGCGGTGAGAGGTCCAGGGTGGCTCCCAGCACCGTCACGGAGTCGGGCACCTCCAGTGCGGCCATCAGCTGCGGGGTCGCGACGTACGTGTCGAGGCCCACCTTGGTGAAGCGCACCTTGAACTGGCGGGGGGAGCGGACCTCCAAACCGGCCTCGGCCCGCAGCGACATCAGCATGGGCACGGCGAGGTCGATCTGGAGGTGCGGGGGGCGGGGGAGTAAAAATTTATCCGTGAATCTACGGCCGACAAACCAAGGGCAATGAGGATAGTGGTCCAAGAAGCGATGGTCGGCGAGTAGACGGAGGGAGGCGCTGCTGAGTCGTAGCATAAAGGAAAGAGTTGGTGCTGTGAAAGCAACTTAAGTGGTGAACTAAGGAAAGGTGGCTGGAAGCAGAAGCGGGGTGCAGGGTAGGCGTGGGAGATGGTTTGAAGGTTAGCGTTTTGTGGGTGGCGCCTGGCGCCGCGGCGGCCATGGTGGCGCCACGAGGCGCTCATCGTACAGAGCGGGCAGACATCCTTCTTGCGCCCCCTCCTCACCTTGTTGGTCGCTGTCAGCGTGTCCGGGTCTATTATCTGGTACACGTCCCCCACGTCCACCAGCGGCATGTTGTCGAGTGCCCCCAGCAGCAGCAGGGTGGCCACGTTGCTCGTGTACACCAGCTTCCAGCGCCCGGCAAGCACAGGAATAGCCTGGGGAGGAAGAGAAGCGGAAGGAGGCGAAAGGGTTTAAGGTTTTTAGGGTGGGGAGGTGACAACTGTCGCAGGGGGCACACAGCTGACCAAGTCTACCACACCAAGGGAAACAGACACGCCGTACGCGTGTCGTGCTGTCGTACCTCCGTCGCCATGCTGTTTGGGTTGCGCAACTCCAGCGCCGTAACGAACTCCTCAATAGCCGCCCGCTGGCCCATGCTCGCGGAAACGCCGCGCGCCGTGCCGTACACAAAATCCAGAAGGCCCGACTTGAGGTGGACGAGCGTGGCTTCAGCGTTCAGGTCGTGCCGGGGCCGGTCTCGAGACTCACCGACCGCTGCCGCGGCGGCTGCGGCCGCCCGCTTCATGGCCTGGTTGACAGGTGGTGGCTGCGGCGGCTGTTGCGGCGGCCGTGGCGGGAAGGACTGGGGAGGCGGAGCCGTCACGGGTGGTGGCGGTGGTGGTGGTGGCGGCGGCGCCTGGCCGCCTGTCGCCATAACTGGTGCTGCCGGCGGCTGCTCCACCATCAGCCGGAGCACAGGCGCACCAGCGGCCGCCGCTACGGTGGATGCTGTGACCGGTGGCTGCGCCGCCCACAAATCCCCCTGCTGTTCAGTCGCCGTCGTCCCTGCTCCTCGAGTCGCCGGCCGCGGCGGCGGCAGCGCTGCCCTCCGCGGCGGCGCAGTCAACAGGCCAGCGGCAGCCCGTCCAGGCGGCAGTGCAGCTAGCTGCTTGGGGCTGCTGAGGAGGGCGCGAGGGGAGCTGAAGATGCGGCTGAGGTCGTCGAACATGGCCGCGGGCATGGCGGCGGCATCGGCCGCGGCGGTCTCGGTGGCGACGCCGACTTCGGTTGCCGCTGCGCTGATGGACTCGTTGAGTGCCGCGAATGCGGTCGCCAGCTGCGTGGGGGGGTGGGGGGTGGCGGTGACGCAACCAGTCAGCCAATGGGGTGTGATGGGCGGCGGTGACGCAAGCACGCAACCCCTCAGCCAATGGGGTGTGATGGGTGGGGGCAGGTAAGCGAGGTCCAAGCAGATGGCAGCAGGCGCAGGGGGATCACCAGCCCGGTACCCACCCGATCTGCAGGCGCCGGCGGCTCCCCTGTGGCCTCTGGAGCCGCCTCAACCACTGGCGGAGCGATGGCGGCGGCGGTGGAGGCGGCCACCGCCGGCGGCGCCACGGCCTGCGTCGGCGTCTCCACCTGCTTCGGGTCCTGCGTGATTCGACGGCGACAAGGTCGATGATACCAACAGCCAGTCAGTCGACGCAGTGCACTTTGGAGAAGCAACTTGGCCTAACCATCCCCATATTCGCGTGCGACCTCTCGCATGGATGCCCACGGTCCCATGGATGGACGGCGGCTTGTACCCACAGACCGGTGTCACTCTCCCGCCCGCACCAGCCCGACACGCTGGCCCCGCTGCCGAGCTACAGGTGCGGCGTTGGCGCCGGTACTCAGGGCAAGTCTAGGCACGACAGCACACGGCTTGTAGGCTATGAGAGGTGACCCGCGGGTCGGCACTGAACGGACCGTGGCTTGTGGGGGAGGCACAGGCCGCAACGCCCAGGCCTGCCGCCGCTCACCTCCTCCAGCAGCTTGCCGATATCCCTGATGCGGTCCAGCACCTGCCCGGCCACAGTGGTGGTCAGCGGACCCACCATCGCCTCCAGTGCCTCGGCGGTAATGAAGGGCTGCGGCGGCGGAGCCGTCGCCTCCTGCTCCCCCCCCGGTGCCGCCTGCACCCGTGGCTCAGCCATGAGCGTTGCCGCGGGCGCGGCCACGGGTGCCACCTCGGGCGCCGCGGCGGACGCTGCCTCGAGCTTCGCCGCCGCTTCTTGCGCCGCGTCGGGCAGTGCGCCGACGAGTGGCTGACGGGGTATGGACGGGAAATTGAGGACCAGCTTGGCGGTGGTGGTGCTGTCAGTGGAGGAGAACGCAGCCATGTCCACAGGAACCGACGGCGCCGCCGCAGCCGGCGGGGGCAAGAGTTCTGCCTTCACCAAGTCCTGGACGGCTGCCGCCGCTGCCGTCACCGCCGCCGCCGCTGTCGCCCTGTCCGCCGCCGCTGCCGCCGCCGCCGCCCTGTCCGCCGCCGCTGCCGCCCTGTCCGCCGCCTCCTGCTGCACCTCCTGCAGCATCCGCTCGTCCTCCGGCGACAGGCTCTCGAAGGACGCCAGCAGCATGTCGATCTTCCCCAGCAGGCCCTCCGCCCGCTCCCGGTCAGCAACCAGCTCCTCGGGAGAGGGCTGGGCGGGCTCGTACTCCACATTGCCCTCGCCCACGTAGACGGGCGAGAAGGGCACGTCCGTCTCCGCCGCCTCTGCTGCCGATTGCGACTCCAACACAGCCGGCGACTGAGCAGTTGCCTCTGCCTGTAGTGCGGATGTTAAGTCCTCCGCCAGAGCCGCCGCCTCAACACCGGACACGACCTCAGCCGGCGCAGCTTCAGCGGCGGCAGCAGCAACAGCCTCGGCGGGCAAGGGCACCACCTCCCCCACATCGAGCGCAGGCTGCAAGTCGGGGCCCTCCAGGAACAGCTGCTCGGCCCGCTGCTGCTCCTGCCGGCGAGCAGCGCGGGCGCGAGGGAAGGGTTGTGAGGCCGGAATGGGGACGCGAATGTGGGGGGTCACAAACCTTGCCCGCAGTGTGCCTATGGCCAGGACGAAAGCAGCAAGGAAGCAGGACGACAGCAGGACGACAGCAGGGCGACAGCAGGACGACAGCAGGACGACAGCAGGACGAGGAGCCCAATGCTACAAGGACCCTAAATGCTACGGCCTAGCGCCCGGAAGGGGGTCCTTCAGTTCCGGGCAGCACCGCGGTCTCAGTCTCGCCCTGCCGCACCCACCTCCTCCAGCAGCTTGTTGATGACTCGGATGCGGTCCAGCACCTGCCCTGCAGACACGGCGTCCATCGGCATCGACACCTCGCTGAGAGCCTCCGCCATCACAAGCGGCAGCGGGTCCGCCCGCGGAGGGGCCGCCGCGGCCACGGCGGTCGCCTCCGGCGCCAGGCTGGCCAGCGGCGCCTCGTCCAGGCGCAGCGCACTGCCGCCGCCATCGAGGGCGCCGTCTGGTGCCATGAGCAGCAGCTCCTCCGGCGGCCCTGCATCTGCAGCGGCCAAGATGCCTGGCGCCACGTCCAGTGCCGCCGCGGCCGTCGGCAGCGGGAGCACCTCCACGTCTGGTGGCGGCGCTCCGAAACCTGTCGCCGCCGGCGCGCTGGCGCTGGCGATTTTCGCGCCCACGTCCACGTCTTGGGGCTGGTAGTCGAGCTCCTCCGCGGCCGGCGGCGCCTGGGCGTCGACGGGCGGGGCCTCTTGGGCGGCGGGAGCGGGAGCCGGCTCTTTGAAGGTGACACCTCGTACCGGCACCGACATCATGAGTCCGTACGCCGACTCCAGCGCCACCTTGACTTGCTCCCGGGCAGCAGCCACCTGAGCCGCAGTGCCGAATGCAGTACGTCCAGCCCACACTAAAGGCCGAGGGACCTCCTCCGCCACGTCGGTCGTCTCGGACTCGGCTAACGTCGCGGCTGCCGCCTCGCCACCCGCGGCAGGCTGCATTTCCGCGCCGTCTGTGGCAGTAGCTGCTAGGTCGACGGAAGCGACAGCGGCTGAGCCGTCGGTGGCGAAGGCAGCCGCTGGCTGCTCTGAGGCGGGTGTCGTCGGTGCAGCCGCGGCCGCCGAGGCCGTCGACGCGGCAACTGCGGCGTCGAGGATTGCGGCGGCAGGCGCCACCAGCACTTGCGCCCCGGACGAAACCTCGACAGGTGGGGCTCGGGGGGGCGCAATCGCCTGGATAGGGGCGGAAGGAAAGGTACAGGGAACGCCATGATTGCTGATGTGGCACTTCCCTGGAATGAGCGGCCCCGTGCCAAACCCTGCCATGCTGGTTGACCGGTTGCGTCGCCGTCTCGTTCTAGACAAAAGCGCGCTGGGCCGCAGCATGTCCCGTTGCCGCAACGGGCCCACCTAGCCCCATGTGTGTCAGACCACGGCTTTCCTCTCCACCCGCCAGACTAAACCACGACCTGGCGCCGCATGTAGGTATACGCTTTGCAGCGGTTGATCAGCTGAAGCGCACAATGTGGGGGCCCCCGAGGAGTCGCCCAGGCTGCCCAGGCTGCCGAGTTGCCGTACGCCGCCACGCAACCCAACGCCCGCAGGCCGCTCACCACATCTGCCTCGACCGCCACAGCGGCCACGCCTGAAACGGCAACCGCCTCAACCGCCTGCGGCGGAACGATCGCGGTCGCCGCAGCTCGCCGCACTGCTGCCAGCGCTGATTCGACAGCGTGCATCTCCACTGCCGCATCCTGCAAGGGCCATCACCATCACCGGGGGTGGGTGCAAACACGGGCTCTGGTCGCAAGGAGAAACCTGGACAACAACACCAGTCGACCGGAGACCGCCCCGGCAGGGAACTGCACCGCTGTGGCCCTATCTTTCGTGGTTAACCTTTCATTGCCGGATTGATCCCCACATTCCCACGACAATTTGCTGCAGCTCGCGTGTGTACGGCATCGTAGCGCGTGGCCATGGGCGCGCGCGTTTGCAATGGCCATAAGCCGTACGGTGCTATCACGGTGAGTGGCCGTCCTAAAGACGCTGCTGCGTCAGTTCCACTCACCTGCAACAAAGCCCGCACCTCCGACACCGCCGAAAATACAGGCGAGGCCGGCACGGGGACCAGGGCGCCTATTGCGGTGGGAGCGGCGACCACCGTGTAGCCAGGCGACTCCGTGGCATTGGAGACGCGCTGGCCGGCGGCGACCTGCACAAGAGATTTTGTGGAGCTGTGGCTTGCAAGCGTCCGTAGCGTTGACTGCTGCCATGGGTGGATCCATGCCGTACCTTGGCTGTGAAGAACCGCATTGCCCCGGCGCTTAGGAGCGCTCCCCCGAGACAGGCCACCAGCAGCGGCGCGTGTTGCGTCATGGAGCTATGAGGGCCAGCCGCCAGACCGGGTCCAGAGATCAAATCGGTAGCACCTGACTTTTGAGTTTCGCTGCCATGAAGGCATTAGGAGGCCGGGAGGGGTGAGGGAGTGAGGTGCGAAACAATGAAGGTCGTTGCGGCGGCACTAGGCACAGGTGCGAGAGCTCGCCGTGGCTGGCGGATGGCGGGCGATGCGCACGCACGGTGTTGCGCACCTCTGTACAAGCAGCGTTTGTCCGGGCTTCAGAGCTGCGTCAGAGCGGAGCATGGCGCGTCGCCCCCGGGTGCCCTTCGGCATCGCCTCCTGCAGCCGTCGACGCGAATGCGGTTCAGTCGCTGGCAACGTAATCGCGACCATCGTAACTCAAGCGCACCTGGATTTGCTCGACTGACACTCCGTAGGCAAGCGCGATTTGTGCCAAGGTCTCCCCTGTCTGGTGGCACAACGAACGACATGTGCCCGACACATGCCGTGCAGGAGTACCACAGAGAGCATGTCCCAGGTCAGCATGGCATCTTAAAACGCCCTATAGGATTTTCCATGTACAGATGCTGCCCCATAGCGACAGCCGCACCTGCACGGTGTGCAGTGTTCCAAGCTCTGCTTCGGCGGCTGCAGGTGTAACCCATAAGCACTTGCGTGCTCTTGCAACTTTTCCATAATATGCGCAAGGTCCTGGGAGCACTGGACCGTGGCCCAAGCTCCGAGCGGTGGGCGAGGCTACTGATTTCATTGGCTGACTGCAACGTTTCAGCTGCGTTTCGGCTTCGAATCACTAGGTCGCATTACGCAGCTTGCTTGTGCCAAATCTAGTAGCACGCCAACTACGCAAGGCAAGAATGGGACGGTCAACCGGGTGGGGGAGCAATAACTGCATTATCCCTTGCCCCTACGGCTACGATAGCATCAGTGCAATTGCAGGTGTGAAGGTAACAATCACTGCCGACGAAAGAGTGGACGTTGCAGAACAACGCGGTACGGCACCTATTGCACATGCAATAACTCGGATCATGGAGCTAAATTGTCGAGGAAACGCCTTCTCCCTCATCGACCCAGGGTCATAGGGGAGTTTTTCGCAAGGCAATAACAGTTGGCTGGAAGGCAGGCAGAATGATGCTGCACTGCAGCTGAAGCGTTCTGTTCTAAACCAGTCCTGCCGGCGCTCTTTAGCATCGGCTGTTTCTATGAAAGCGATGCTATAACGATACGATTCGCGCGCTTGGACTTGCGATGGTCGAACGCGGAAGACGTATTTCCGTGCCGTACGCCGATGACAGACTCTTTTGCCTACGTTGCATGCGACTTTCCTTTCCGTAACCACCATGGTAGGCCTCCATCCTACCATCGAAAGCTAATAGGTCAGAAACATTGAACGAAACATCGTCGGCACAGGCCGAGCGCTTGGTATGGTGGGCGGTTGGGTTTGGTGGCAGATGCGGCCATGGCCGCGTCGTTCTACCGGCATTCAGTCAGGCCAACCCCTCCCGACATGCAGGGCTTCTTGGACACTCGGCGACCTGATTGCTTAACGTGAGGCGCGCTATCAGTGACCCGTCGTACACAGCCATGCATGTTCTTGGGTGAAGCATGGGGGTGCGACATTGGGATGGAGCCTGATGGAGCCATGAGCACACATGAACACACAAGGTGGTACGGCACTTACATTCGGACCCAAACATCCATTGGTAAAAGCAACGCCTTGACAAGTTGACATAGCTCAAAGATACATTCCCATCTTATCACGTGCCTTGCACTTCGCGATTATCACACTATCGTATGCGTCCAAGGATGGGCTAGCTTCGTCCACCGCTTCTTGCCCGAGCCTATGGCTCGTGCCGTGTCTCGCCGTCCAGCCCACCACATCGTCCTACCCACAATTACCTCCCCTAAAGAAAACCCCTCCCCTAAACTAAACCCAGTAAGCGCACCTTACCGCCGCCACGTGCGCTTCCCCCACTCCAGTTATTGGGCCCGTGCTGGCTTTTTCATAAGTCACACGCGCCACCAGGTCCCCCAAACCAGAATCCCCGGTCTCAATCACACTTTACGTTGCGGTATATCGTCCGCACAAAGGCGGCTGCCGCCATGTAGCCGACAGCACCGCACAGGAGCGCTAACCCCAAGCAGAACATTGACGTGTAGCCGAAATAGAAGCATGTCTGGAAAAATCCCGTCATCTTGGTTTTAAAGAGGAAGTAGTGCACCGAGTAGAGGAAGACGTAGAAGGAGGTCGACGCAGACATGCCAAACGCAGTCCACTGCCAGTGATAGTTCTCGGCGTTGAGGAGGAAGTAGGTCCCGACGATGGTCACGCACACGGTCACCACCAACAGGATGAGGACCACTAACAGCAGGAAGCCGTAGATGTAGTAGACCTTGTAGTTCCAGAAGCTGGTGAAGACGAAGTACATCTGCGCCGGTGGGAGGAGGGGAGGGCAGGGGAAGGGGTCGCAAAATGAAGTGCGCCTAGCATATGCAGCTGTGCCATTGTGCTGTTGCCCGAAGGCGCGCTGTTGGATGCCCCCACGAGGTTCGACGGCATACAGCAATGACCTAACGGGGGCAGACTTCCTTCACTCCGTGAATCCCTGCATGCCTGATGCCACCACCTCTGTCATCGCGTCCATATGGCGCCGGCCAGGGCAACGCCGCCAGCACGTACGTCGACACCCCCTCCAAAACGTGCTCCAATTTTGGCTGCGCAGGACTCACCTCGATGAAGATGGACCCGAACGGCAGCAAACCGCCCGCCATGCAGATAGCCCAAGGCCGCAGGTACCAGTGTTTGTCGGGAATGGGCGACGGAATGCGCTTCACTCGGCACGGGTCTGCGCGAGTGGTCGGGTCACGGCCGGGGCCAGGTGGGACAGGGGGGCTCAAGGTACGAAGAAACCTCATCGTCACATGCTGACAACAAATCGGGTGCGACTACGCATGGACGAGGCGAGGAAGCAGCGCAGCAGAGTCGCACGAACAATCTCTACAAACCACCGCCCCCCAGGTGATTGACCAGCTCCCGGCATCGGTCTACTCGGCCTTGCGGTTTGCTAGCTCCCAGCAGCCCTAGCTCCCAGCAGCCCTAGCTCCCAGCAGCCCTAGCTCCCAGCAGCCCTAGCCCCCATCAGCCCTAGCTCCCAGCAGCCCTAGCTCCCAGCAGCCCTAGCCCCCAGCAGCCCTAGCCCCCAGCAGCCCTAGCTCCCAGCAGCCCTAGCTCCCAGCTGAATGCCGCCGCCTTCCTTCAGAGGGAAACCGTCCGCGTGATTGAGGGCCTACGCGGGCCAGAGGGCCACTCACAGTTTGGAATCGAGTTCCAGTTCCGGCCGATGACGGTCCCGATGAGGCAAAGGGGGAAGGAGATGAAGCCCCACAGCAGCAGCACCGCCATGATATACGCGAAGGGCACGGCTGCCAGCGAGTGATAGAAGATTGCGATGGTGTTCAGCCCGAACGCGATGCCGAAGCACAGCCCCGGGAACAGCGACGCCGACAGCAGCATGGTCCGGATCCAGTGCCGTCCCTCGTGACGCGCGTACAGGCCACCCGACACGTAACCGCCTGCGCAGTGGGCCGGACACGATTACTGCGACCTACCCGCAGGGGCATGTTGCGCGCTGAACTTGCTGTGGCCAACGCCCCTGGGCAGCCAGCCTCCCTGGCACTGCTCACGCAGCCCTGGCGGACTTGAGCTTTGGTTTGTCCCCACCAACGCCACCCCTCTGCCTCCTCTCCTGTATACCGGGCCCATAAGCTCTCTCTTTCCCTCCTCCGGCTACGCCCTTCTACAATCCCGTCCGCCCTGGTAACCCCCCGCTTCACTCGACCATCGGAAGGCCCGCGTCCCTCCGTTGCCCCCGCCTCTCCCCACCGATGAACGACGTGAGCGCGTAGGCGATAATGAAGCAGGTGAGGATCGTCCCACGCTCCTCGAAGAACGACCCGGCAATGGTGAGCAGGATGACGGAGGTGCACAGGAAGACCAGCTGCACGCCGGTGCCCACGCTGGCGGCAAGCAGCGTCAGGTTGCGCGGCGGCCGGAACACGTCGCCGTGCACCAGCTTCCAGCCCGACTCCTCAGAGAAGTCGCGCTCCAGGGACTCTGCGTCCAGTGCGCCGTCCAGCGCGTCAGCAGCGGAGCGCGCGTAGCTGCAGCGGCGGCGGTGAGGGGCGGGAGAGAACGGCCGTCGGCGCGCGCCACAGACCAACCGCCAGCCAAGAGCCTGGCAGGTCGCCCACCTCCTAGCTGGCCAACGTGCCGTAGGCCAGCTCGACCACCACCATGGGGCGCCAAAGCCATCATGGCCCAAGCCATCAGTGTGGCAACGCCTCTCTGACCCGATCCGCACTGGGATGTAAGGACGAACTCTATGGGCTAGGCCACAACCCACGGCGTTGCGCTCGATGGCAGCGCACACCCAGCACGCGGCTGCAAGAAGTGCCCGCCGCCGCACGCGCAACCCTACCGGGCGTAGTCCTTGCGCAGTGTGCGCATGAGGATGATGGCGACCAGGCCGGTGAGGAAGAGGACCATCATGAAGGAGTTCACCAGGGAGAACCAGTGGATCTGGCGGCGGCGGCGGGAGGGGCACGGAGGCGGGTGACAGATTGCAAGGAAACAGTCCACGCCGCAACGCTCGCCAGCTACTGTGCAAGGGGCACAAGTGTGCGAGGTCGCCGGACCGCAGCTGCAGGGGTGTCGCCGTCAGAGCATCAGCGGCGCAGGCGCGGCACTGTCCGCAGGCGCGGCACTGTCCGCAGGCGCGGGTAGGCTGGGAGTAGGGTCCGCGGGCGATGCTGCGAAATAATGCAGCGCCTCATAGCTGAACCGGTAAGTTGCCAATGGCACCATGGTTTGAGACGCGACTGCGTTTCTTCCGCGCGACTCGCCTCCCACCGTGCGAGGCCAGCCCTCTACCATCCCACCCCTGACTGTGCCATGAACCCTTTCCGGCATCCGCCCATAACCGCCCGCGGCAGATTCGGTGCGAAACCTCTGGTTTTAACATTGTTGTCCGGGTGGCGCACATCCATCCATGCACGCGCACTGCTGTCCACATACCACCTAATCCTTGCAAATAGCAGGGGGGCGCACCTTATGCTCGAAAAACGTGTAATCCAGGTAGCGCTCGAACCTGCGCGAAAAGGGGGTCTTCGACGGAAGCCAGTTCACTGTGTAGCGGAAGTCTAGCTTGGCGCCCGGTGTCACCAGCACGGGGTCGGCAGTGGTGAGGTTGACTTGGATGACCTGGGGAGCGGGCGCGAGGAGGGCAAGGGGGGAGCGAGCAGGCAAAAAAGACAAACGAGCCACACCGCGGTCAGAACCGAGCGCAGGGTGCAGGGTGAGGCTCATAGGGTGTAGCGGCCCTCCTCTTGCAAGTTGTTGGAGCGTCTAGTGTAGGTTCAAGTCAGCGTGTTGAATGGGACATTGAGCGAGCTCTCCAGCCTCCGTGCAGGGTTGCAAGAGCGGGAACATACTCTGGCACAATCCTGTATCGGTAACAGCCGGGTCACGCACGCTGGGCGTTCATTCGGTGGGGGGCCTGGTATGCTGGCGTCGTTTACTCACCCGGTCTTTGTTGTAGCTGAGATCGAACCTCTTGCTGGTATAGATGTAAGCCCGCTCCACGCCGGCATCATCTTTTTTTAGCTCTCCGACGAAGCCCCAGACGGGAAGCTGGTGGTAGGCAGGCGGCACGGCGACAGGGGTTTCGATGACGGGAACCAACCTTCCGCGTGCCAGAGCCCCAGTTTACTCGTAACAATTATATATGCAGTGCCATATAGAGACAAATAGGTCCCCACACGAGCTTCCCCCTTCACCCTCCAACTCTCCCCCCCGGGGAGCACAACACCCACGTCGTCGACAAACAGCTCGAACCAGTACTGGCGACGGATTGCGTCCTCGAACACTTTTGCTTTTCGCTCGTCAAGGTCCATGGAACAGATCTCCGCCCCCGTGCTGTTGTCTGGATACGTAGGGCAGGGGCGATCGGACGTTAGCTGTTTCGGAGGGTCCATAGCGCGCCCTTAAAGTGCACGCCGGTACCTTTGAATTTGATATCTAGTTGGCTATTGATCAACTCGTTGCCCTGCAGCACCTCGCCAAGGCCACCCCAGCTGTGCTGTGCCTTCATGGCGGGGAGTCTTTTGCAGAACGGTAGGTAATAGTAGTTATATGTTTCTTGAGGATTGTTGTAAGGGCCAACTTTATTCACCCACAAGTTGACCTTCTCCTTATCGTCATACTGCGAGCAGGGAAGCAGCTTCGCGTGTCGAATCAAGCGTCGCCAGTTGCTTCAGATCCTGGCTCCGCACCTTGTGGTTCTTCTCCGAGCTCCTGACAGATCCCGGTAGTAGCGCGAGGCATGTCAAAGCCAACCACCAGCACATTGACGAATTACTCCTTTGCCCCATGTCTCTACGCATTTTGTTAGACAAGCACAGCAAAGCCTTTCCTCCTGAAGTGCACTGCTATTAAAGTACAGGCTTATCAATAAGGTACTGCTGCCTGCATGCGACTTGACATTCGAGTACAGCGTCGTACAGCGCTAGTCGCTCGCTGGTACAGTCGTACGTTTGCAAACACTCGCCGGCATCGCGCCCCTCTCCACAACCCATCCTAATCTTATACCGCCATGGTGGCGCCAACACCAACCTTCCATGCTCAGGAGCTGCATGGGGTGGAAAACCATGTCGTTGCCCTGCAGTGCCAAGCATAATGCTTAAGAACAGTCACCCCACAACAACGAGTTGTATCCCGCACGCCGCGAAAGAGAGTGAGCAAACATCGATGCCAGGTGTCATACTGGGGATTTGGATCATGCACCGACATGCACTTGCATTGCTTCACTGTTACAGTGGGCAGTTCGCCAGAGTTCACCCAACTCTACCCTGGTTTCGGGGTACAGCCGGTGAGTCATGCCACGTAGTTACCCCTCAGCAGACAAACCAGTTGCACACGGGACGAGAAGGGGACGGGGACGTTGCGAATCACCCAGAACCTGCCGGAACCAGGCAAAAGAAGCATGCGTGCGCGCCTTGCAGTAGACGAAATGTCGAAGGCGGATGAGCAGGATGAGCAAATGGGCCTTGGTCTAAAAGGCCGTCAGAACATCAGAATAAACACGTTCACATCCAAACAGGGCGAAATGGACGCGTGCGATTGGGTACAGCTCGATGACACACGCATCGGAATAAACACTGGAGGTTTCAAGAGCAAGAGCCTGGCATGAGGCTCAACAAAACACATACCGGACACGAAGAACGCACAAGGCACTATTGGCACAGGGATACAACCAAGGGATACAACCAAGAAATCACAATAGGGGATCGGCTCCTTACCGGTCCTTCCTCAATTGACTCCTTACCGGTCCTTCCTCCTCAGCCACATGGCGTGCCCAGGGTGTGTGTGGAGGACCTAGAACCGTGCAGTGAAGCTGGTACTGTACGAACCCACCTGCCGTACCGGACGAGTTGGAACCTTTTCAGGTCCTCCACAGCAGGAGTTCAAACGGAACTACAACTCTGGAGGCCGCCATTTAAGAGGCTGCCGTTAAGTAGACCTGCATCAACTTTCTCCAATTCTATACAGTCATCTATAGGTGCGCTGCACGTGGGGGCGTCCCAATGCTCATGAAAGCAGATGGTCGTGAGTCAAAGATCGTCGTGCCACCAGAGGAAACAACAACCATGACGTCACCAATACGAAGCTCCGGGGGAGATGCGGAACGCAGGGATCATCGCCTTACAACGTGTTTCAACTGTTGTCACCGGGCGGCAAGCAAATGGAAGTCCGTCGCCTCGTGTCCAGCCGTCATAGGACGAGTACAGATAGTACAACCGCGTTAAACTAAACCACTATGATCAACATAGAAAAGACCTGGGATCAAAAAAATACTGCAGGTGAGTTCAGACAAGCCATGAGAAACTGCGGCAAGTGTTGTTCCACCCGTACTTGCACACTGACGTGGTATGCTGAGGCGTTCTGTACGCATCGTCACTGCTGACGTTCAAATCAACCGAGCAAGTTCAGAGTACTGGTAGTCCTACTCGCGGTCGCTGCAACAGCAGCCACAGCGGATACTAAATAGCCGCTACTGCTATT
The DNA here is from genome assembly GCA_003116995.1 of Yamagishiella unicocca. Lineage (NCBI taxonomy): Eukaryota > Viridiplantae > Chlorophyta > Chlorophyceae > Chlamydomonadales > Volvocaceae > Yamagishiella > Yamagishiella unicocca. The sequence continues at coordinate 351,788 of BDSL01000102.1, forward strand.
ACTACTTTTGTCGACGTCGGCAACAAGAACAAGCAAAGGGCAGCAAATGAGCCATCACATACACCACTGCCGAGCCTTTGCAAGATGTTGCAATCCTCAGCAAGTGTACGGCAAGGCTAACTTCACGAACCAACGCTCGAATGCATAAAGGCAAGTACATGTGTCCACCGACACCAGGCTAACAGTTCGCTTACTCTCACCACCCAAGCAGGCTTGTCCATGCCGTAGGACGGCAGCAATTTAGACAAGTGCAACCTGGCGGTGCCACACCACCCTTCAAGGGCGTTCTGTCATCTATCCGCACGCTCATCTCGCGGCCCTCGCATGCTATCTGCGCTCTCTGCGCCCCTAGGATATGCGGAACGGCCTGGCCGTTTACGTGTTATGGTCGGCTCTGAGCATGATGCCGGCTGCCACGAGATAGGCACCGGCGCAACCGAAAACGCTACCTAATGCATGAATGGACAAGGATAATACTCTACACAAGATGGCTAACCTTTTCTTCCAAGCGCGTTACCCAAGCTGCAGCAGAAACAAGTGCGCGCGCACGCGACGCATAGCGAACCACGCCCAGTCGCCCATACCTACTAGTGCTCCAATACAGAAATCACACGGGTTCAGGAATTTCAGGGCGAGTTGTGCTTTTTGCAGGTTTGTCATCACGGGACCCCACGGGAAAGCGTCCCGGGCCGTTCGAGTCGAGCCTTCAGCCGCGGCCACCAGCTAACGCTTGCTCATGTGCTTCTTGCTGCATGCGGTAGACCTGACGTTGGTATTGAAGGCGTTGGCGCTCCTCTATCTGCTTAGAGGTCTTGTAATACCTGCGGAAATGTACACGCTGTAAGCAAAAAGGTCCTGCAACACGGAATGACCAACAACCCCGCCAATGTACTCACGTCTTGCTTGGAATTGCTATTGGCGATGTAAAGGGTGCACCATTGTCGGCTTCGCTCCCGGGCGTGATGGTCATATCACTTGTACTGGTCAGTGCGCATTCCCGGGCGTGGAACTCGCGCGGAACGCCGTGACCAACGTTGCAGGTACACCAGTTTGGTCGCAAGATTGGAACCGCAAGGCAGCGCGTGGTACAGTCATCGTCGTCGTCCTCGTTCTCCTCGGGCAGCTCCGGCCCCTCTGCAGAGGCTTGGAGGAGCTCCGCCAGCAGCGAACGCTGTGTCTGCAACTGCTGACCACCAGGCGTGACTCCACTGATTGGCGCAAAGCCAAATATGGACTTTGGCGACTCGAAGTAAGCAGTGCTGCTCTGACTGTGCATTTGCACCGTTTATGATTATCACGGACTCGCCCAATATATCTCTCAAGGAACTTATCCTTTACTGTGAAGGCGATTGTGTGAAGACATCCTGTGGGTTCGTTAATTGTGTTTATGCGCATGGTGTCGGAAGTCATGTACTGCGTTACTGTCCCGTGTCCCCCCCCCCCACGTTCCCTTATGACCAAGCTAATCTGATATCTCCACTGCACTACAGTTACTAACAACGCCGGGCTCATAGCTTTTTTAGTGGATGACAGTGGATGTGTAAGACGCAACAAAGCAGCTAGTAATCGCGCCACGCAGGCACAATTTGGTCAACTTTTGCAGGTACGTGACTAAACACTCAAACGAAAGAGCCTTAAGAAAGCATGCTGGCTTTGCGTCTCCTTGCTTATTGCCGCTCGTTGGCGCACGAAGCCGGGACAATTCTGAAAGCCGAAAGCGAGCCACAGTGTGCTGCGAGCATTCACCTCATAATCTATGTAGCTGTACAATACTGGTTACACATGAACTTCACTGGCGTGCGATGGTAGGACAACGACACTTCTGCGCACAGTACATGTTCAGAGCCCTTGCCGTCTCTGTATGTTGCCTGCGCGACAAGCAAATTATGCATAACCTGAGCCGTTGATGTCATTTCCGCCCTTTTCGCGGGGCGCCGACCTAGTAAGGCTCCTGACGCTGACGCTTTCGACTCCCTAGCAGGCTGTAACCAACTGCACTGGATGGTGCAAATGCATGCCTATGCTTTTGGTTGTCTCTATAATAATAATGAGATGGTCATTCGACCTATCGCAGGCTGGCTTGTGTCCCTCGGGTCGTGGTTTCCAACGAACTTTGAGGGGGTGTCGCGTGCAGATAGGTGCAGGGTCGGAGGGAGCTCTCCGTCTTTAATTCTAGCTCTTACGCGGAATCAAAAAGTGTTCATCATCTTTATTGTCGTCGAGCTACTCTTAAGGGAGACATTGGGCCTTCACGACCTGCACGCTGCCGCCCAGTTGGTACGGCAGCAAAAAGGAACCCACCAGCCGACGTAAGCACTGCTACTGGCCAGTCCGAGTGCAGATGGAGTGACCTCAGCCGTGACCTCTGCGGAAAATGTCGAGCTGAGTACCAAGAAATAAAGCGCCTGGGTTTGCTGTCGCCTCTGCGCGGTTGGTAATGCAGCGACGTTCAGCAACCCTGGCGGGTAAGTCCCGTAGTTGGCAGCAATGCAACCATCGCACATTTGAAAGATGCCAGGAATTTGCTTTTTACTGTCACCATACATGTTGGTTGTACAGGCGTCTAATAAAAAGCGGATAGGGTTACTGAGTAGAAGGGAAGTCCGAGGGAAGCATGTCGCGGTTAAGTGCCGGAGATGGCCTGATGCACCTCTCGGGCAAAGTTAGGAGGTGCGAGGGATGCGGACGCGCTGACCAGGCAGCCTCATTCGCAGCAGCAGCAGCAGCACGAGGGGTCCTCGGGGGGAAGGTGTCACGTCATTACCTGTGGCTGCAGAGACAGCAGCTGCTGAAGGCACACCCGGTGTGGTCTTCGGCTTGTGCACAGCTGGTTGCGGCTCTGGTCTGGTGCATTCCGACCAAAAACGGCCACCAAGGGCCATGGTCGTGCCCACCCCTGCCGTTTTTTGCTAGTCGTTGCGTTCTTGTCTGCGGGCGTCGGGACCTGCGTCTGGGCTTTCGCGTCCCCCATGGCGGCGCGGCGCGGCTTCGGCCTCCTCTCCTGGACGACCGCGGACCTTCTCTGGTAATGACCGGCTTCCTCACGCATCTGGTCGGTATTCGGGCGGGTCGGGACTGGGACTCCGACTAGGACTGGGACTGGGACCGGACCGCGATGTCCGCTCTCCCATAGCGCACCAACTCCCACAGTTCTCCTGCTAGCGCCCAAAACCGGTTCTGCGAAAAGTTTACGTGCGTCGCGCGGGGTCCTCGCTTCCTTTCGTCTCGCCGTAGCCGATATAGCTTAGCCGCCAAAGGTCATATTACGACCTTCGGCTTTCGTATCCCCAACCCAGTTCTCCCGCATGCATCTCAAAACTTCTGTTTTAAACGATTTTTTCGGACATCCACGGGTTTCCCTCGAACCCCTGCCGTCAGTCGATGTGGCCACATCACATGGGCGCCTGACTGAGCCAGCGTCGGGCGGCCCCAGGTTGGCGCTCGCAATGGACGAATGCCTGACAGTACTGGAGAGTATTGCTTCCTCGACACTGTTTCAACCTTGCTGCCGCCTCTGGCTGCCACAACAAACTGCATCTGCGTAACTAGCCTCCGTGACTGGAGTGGAGCTGGATTGGCCGTACGTGTAAAGCGGCTGAGAGCCCACGGGGCGCTGTCCAGCTCTTTGTCCGTTATGCCCAGGCAAGAAGGTACCGACGTACTACGAAGCGCCTCGCAAAGCCAATACATTCGTGTAACGTCACACGTGTCGACGGCTGCCTGAAATGCGGGACTCGAGCGCATCTTCCCCCGAAACGCTTCACGGTTCCAAACGACTGGCCCCCCCGTGCATGCCGTCGACGCCTACTCCGCTTGCACCTCACCGCTGCTTTTTTCTTACCTCGCCCAACACCTGCGGCGTCTCTACGCAAACTGTGGCAGCGAAGATTGATGCATCCACACCTGTGACCCTCATCAGCATGATCAACATCATCATCACAGCTAATACCTTCCAACCGTAGTCGCGTCAGTGTCAAAAGCACACACCGGTTCCTCGGAACCCCGTAATCCGCGAACCAAAGGAGCCTTTACCTAAATTAAGTGTGGCCACCCGCGGGTCGTTGCAGCAGAGCTCGAAAAACGTGATCATGGCCCCACCACAACCCTAGCCCGCTGACCTTACCCTGCCCGGTTTCGCCACCATCCGGTATACCCCCTACCTTCTTCCCATTGCCCGCCTCCCCAGCTAGTGCTTCCTACCTCGCGTGCCCTTCTCCGTCTGCCACATCAACGCTGCGGGTACTGCAACACCCCGAGACATACACCAACGCACACTTGTGATACTCGGTAAATCAACACACTGCCCGATGGTTCTACCTTTTGGCTTGGAACCCACTGTAACCTTTACAACAACACACACATACACACACACGATATTCTTCAAAACGCATCACATGCGGCGGAGCCCGGCGCGTGTGACATCCGAGTGTACCGCACCAGTAGTACGGCAGTACTACAGCGGCCCAGCGCCGCCATTACGCTGCCCGCAGGAGACGCTCCACCTGCAGGGCGAGCGCGGGCGTGGGATATAACGGAGGGCCTAGCAGTTGCAAAACGGGACATACTCGTGTGTCCGACGCCAGGCTGATGCTGGGTGACAAGCCTGCTGAGCACGCGGCCATGCATGGCACGTCGCCTGTCACGTCGGCGCGACGCTTCCTGTCCCCTGTCGACTTCTCTTCCTCCTTTGTTGCTCCCTCTCCTGCCCTCTCTGGGCTCCCCTTGCGCCTCCGTTTCTGCCCTCCGTCATCCAATGTCGTGTAACAGGGGGTCTCCTCTCCCCATCGCCCCCGCGCGCCTCACCTCGTCTCGCGCCTCCGCCTGCGCCCGCCAGTCCTCCTGCAGGCTCTCCAGCTCCACCAGTCGGGACACCTGCTCCTGGATGCCCGCCACCTCCGCCGCCGGCACCTCGATGTCCATCTCCACCTCTATCTCAATCATGTTCATGACGCGACTGTAGCCGTCCAGCAGCTCAATCTTCCGCGTCAGCCGCTCCTCAATGTTGGCGCGTGCGCGGGACACTCGCCCTATGCGCGCCTCATACGCCGCGCCCCCAACCCCCGCACCACTGCCCCCCGAGCCGCTGGTACTAGCAGCGCCGCCGAACGCGCTGCCGGAGGCCACTCCCGCGGTCGTGGCGTACTGCGACGGCAGCGCAGAGGCGCTCACCGCCTCCATCTTGTTCTGCAGCTGCCACAACCGAGCCAGGAAGCGCACGTCCTCCGCGCTCTCCGTCAGCGCCAGGGAGGCCTTGGCCGACAGCGCGTTGTACTGTCCCAGCAGCTGCTGCCGCACGTACTCGACCCGCACCTTGACGTCTGGCAGCTGCTTGAGCCGCGGCACGAGGACGCTACTGCCCACTAGCGCGCTGCCAGTGAGCGTGGCTGCGCCGGCCGCCAGCAGCAGCGGCAGCGCGGGGTCGAGCAGCGAGGAGGCGGCGTCACCGCCGGCGATGACCACTGCGAGCGGCAGCACCCAGCTGGGCACCCCGGCTTGCTCCGCGGAGACGGGCGGGCGCAGCAGGGGCAGCACGGCGCCGGTCTTGTGGTTGGTGGAGGTGAGCGCCTGGCCGGGTTTGGTGCCCGGAGGCGAGGCGTTGAAGAAGCCGCCCTTGCGGATGTTGCGCATGGGGGCGCTCACCACCGTCACCCGCTCGCCTACCTGGTGGGCGGGTGTGCGGGTTACGGAGGACAGCGGGGGGTGAAGAGGGGGAAGCGGGGATGCGGAGGCGGCTAGCAGGCGGTGGGGCGGGAGGCGGAGGTGCGACACGGCACGGAACTGGAGGCTAGGGCCGGAGGGCTAGGCGACTGGGTGGTGCGGCCCGTCCTTCTGTTTCCTCCCGCGGGTCTGGGCTCTCACCGGTGCTGGCACCGCCGCCGTCTCCGTCCCGACCCGGAACGTCCGCGAGCTGCTGTCGGGGGCCTGCGAGCAGGCAGGGGGGGCAGGGAGGGGGCGAGCGTGAGGTCACCCGGGGTTGGGGGGCACGACACGGGGGCGAATGAGCGGAATCGGTAGCGCGGCGAGAAACCACCATCAGCCGCGGCGCGAGTTAGCAGGCGCCGAGCCATTGCCGCCCCTAACGCCCACAGCCCTCAGCCGCCTGCGGGTACGGCTCGCGACGCCTCGCCCGCGCAGCACACCTGCGGCCTCTACCTTCCGGAGGGCGGCATTTCCCTCCCCCGCATAAACTGACGCGCAGCCCCGCCCATCCGCACACGTCAGCAACCCCCGGGACGCGTTCTCACGGCCTTCCCTGCCCCCTGCCTTCCCACCCTCGCCCCATGTCTTCTCCTTTGTCGATTCACCACTTTTCATCTACCCGCCGCCCCTCGCCAGCCCCGGGGTTCAGCGCCACCTGCCTGCAGCACAAACTCGTGGATTGCGGCCACGGGGGGCTTCTTGACGAGCCCCAGCGCGCGGCCCAGTCCCAGCAGGATGTTGCCCGAGGGGACCAGCGCCGTGCTGGAGCAGCTGGTGGCGGTGCCGCTGAATATCTCGTACTCGTAGCGCGAGTAGCCGTCCGCAACGGTCTTGGCGCCCTCCTGCGAGTGAAGCCGGTGGGGCGGGAGGCGGCCGGGTCTGCAGAGGCTCTCCCTCAGGGCCCAGGACCCTCCTTCCCTCCCAAGTCGCCCGGCAGTGCTGTGTCCTTACAAAACATGATACGGAAAGCGACGGGAGAGAAGAAGGAAAAGCAGGCGAAAGCCCCGCCATGTGCTGTGTGCGCTGTCGCCACCCCGGCCCTTCTTTTCGAACCTAATGGGCTCCGGAGCGGCCAGCTGATCCTGAACGGTGAGTTTCAGCGACCAGCTGAACCTGATCGGTGGGTTCCAGCGACCTGCCGCGCCCGAGCACACAAGAGTCCAGCGGCCCGCGCCCCGCCGTCCGCACCTGCGGCTGCACAACCGTCAGCGGGCGGTCCGGCACCAGCGGCGATGTGACGACCTTGCCGAAGCCGACCTCCTCCGAGCCACAGGGCAGGCCCTGCACCTTGATGTCCGCCAGCACCTGCGGAGCGGGGGCGTGGGGCGGCCGGCGCGGCGGTCAGTGTTACGAGGCGCGGGCATCGCAGAGCGAACCCCCCGCGCGGGCGTGCACCAGCGGCAGGGGGCCCCGCCCTTGCTGCTGACAGCAAACGGCCCCCCGCCCGGCCTTGCTCAGCCGCCACTCCATCCGGTACAATCCTCGGCCTCCCCCCCCACGGTACCACTGAGTCCACCTGCAGCCGGTGCGTCCCCCATCCTTCCACTCCCCCATGCGTCCGAGCCACACCGCTGACAACCGCGGGGAGTCCACAGCAAAGCAGCGCCAACCCTCCCGGAGACGACGTCACATCGTGGCGACTGCCGCTCTCGCCCGACAGCCCTCCCCGTGGCCTCCTGGCCGAGCCGCACAAATCCTTGGCCGCAGTGTGTGTTGCGCATACCCGCTACGGCCCCTCAGCACATCGTCCGCATCCTCCAGCCCCGACACGGTCAGCTCCGGCATCCCCCTCAATGGTAACGGGTGTGCCCCGCATGTCGCACGCACTGGCAGGCAGGGAGGGCGGGTGTCCGCACCACCGCCGCAAGCGCCCGCCCCAGACCGCCATCGAAATTAGCTTACGTGTAGCGATGCGCGCTTCCAGTTACTTGGGCTCAAGCCGTGAAATCGCAAGCAGACCTCGACATGCCCGGTCGCCCCAAGGGCGCTCTCCCTACATTCCGCCACTAGGCAACTGACTCACTCACTGGCCCCGTCCTCAGGCGGGCGTCCCCCCTGCATTGTTGTTGGCCGTCAATCGTCAATCACCCAATCCCCAACCCTCGACCCAAGCGCCTTACCCCCGAGGACGCCCACCACTCCCTCCATCCCACCCGCACCCCCATCTCCAAACGGTATGTCCCAAACGGGTTTTCCTCGCAACCCCCACCTGCAGCGCCTCCACGATACACAGCTGCTGGCACAGCCCCAGCACCAGGTCCCTGGTGGTGGTCAACGACGCCGCCGGCCAGGCGAAGGACACGTCCAGGGAGCGAGTGGCGGGCCCGCCTGCGCGGCCCCCCCGCCGGGCCAGACACATCTCCCGGTACAGCGCCATCGCCAGCTGCACCTTGCCGCGCTGCAGGCAGAACCCCATCAGCGCGCGCGCGTCCTCGTCCTTCAAGCCGGCGGGAACCTCGTCAGCGAGCGCTTCGGCGACGTCGAGCGGCGAGCTGGCGGCGGCGAGGCGGCGGAGGAAGGACGGGCTGAAGAGGAACGGCTGCTCGCTGCTGCTGCCCGTGGAGCTGGACGAAGGGGCGCCAGCGTCTGCTGCTGCTGCTGCGGCAGCGGAGCTGCTGCTGCTGGTCTGCTGCGGCTCGCGGGACACGTCGGAAGCTGCCGCCGCCGCCGCAGCAGCAGCCGGCGCGGTGCTAGTGGTGGCTTTGCTGGGGGCCGCCGGGCCACCAGAAGCCTGCTGGGCGATGGAGCGTGCAGGTGGGGCCGACGGAGGAGTATGTGGACGTGTGCAACAAGGAGCGCGGGTAGGATGAGGATGCGGCCCCTGTGCCGGGAAGTCGTCGCGGGGCCGCCGGTAGGATGGAAATCCCGCAGGGTGCTGAAGCTGTGGTGTAATGACTGCGCGACGCGGTGCCGGCCGTTGTGGTAGGGGGTGGGACAGCGGCGTGCCCAACGCTGCGCAGCCTTCGCAGGCCTCCAGCACTATAGATGTGACATGTGCACACGCGGTGCCGGCATCGCAGGAGCTTTCCTAGCAGGTCCCACGCTCAACTGCGTGCTGCTTAAGCCGCTCACTTACCGCTTCTGACTCCCCGTTGCTGAACGTCGACGCCGCTTGGCAAGCCGGACGTCGAGACTTGGAAGCTAAAGCTAAATGCCATGAGCCGTGTCGTCTCCGCACTGGCTGCAGCAGGCTGCACCCCAATGCCTGTGGCCCAAGCGCGCGTTGCATTTGCACCACGCTAAATGCTGGCCGAGAAGGTATTAAGGTTCAAGCAAATTGATCCTTGAACTGTGTGAATCGGGTGCTCAGAGAACGGGGTAGGAGCCAGGTGGGCCAGGGTCCCCCCACCCCGGCGGGTTCAAAATCAGAATAGGGTTAAAAATTCTTTACTAAGGAATGTATGTATTATGAAGGTATCAACAATGATGGGCATGGCGCATGCGTTGTTCCTGTACCCGCAGGCCCCGACCGGACCCCCCCTGATCTCTCGCAAGGTCGCTTTTTCATGGTTCGCAAGGGTTGGCCATGAACATCCCATAGGAATTTGAAAATATACATGATCGGCGATAATCACTGGTAGGCGACAATAGCTTCTGCGTCCCTACGCCATGCTGAAGTGAATGCAACATCTGTGCGGGCGTCCCGAACCCCCTTAAGTTACCGCAGTCCTAGCTTATTCGTTTACATCCGCAAATTTTTGCAATCCCACAAACAGCATAGCAACCCAACCATGTACCGGTGTCAAAGCCGAAGTCCAGGCTTTGCGCCGCATGGATATTTCTTTAGTTCATTGAATATGCGCAATAATGCAGCGGCGCAGGTTTCCGTTAGCTGCAGGAATGGTACTAGTTTGGCTTCGGGGGGAGGGGGGCATGCGGGTACGGGGTATCGTCTTTCGGCCGTCGTGTAACGGCCCCACAGACATGCTGATTGAATACGTTTTCTACATCCATGGATGTGTCGATCCGAAACTGTCTCAATCAACGTGTAATAGAAGCCCTTACCTCCTCACCTAGTCAAACTGCACGATTTGTTTTCAACCTGGCCGAAGAAACTGTAATCATCACGCCGACTTTCGGCAACATTTCCTTCCAGTCGGGTGCTGTGGTGGGACAGACACGGAGGCGGCTTTGGTGAGCAGCGGCCTCGTGGAGCAGCCTGCTCTCGGGCACGGCCCGCCTGGGCCGTGCCGCGACTTGAGCAGCCATGAACAACTACCAGTAAGTACACGATGATAGGTGTACAAATATTTACGTTGGACACTTAGAGTCTTTGCACCCTTTTCCCGCAGCATCTATGAAAAGATCGGCCATGGAAAGCACTCAACCGTGTATAAAGGCCGCAAGAAGAAAACGATCAGCTACTATGCCATCAAATCAGTGGACAAAACTCAGAAGGCTCGGGTGCTCCAGGAGGTTGGTGGGGGCTGACCCAAGCTGCCGACCCGCCTTTCGCGTCAACAGCAGCGGGGCGGTTGAGGGTCGCTTCTTGCTTGCAGGTGCGTACTATGCACGCCCTGGACCACAGGAACATCCTCAAGTTCTATGCGTGGTAAGCATTTGCGCAAATGCCCTAGCAAGCAACATCTCTGCAAGCGCACTCTGCGCTTGCATGCCGTGGTGCAATCGCATGATAATTTGATATCTGCAGGTATGAGACCACCAACCATCTATGGCTTATTCTGGAGTACTGCGTCGGCGGCGACCTTATGTCGCTGCTCCGCCAGGACGTCCGGCTCCCGGAAAGCTCCGTGCACGATTTCGCGCGTGACTTGGTTACAGCATTGCAGTACCTACACAGCAAGGAGATTATTTACTGCGACCTAAAACCCTCAAACATCCTGCTGGACGAAAACGGCCGGATGAAATTGGGTGGGTTCGGGCTGTCACGCCGCCTGGCGGACATCAACAAAAAGCCCCTTCAGGCCCTGCCACAGGTGCGTGAAGGAGAGGGCAAAAGGGTCGGGGTATGGCTAATCGCAGATCTCTGGGGGCGGAAGCAACCCTGTGCAGTTGCACGGGTACGCCGCATGACACCCACATCTCACGAAAACTCTGAGGTTGGGTTACAGAAACGAAAACATCGTTTCTTCTCCTGCTTCCATTGCGGGTTTGATGTCAGCGTATGTCACGGATTATATACGGATCAATCATCCCATGCTACCCGTACTGGTGGCCGTCTCATGTCCCCCACCACCCTCCACTCATTGCGTACGGTCTTTCACCTGGTCAGGCCATGCGCGGGACACCCTGCTACATGGCACCGGAACTTTTCTCCGAGGGGGCGACGCACTCAACTGCGTCCGACCTGTGGGCCATTGGGTGCGTGCTGTATGAGTGTTCTATGGGCCGCCCGCCCTTCTTGAACTCCTCGTTCAACCAGCTGGTTCACGAAATCCTCAACAACGAGCCGCAGCCTATCCCGGGTGAGGGGGTTGCATACCAACGCCTTGGACGATAGCAATACCGATCGGGGGCCAGTTATTTCGAGGGTGGTGTGCCACGAGTTGAACGTCGGGCATCGAGTGGTTTGGGGGCCAGGCTGCCGAGTGCACTTGCGCCAAGTGCAGTAGGTCAGAGCACGCCGACGTAAAGTTCATGGGTTGTAGTAAGTTGGCCCTTATCCTAGCGACGCTTTTTCGATAGGGGACCCGTGAAGATGATGGAGGGAACGGTATGGGAACGTCATTGAGGGTGCCGTCCGACCACCGATCCCTTTTTGCACCCTGCGATCGATGTCCGCCCAGGGGCCAGTCCGGAGTACCATGACATGATTGCCAGGCTGCTTGACAAGAACCCAGCAACGCGCATTCGATGGAAGGTGAGCGGCGAGCTACACGCCGGCCAGCAGTACAAAGCCCTGCGCGATGAAATCAATAAGCTGGATGCTTTCGTCTTCCGCCATGCAGGAGATGTCCACGCACCCCTTCTGGCAAGTTCGCTTGCCGTCTCTCGAATTGCCTCCCGAGCCAGCGCTGGACGCATTCATTGCACGGTACGGCCTTGCGCCCACGGTGGAGGAGATGCGCCAATCCACACGGGACGGGCTGAAGGTGCGTGGCGTCATTGTAATAGCGCAGCATGGAGAGGGGTGCGTCTGTACGTTAGGCCATACGTGAAGACAGCTCATGCATGATGGCGGATCAATGCCAGGCAGGGCTTGAACCGAACTTACAATCATGCGGTGCACCAATCAGCTGCAGTCTAAGTACCCCAAATAGATCACTAGCTGCTTGTGTGCGGCGCCAACTGTGAGCCGCTCACACAACGGCTGTGAATGCACCACGCGCTCAGCACAGCATGCATTGCCTGGAAGGTGCATGACGCTAACCCCATCCGCCACCGCCCATCACCAGTTGGACAAGGGGCGCACCATGCGGCAGAGTGTGGACATTACGCGCTTGTCGCGCATTGCGTTGCACAACTTGGAGCGCGAAGGTGATGGCGCGGACTACAGCAGCACAGTGGCAGGCGCGGCGGCTGCCGAATCACAGCCGGGCGATATCCGCATCGATTCAGCGGACGCGGAGCTGGATTTCGAGGAGAATCGGGAAGAGGGTAGGTGTAGCGTGGTCAGGGTATTTTGCATCCACTTGCGGGCTTATGGAATGCCTCCAACCGATCAGCTGTCGGGTACTTCCCTAGCATGTTATTCCAGGTGTCCGCCACCGATATGCTCGCTGATTTGTCGCTAATTTCCAGATTGGCGCATGTTTGACGTGGGTTCCCCTACACGTGCGCGTCATTCCGTGCAGCCGTGGACGAGGAGATTCCCGTCTCGCCAGCGCCCAGCGACGACGGCATGGTCATCGACCAGGGCTCCGGTGCGCCGCTTTCAGACGGGGGCCGCATGATCAGCGCCACCGCGAATGATGCCATGATGGCCCGTGCCGCTGCCGCCGCTGCGGCGCATCAGAGTAGCCACGGCCCGCAAGGGGCCCAAGCGCCAGCGCGCCGCGGTGGCCCCGGGGTGTCGGACAGCGTCAGCAGCGGCGTTGGAGGTACAGGCGGTGTAGGCCGGTCACAGGCCCGTGGCATTGGCGGCGATGACCTTGCGCGGTCGGCGGCGCTTGGTGGCGGCGGCCGCGCCGCGGATACGGCCTCAGACCTGGAAGCAGCCGCGGCGGCCACAGCTGCGGCCATGGACGATGACCTGCTGGTTGAGACTGGTCCGCTGGTGTCGGATCGCGACGCAGCGTCTTTGGAGGACTTGATTTGGCATTCGTCAGACACGGCGGTGAAGCCGATCGTTGCGAACAGGCGAATAGGTGGGTCCGGTTCGACAAGCAGCGGCGGAGGGCTGGCCGTAGCAGGTATCCCTCGTAGGACTCGCTTCCCTGCGGGACGGAGCAGTGGCGTCACACTGCATGACCGAACCCCTGTCACACCGTCCCCAAGGTGCACCATGCACGCACGCATTTTAGCACCTTGCATTGCGGGCTGCATGTTCACAATTGGACGCGCCTACATGACATGTGAGCGGAAAGAGCAACGCCCTCTTTCAGATTTTTGGGCTTACCATTGGGCACTTCTTCCGTGACGCGTTTGTTACAGAGCGCCTGCCCGAGCCGCGCTATGACGCCGCCAGCCTTCCATTCAAGCCTTGGAGCCTGGCAGAGATGCTGGGCGCTAACCAGGCGGACCTGGAGGCGTTCCTAACCTATATCTACAGGGCCATTGCCAGCGCGGCGCCCCTGAAGGTCAGTGCCGTGAGGGCGTGAAACTACGCGACCCTGTGCATGGAGCCACGGTAACCTGCTAGTCGGGTTGTGTGGGAACGGATGTGGAGCGGAGCGTGTGGATCTTCCTGGATGGATGGATGCATGTTGCCCCAAGGCGTCACCCGGCTGCGCTGCTGGGCGGCGTCACCCGGTTGCGCTGCTCACTGATACCCGGCGCCCGCGACGCACCTGGAATCCTCTGTCACAGTTACTGGTACTTCATACACGCCCTGCTGATGCTGCTCATCTGGCCCCCTCCATGCATGCCCGTGCAGGACAAGGTTAATGTGCTCAGCTACTTCGAGACGCTGTGCGTGGACACCAACGCCGCCAACGTCCTGATCAACAGCTCGCTGACCATCCTCTTCATCCGCATGTTGCGCAACGCACGTGCGCCCACGCTGCGTATTCGGCTTGCAAGCGTGTTGGGTGAGTGACAGCCCTGGGCTACGGAAGGCCGTGCAGAGCAAGTTCCGGGTAGGCAGGGAAGGGGCGGTCCACGAGCCTCCTTTTAACGAGCCCCTGTTGCTGCCTGCTGCCTCAGGTCTGCTGGTCCGCCATGCCACGTATATTGCGGAGGAGCTTGCCAGCACGAGCGTTGTCGAGGTGCTCAGTGAGGCCCTGAAGGTATGGCGCCATGCAGAGTGAACGACGGTGTTCGGTTGTGGATTTGCAGGGCTGAAGGCAGTTGAAGGCAACGTCTGCTAGGCCTAGATTTGCATGTTGCCATGGCACCGACATGGGGTACTTGTTATGGAATTGCGGATTGAGCGAGCTGTAGGTGGTGATGTATCATGTAGCGTTAGACATAGGATGAGAGGTTGAGTCACGAGAATGCCAGGAACGACGGGTCACATGGCATCTTTCACCTTCCTTCACACTATAGGACAAGAATGAGCGCGTTCGGCGGCGCGTTATTGCGACGCTTGGCGAGTTGCTCTTCTACATTGCAACACAGCAGCAGGACAACGCAGCGGCGGCAGCTGGCAACGGCAGCGCTGCACCGGCGGACCCGGCGGTGGTGTGGGGCATCACGAGCAACACGTACGCGCAGGTAGGTTTGGCGAAAACGATGGCGCCTGACGGAGTTCGGAGCATTACACAGGAGATCGTACGCTGTCCACGATTGCAAAATTTGCCAGCTAGAGGTGTAACCCTGAAAGTCCGTGTCCAAACATTGGGCAGGTGATTGTGGTCGGGATGCGCGTGGTGGCGGTGGCGGGCGGCATCTTAAGGCGAAGGAAATAGCGATTAGCTACGACGGGGGGTGCACGGTCGGCTATAGCCACCTGGTTTCTAGGCGGAGATGCGAGGTCCGGATGGTGTCTTTACGGAGGGCTTACGCGCAGAAGGGATTTACTTCCTGCAGGTTATGCGGCTGCTGAAGGACAAGGAGGACGAGGTAGCAGCTCACTATGCAGTCAAGACCGTGGAGAACATATGCAGCCAGGGTGGCGAGTGGGCAGCACGCTTTGCGACGCAGGACGTTGTGCTCAGCCTGGTGCAGCTCATAAACAGCACCGGCCGGGGAGAGCAGCTGCGGGCGACGGCGGCGTCGACGCTGGCGCGGCTGCTCAGGTTTGTTTGCACTTATGGGGTCCGGAATGCGTTGCCCTGGCACTTGCACGGTGCATTGAAACAAGGTACTCGCAACATCACTCGAAAGGAAAGAGGTTCCCAAATGATTTTGCAGCCTGAGAGATGTTCTGGCTTGTCACGCCCGGTTCACATGGACTCAATAGGCAGCGGCAGGTTGCACGGGCACATGGCGTCGGTTCAACTAAACCCGCTTCAGTTCATAGGTTCTTAGCTCACGACGAACGTGTGCGTACGGAACGTTGGTGCTGATTACTTAAATCCGCTACCTTGATGTTGACGCCTTGTAGACACAGCCCAGCCCTCGTGGCGCACACGGTGGACAAGTACGGCGTGCGCCTTTTCGTGGGATGCCTTCTTGAGGGGACGACCTCCGCCTCGGCCTCGGCTAGCGGGGGCGCGGGCGGCGGTAACACCGGCGGCGCCAGCAGTAAAGTGCAGACTGCGGCGCTCAACCTCATCAACCTGACGTTAGCGCAACCAGACCTGTCGACGCGCGCGCGTGCCTCCCTTGCGGAAGAGCGCGGCCTTCTGCCGGGGCTGGTCCTGCTGATGGACCACTCGCTCCCGCTCATCCGTGCCAAGGCAGTGGTCACCGTCATGTTGCTCAGCAGGTGGGTCTTGAGCGGCCGCGTCAGCACCTGGATGCAGCCTACCCCCGGGCTAAGATGAATTCATACGCGTGGGTTTGCCCATGGAGGGAAGTGCCACTTGGTTGTGGCCCTTGGCGTAGGCACCGGGCCAAACTATAAATAACCATCTCAAGCTAATAGCTGTCGTTCTTTCTACCAGGCTGTCCCCCCGTTGGTTGCTCGAGGCATGCAAGATTAAGCTGGTGACTACTGTGGAGCGGCTTGCCCGCGACAAGGACGACTACCTGGGCAGGGCGCTGGCAGCGCTACGCACCGAGGCGGCGCGCCTGGTGCCTGCTATAGCAGCCTCCATTACCGAGGAGCTGCGAGGAGGCGGAACAGGTGGCGGTGTCCGCCGCAACCCGGCGGGCGCCCTGGTGGCCACTGCTGGCGCAGGCGCACGTCCGCAGCCGTCAAAGTCGGCGCTGACGCTGTTCCCTGTGCTCCTGCACATGCTCACCAGCCCGCAGTTCCGCACAGCAGTGGTCACGGGGCAGCTGGTTGCGGACTTGGCCAGCTGGCTGACCATCACCTCGGGGCCCGCCGCGGGCGGCACCATCGGGGGAGGGGCAGGTGGCAGCGTGGCGGCATCGTCGGGCTCGTCGGGGGCCGCCATGCTGGCGGACTTCAAGACGACCCTGATGCACGTGCTTGAGGTGCGTGTTGTGTGCATAGTGGGCCAGTTTGTGGGTCACGCGGAGGCGTGTCCCAGGGCGCCACCGTCACTGATCAACCCAATGGCTGCAGTGCGCGCCCCGTACGGCTGTTCCAGTGTGTGATTAAGTGCCTGTCCTTTCTCAGTGAGACATGGCATAGACTCGCCGGTTGTCCTCCAGTGATCAGCCTTTCGTACATGGAAGCAAATCTTTGCGCTCCATTCTATCGCATGGCAAGGGCAAAGCAAGGGCCATTGACCTATGGCAGCCCACCCTGACTTCCAACAACGCCCCGCCGCTGTTTGTGTTTTTCTCAGGCTCTGTGCCAGCAAGGCGAGCTGGTGCTGCAGCACTACACCGCCGTGCTGAACACGCTGCTGCCCGCCCTGTGCGGTGTCGTCAGCGCCGAGGCCGAGGGAGGGGACACCCGCTTCTTCTGCCTGCGGATGGTCAGTGACGTGCTGCAGACGCTGCTGCTGGACGAGGAGCTGTACGGCAGCGTGCAGCAGCGTAAGGAGGGCACCGGCGGTGTGGCCGCGGCGCCGATCGACCGAGTGCTGCGCTCGCACATCCTACCCCTGGTGCCGCGGTTGCTCCGCGATGAGGACCCCATGCCGCTGTACGCACTGAAGGTATGTCAGATGGCGCTTAACGTTAGCGGGTCAGTTAGCCAACGTCAGAACATGATTGGTAAATGGCGGTGATTTTGCCCGCCGTGCACATGGTCATGTGCTTACCTCGACGCGTCGCTCTTCGAATCCTGCGATTCTGACCTTGTCGCCTTCACTGCCCCGCACTCTACAACACTCGCTTGGATCGCGTCACCCAAGCTGCTGGGCGGGTTGCTGGAGATCAACTTGTCTTACGTCTCTGACGTTGAGGCGATGGGCCTCGCAGCTCAGTTCTTTGAGTTCCTGTCCCTGGAGCACTCCAACAACAACGTTCACAACATCCGTCTCTGTCGCCAAATCATCGCGGCGGGCACTCTGCCGGTATCGCAGCTGGTCGAGCTGCAGGTCGCGGAGAAGGTGGGCAGGGTGATGGTTCGCGACAGATGGGCTAGGAGGTTGGTATTGGATGCCCTGGACTTAAATATAGCTGCGCCAATGGCACAGTGCGGAGGGCCCCCTTAGGCGGCCTCGAAGGCAAGCCTTCTTTTGTCAGGTGCACTGATACTGCACACCGTCTAGACCTAGTTTCACCGCTTCGCCGGCCTCAGGTAGCGGCAGTGCTCGAGTACGCCACGAATAACGCGGTGGAGCCTTTCCTGGAGCCTGTTTTGGAGCTCGTCAACACCATTCTGCAGCGAGATGCGCTCGAGGTAAGGATAGTAACCCAAGGAAGCGGGGCCTAGAGGCACTGCGCGTGACGTGGGCCGCGGACGCTCTTGCGTGCGCTCTTGGTCGTTGGTCCCCATTCCCCCACTGCTTGCCGGCGTGTCCCTCTCTCACTGCTAAAACTGTGCATGTGCATGCGCCCCTCGTAACCCTCGCACGGCAGGTGTCGCAGGGCCGTTCGGACGGCTCTCTCGCCGCGGTGTTCCTTGAGCAGGCTGGCGTGCTCCTGGACAACTGCGCGCACCCCGACGTGCCCGTGTGCAGCTCAGCTGCCAGCGCCACTTCCAGCCTTGTGGCGCTGTTCCCGCAGCAGTGCGCGCCCTGGCTGCTGGCGCCCGAGAACGCGTCCGCACTGGCCACCGTGCTAGCGGGACAGCACTTGCTGCAGCAACCAGGGGCAGCGCACCAGAGCGTGGGCCAGGCAGCGGCCGCAGTGCCGCCATCGCTGCAGCAGCAGCTGCTGGAGGCTGTTGCGACAGCGCTCGAGGTGTGCAAGGCAATGGGATGAATCTGCGACGTGGTGCGGGAGGGCTGGTCGCTGTCACCGGGGAAGGCACTGTAGGATGGAATGTCCAATACGCTGATCACAACCCGTCCCGCTTACGGCTGTTTGATCCCGTGTTATCTTCCCCTGCATGACAGGTTGGGGGCGCCGGCACTCCATCAGACGAGTTGGCGCAGCTGTACGACGTGGTACGACAGTCGGCTGCTGGCTCGCAGGACCCCACCGTGCGCAGCATAGCGAGCGACGTAGCCAGTGCACTAGGAGCAGTGCTGCATTAGGGGCGCGCGAGGAGCATGCTGGCGAGTGAATGGGCGACGCTTTTGTTGGCACCGCCCCAAGGGGCCGATTCTTTGGAGGTCCGAGGTGTGAGGCAGTGCCGTGTAAGGTGACTCGTGCTGCAGGGGCCGAGCCCATGTGTGCACAGCGTTGTGTTCGTGGGCAGAGGAAGTGTAGGTCGCAGGGCGCATGTAACCTCACATGTGTGTGCGGACCGCGCCCAGAGGCGCGCGTCAGCCGCTGGCGATACGCGATCAGCACCACCTGCCGGGCCACCGGCGAGCAGTGGCTGCAGTCAAGCAGGCGCATTTGGTAGGATGTTCACGGGCTAGCGGACACATCTGCCGCCCTACGACGCCCGTGTCCACATTGTAACGTAATCCTAGCGCCGCGAACGGCACTCTTTGACGATGCATTGGAGCACAACATAGTCCATGAGCAGCCGTTAGCCTTTAGGAGCCTCAACCATGCGTCGGCGTTTCGTGGACCCTGGCGCGAGGAAAAGGGGCGTGTGATGATGAAAAGATGTCAACACAAGGCCGAGCAACGTCCATGCTCTTGTAGTATCCCTCTACTGACCTATAGTGGCGAGGATCAGGACTAGGGGACAGATCCTTTTGAATCTATGCGAAAAGTGTCCCTGATGATTTTGGCGGGACATAATGTTTGGCGACGCCCGTTTAACACCGCGTAATTACGAAGCAGGACGAAGCAAATTGTCATAATGAAATATTCCGGCTGAATGGGCGAATGGGCTATTGATTACTACAAAGACCCTAAATCAGCGCCCATGACGCTGTGCAGGGCGGATGCAAATTACGCTAATTGGGAGTGCTAAGACACGTAAGATGATGGGATGGCCATGCTATACACTTGTCTGCGAAACTTTCAAAGATGCTGGGCTTGAGCATTAGCTTGCATTGTGCCAAGACGACTGAGAACAAACTCACACCCACTCGTGTCCAGCTGATTATCCATTAAGTTTCAGTGCGTGATCCCACGTCGTCCTGACCCGAGCCGGACAATACGGACAAGATATCCCGTTATGGCCATGATCCGATACAAGCAATCCATGCGACGTCAATATCACCAAAGCATGCGCTTGAAGGTCTAGACTGACTACGTCGCCAAACTTGAGCAATGCGGCTCCCGAGGCGTGCGCTGTCGCTGGCGCTATGTCACAGCAGGCGACATATTTGCTGTGCCCATACGGCGCTCTTAAATCGATAACAGGTTCGATCTCGTAACTGGATAATACCTGATATTCAGTTACAGGGCGTCGTGTGGGCGTAGCAGATACGCCGCCTGCTCGTCGGGAACCTCCAGTAACAGCCTTTCAGAGCCGGGCGATGCAGAACCTTAGCTCAAGCACTTAATGAAGTGCAAAATACTAATTAAACCTTCCCTTATATAGAAGCCAGGTTCCTGGCTTTAAAAGACCGTCACGCATACCGACGCATACGGTTTACCTGTAGTACCGGTACTGGACGTGCCGACGGATTTATTCGTATCCATAGGAGAGCTGCAGATCCGCTCTCATTTCCCGCTGCAATGGGAACAATTGTTTGTGTTTAAAGGCTCAAGTCAATGTGCACTATTAAGACGACTCCTTGCGAAGTGTAAGGGCTATACAACAAGTCGATGGATCTGAATTAGAGAGCACGCTATATATCCTCTTTGCAGCTCAGTATTCGTCAAAGTAGATGGTGATTATTTGATTCCATCGTGCCGCTCGCCTCTGCCTTAGGGTCACTGCTTCATCAAACACCATACTGTACGTTTGCTGGTGAGCTCCGCTCCGTAATGAGGGAATCTAATCTGTTCCTTTCGTCTTTATGACATTGACTGCTGTTGCGATCAGCTATGTTTCGCGTGGGCAACAGCTGCCGCGTTGCCCGCCTGGAGTAGTCAAGCAGCCAGAGGCCCCACTTCGCTACACTTCCAACCGGCCAACCTGAATCATTATCTTGTAAAGGTCCCTGGCAGCCAATAATCTACAGTTCGAGACGCGCCGCTGTTTTACGCCCGTATTCGTCGGATGGCTGACGGTGAGTATTCGAGGCACAAGCTGCAATGGGGGTGCGATATGGAAAAGGGCTTAGGTTATGGGCTGTCATGCTGTCTGGCGGGTCTGGGCCTCCGAATCCCCTAAACCTAGCTATTCGGTAGCTGCGCACCCGTGAGGGCCGACAACCACTTAGCCATTGATCTCGATATTAGGGCGTACACATTATTTACGTCATGCATGGCTGCTTGCTGTTGCTTACGTGCAAAATGTTGTCTGTGCCGTCTAAAAGGCGACGCAGCACGTGCCCATGGAATGTTGGGCAAGCCGCGACACGTTGAGGCATCCCGCGAGCAGGTTAACTTACTCCTCCTTGAAAATCTGTGATGGGGTTTATTTAGAGCTGTGACAGCTATGCCGGCCACGGCTCATCTGCGAACGGATGCCCTGGTCAGACGTCCCCCGGATGGGTCAGACGTGCTCCCATATTCCCTTGCAGGAAACGCCCATGCGGAGACATCGGACAGCCCCTCCCAGTGGCTACATACAGCAAGAATGCGAGAGGTGAGTGGAAAGGTAGGGACGCTGGCGGCATCACTACAGCGTGCAGCACAAGACTGAGACTGACCTGCCGTACAGTGGCCCCTTCCGTGGCATCAGCTGCTGCCGCTAGACGGCTCGGTGTGAAAAGCGGCCTGAAAAGCATGATTCGCATGTACAATGTGCGCCCGAGTCATGGTTACGGGGTAAGGCAGAAGGCCATTGAAACCTGCTAGCTCATCCCACGACCCCAATCGCGCTCCCCCCCTGCCCTGGTACCCGTGTCCTCTCCCAAATACCGGTCTCACACTAGACTTTCGGTTCCTCCTCCTCCTCTTTCTCCTCCTGTGTCGCAAGACGCGTTTCTTTCGGTACCCCCGCAAACCGCAAACCGCCCTCCACGCAGGGACCGGCGTTCCTCCTCGACTGTCCCTTCAGCTTCCTGGACGCCTGCGACGATCCGACCGCGACTGACGTGGGCTTCAACAGCCCGCGGGCGAGGACCGGCCCCTTCCACTTCCTGGACGCGCTGCACGACACAACCGCCGACA
This sequence comes from Yamagishiella unicocca, assembly GCA_003116995.1. Classification (NCBI taxonomy): domain Eukaryota; kingdom Viridiplantae; phylum Chlorophyta; class Chlorophyceae; order Chlamydomonadales; family Volvocaceae; genus Yamagishiella; species Yamagishiella unicocca. The sequence goes on from BDSL01000102.1 coordinate 373,307, forward strand.
CGCAGTTCCGCGGCCCCCGGGCGCCCCAACCGAGCCCCGCATCACGCGATTTCAACATTTCCCCTTCCACCGGCATGCACCCGACCACTAGCGGCAAAAAACCGCACCCGCTGCCGCTGCCCACTTACCCTACCGTCGGAGCCGCGCCGCCAACTGCATTGTTTGGGTGCACCTCTCTTTCGGCACTACCTGAGCAGCTGTCAATGCCGAATTCGCCCATGCGGGATTTGCCGGACCAATTACACAGTACGATAACCACCACACGACATAAGCCGTACGTGGTAGACCGTACACAGCTGCCGGGATGGCCCGATCGCGTTGCCGGCAAGCAGCTTGCGCCGGCGGCTCGGCGGTCCCCGGTGCCGCTGCCGCCGGGGCTGTACGCCTTCGGTTCCGCGTCCAGAGCCCAGCACGCAGAGGCGAAGGATTCCGGAGCAGCCCGTAAAGAGCAGCCGTCGAAGAGCACCATGCCCTGTCAGGCACCGGCGGGCCGCCACGGTTACTGCCAGGGTGCCGTCGTCGGAGCCCCAGGGCGCCCCCATGCTGCTGCTGCTTCCCCCGCTGTCAGGACCCGCCCTGACCCTCAGCTCCGGACAGCTACCGCCGCCTGCGTAGCTGCCTCCGACGCTGTGCCCGACGGCGCTGCGCAAGTGCTTATGCCGGGCGGTGGCATGGCGAAGGCGGAGGGTGAAGCCGCCAGTGATTCATGGCTCGTCGCCAGGGGCAGCCCCACCTGCACGTCGCTGCCCCCCGGCAGACTACACCCACTACCGTCGCCAGCGGAGGTAGTGGCAGCCGCAGCCGCAGGGAGGGCTGCTGGGCTCGGCGGCAGCGACCAGGTGTCAGCACCCGCGCCCACGCCCCCGCCCTGGGCGCGCCTGTTGGGCGCCAACTGCATCTCCATGCCAACCCGAACACATGACTGGAAGCCAGCTGGGGTTGCGGCGGCGGCGGCATCGGTTGCCGGCAATGGCAGCCGCGACGGCGCGGAGATCGACGGGGACAGCTGTGATGGCGGCAGGATGGAGTGGTCGGCTCCTCCCCCTGCGGCCTTGAAGCGGGACACGGTTACGGAGGCGAGCGTGGCGGTGGGGCACGCAGCGGGCATGGTGGAGGAGGCGGCCGCGGCTTGCTCCGAGCGGATCCCGTCTCCGCCTCCGCTGCTGCCCCAGCCCGAGCTCCCGGCCCGGGACTACCGGACGCGCGGCCCGGTGCTGGGGCCGGGCCGGACCCAGCAGGACGCAGCAGGACCCAGCAGTGCTCCAGGGGCTGCGTCGGGCGCGGGCGAGTCGCCGCGCGATGCCGCCGGCGGGGGCGAGGAGGAGCGGCTTGATGACGCCCCCGGTTATGAGGGGGCAGATCGCAACGAAGGCGATGACGCTAGCCGCGACGCTGGCTGGGTCGAGGGCAACTGCGCAGCAGCCATGGGGGGGAATCGCGCGGGGGGGTTGCGGCGGACCCGCAGTCAGCACCTCCGGCCCGCTGCCAGGGCGCGTGGTACTGCTGCCGGGGGTGCTGCTGCGGCTGCGACCGTGATGGAGGGCGCGGACCGGCAAGCAGCAGCAGCAGCAGGGAACGCGAATGAAGGCGGCGGCGATGTGGCGGCTGGCGCCGCGCCGTCGGGCGCCTCACGTCGCGCGTCCTTGGTGCTGAGCCAGGTGTCGCTGAGTAAGGTGCGCGCGTGTGCCGCTGCGCCGCGTGCGGTACGGCCGGTGCACAAGTGAGCTCGGTGACGTGCCGCTCGGCGGCAATATCTGTCTGTGTGGACCTTTAAGATGCCTTCCGGCGGGGTAGCATTTGTCGTTTGTAGCTTTATACATCTTGACCCTACTTCTGTGCCGGTTCTGAGCCTGCTGGCACCAACCCGCAGCTTCCGACTCCTTCCTCCCAACCCCATCCTCCCCTTTCCTCGCAAACGCCCGCAGCACTACCACCGGCCCATCCGGGACGTTGCCCGGGAGGTGGGCCTCAGCCTCTCGTGCTTCAAAAAGGAGTGTCGCCGCCTCGGCGTGCCCCGCTGGCCCGCGCGGAAGCTCAACTGCCTGGCCAAGATGAGAGACACCGTCATGGCCGACCGGAAGTCCTCGCAACATACCACCCGGGTGAGAGCGCGGTGGGGTGCTGGTGTGTGTGGGGGTTACAATAATAGAACCGGTCGGGTGCTGGTGTGTGTGGGGGGGAGGTGTTCGAGGAAGACACGTGGATGCGAGAAAAAACCGTTTAGGAAAGACGTTTCGAGATGTATGCAGGAGAACTGTGTGTGTGTGGGGGGGGGGGGTTTGATAAGAAAAATCCGCGAATCCACGGCCGACAATGTGGGGGGACTGCGTTGCGTTGTGAAAGGGTTGGTTAGGTGGCAGCCGCAGAAGCGGCGGTCGCATCCAGTGCGGCCGCCTTCAGCGGCCTCGTGTCGGACCAGCAAAGCAAAAACACGGCAGTTCTTTGGATAGGTTGCCGTGGAGCAGACTAGCCGGCGGGCGGGTGGTGGTGGACGTACAGTGCCGGAGGGGGCACAGGCGGGCGCTGAAGTGTGACGGACTGTTCCGGCTAGCGGTTCTTGGGAGTGTGTGCGAAACCCGAAAAAAAACTAACCCTAGAGCCCGTAAGCGAAGCGAAGGATCGCCAATGCCCCCGGTAGGAAGGGAACGAAGCGCGATGAGCGCGACCTGGGCTCTAGATCCGTCCGCAGGAGGGGGAGGAGAAACCTGCCGCTTTGCAGCCGCGCACTCCCTGTCTATGGTGGCGATGATGTTGAATTGACGATGATCATGATCATGATCATGATGATGGCGGGCGCAGGGGCTGCTGGCGCTGGTGAAGCGCAACATGGACGAGATACTGGCCAACCCCGATGCGCCAATGTACGAACAGTTCAACAAGCTTCGTCACGAGCAGTACAAGATGCGGTCCGGCAGTCGCCGTGGGGCGGCCTCGAACCGACGCGGTCGTGCGGCGGCGGCAAGCAGCGACGGCAGCGACGACAGCAGCGAGGGGGGCGAGGACACTGGCTAGATGGTTGGCCGCTGGATCAGCAGTGGGGGAGCCCTAGGAGGGGGCTGCACCCGAGATAGCGATAGAAGCGCGAAGCAGCACAATGAGGAGTGTAGCCAGCTAACTAACTGACTATGCAGGGCGGCATAATGTTATTGGGGTTTGGCATCATGGCGGTTGGCATTATGGCGGTTGGCATCAAGGCGGTTGGCATCAAGGCCAGGTTTGATGGTAATGTCTATACTGGTTCAGGCGGCCAAGGCGGCATGGTAGTGCCCGCAGCTCTCTAAGTACGCCCAGCGGCGCTGCAACCGACCGTGCTTTCCAGCTCGGTACTCGCAGACCGGTTGGGTAAGAGGGTGACCAGGGCCGGTGGTGTGTTCGGGCACTCAGCGATCCGTGGCTGCGGCCGCCCCTGGAGCTGTGCGCAGGACAGGGCACGTGCCGGCAACATTTACCTGCCGTGCCGGCGGCGCCGTAGAAACCGGTCGCGCCACCCACACGAATTCAGGTAAGGGAAAGAGCTGCTGCTCGCCACAGTCGCGATTTCGCGGTGCGAATTGCAAATCATGCGCGATATGTTGCGCATGGCCATTGTTAACGTGACCGTAAGGGCGTACCGAGCTGATTGCAACGCTAAAAAAATACCTATCGGCTTACTCATGCTACGCTGCTACTGTTGCCGGCGCCGCGATTTCCCAACGTAAAGGTATCCGTGCGCGGACCGTCTTGCCTGTTCATGAGGCATTTAGTTCACAGGGCCTGGAGGTCGAATTATTAATCTTCGCCGCCGGGTGAGGTGCCGGTTGAAATGTTCGTTTGTATACACCGAAGGCATCTGCGACTTCAGATAAGTCCGCATCAGCAGCGCCCCCCGTCAGCCCATATGGTCTGGATGGCGCTGCTGGCGTAATTTCATCCTGCTTGGACTGATGCTCCGACATCCTCTTGTCTTCCCGTGATTGAACAACGGTTTTTTGTCCTTGTACTCCACGATCTTGAGCAAGCTGAGCGTTAAAAGCTTACGGGCGCGCAACCTTTCTTGGCATTTATTTGGCACGTGTTGTGGATTGGCGCATGGGATACTTCGGGCCCGGCACTTGATTTGATTCCCCTGCTGATAGGTTCGGCCGTGTGATTTTTAAGATGCTTTTGCGTAGGCTGAAAATATCCTACCGAGGAACCTGGGAAGATGCCTATGTGGTTAGGTAGGTCAGTAGAGTTGGCGTCGACCCGTGGCGGCAGGCGATAATTGTTCTTGATCAATTAGAAAGTCTCGTCAAGTCCCTGTCCCCGGCGGCTGCGAGAAGTGTTCAGGCTGGGCTGCTGCCTCATCACAACCGGGCGACGCCTCCCCTTAGTCCAAAGTTCGTGTCGAAGTGCGTCTTACGTAAGCTGCGCAGCGAATGGAGCCCTGCATGGTCTCGACTCCTAGGAAGATTGTGAATCGCATTCAGGTTGAGCCGTTAAGAGTCCAGTAAGAGGGCATATCCGTCTGCAAGCTCGTGTTGACATATTCTAGGCAGTGGTGGGCAGCAGCCCGGGTGCTGGGTACAGCAGGATAGCGCGTATATGACCGCTGTCCTCAGGCCCTTTGCTTTTATGCTTTTCCTTGCTGTCTTGTGGAACTTGCTGTGACAGCAGCAGCTGGAGCAACAGGTACGGGAGGTGCTCGTCCGGCTTGCCCTCCCTGGACATCAGTACGGGCAAGAGGGAAAATGGATGTCGTCTGAAGAGAGCCGGGACCTCACGGCATGGTACCGCCCTGCACCCACCACAGGCACTGTTGCACGGAAGTATTTTGGGTGGGAAGCGTCAAGGTGGATTCCTTTTCCTTGTAAGTCGGAGGCTCTGATCGTCGCAACCATGGGGAGCCCGCTAAGCTAAACTTCAACGGCCAAGCAAGCAGCGGTTCGGGCAGTCGGCGCAAGTCGGTTTGTAACGCCCACACCTTGCCGCCTCGCATCGGCCCGGAGTCGCCTCACCGCCCGTGACAACCCCATGTCAAACGTGGCCTGCACCGAGTTCGGGCAAAAAGGGCTTCGGACCCTGGGAGAAACCACTACTCGCGTCCTTCCACAAGCAACACGCCCTACCCGCACCCCACTTCACCTGTCTACACGCACAACCTCCACACAAGCCTGCGAAGATACACGTCCTGGGACTCAGGACAATTGAAGAATCCAAGGGTGCGGCTCATAGGAGCTCAAGGGGGTTTCGCTCCGCACGTGACGGCCGGCTTCCCTGCCGTGACACACTGCCGGTAGTCAGGAAGCATAGCGGCTGGTGGGCCCGCCCTGTCCAACTGCGACTTTACCATACGCGCTCAGACCCACATCGTCACGGCAGCTGCGTCCGAAGGTCCTCGCCACTCATTGTGGACGTCTCCACGACTTGGCATTACTTAAAACTGGGCACCAACAGAGGCGCCCCGCAACAATGCTCTCAACTGTATGCCAACGGCTTTATATTTCTCACCCGGTAACGTTAAACGACAGGCGGCGCCGGCACAACTGGTTTCATTATTTATGAAATACGACAGCGCCGCGACTAGAAAAAACATTAAGAGGCAGCAGCAGAAGCAGCAATGGTAGCAGCATGGCAAGACTAATCACTCCCACTGGCCCTCCGAGGCCTCAATTTGCCGGGGAGACAGCACAGCGCAACCCCTGCAGTGTCGTACGCCACCGACATCATTTCACCCAGCGCGGCCGCTCCCTGCGCGGCACCCTATTCGAGAACGGCCAGGTCGTCGTCGCCAGCACATTGCTCAACAACGCCGCGCAAGCATTTGCGAGCCCCAAGCAACGTCTGCAAGCTTTCTGTTTTGCGAGTCAAGCCGAGCGACCATCGGCAACACCGACACGCCTGTACCACCTCCCATATGCGCTCGCGTCCCAAGTAACAACAACTTCGCTTCCGGCCACCGCCACCAACGCCACCCTCCTAGCCTGCCGTTGGCCGTGGGCCCGCTAACCAGCCCGTCGCTAAGCCGCGGAAACAACTAGGGGCATAGGCGGAGGGATCGCCTGCCCTCCCAGGTGGGCCCTGTGCGGCTGGGAGACGGCGGCAAGCCAGTACTGCCAACCAGCCCGGCCCAGCTCGCGCGCGCACACACAAACACACACACGCAGCGCAAACCCGCACTGCTCACTCCATGTACAGTTATCACACACACCCACGACGGCAAATAGCACGCCCATGACGGCAAGCCCCTCACCCCCCGGGGGCGAATCTCTCCTAGGGACCTCTACCGCGACCACGGCATGCCACGCTCGTACGACGCGCCGTACGCTGAGGTCGACAGAGACGGCCATGTACCCCCCAGGGCGCAAATCGGTTGTCAGTTGGCGCCAAAAACCGTCACTACCCCAGCAGCCTCAATTTTCCGCATCCCCTGCACGACCATCTGCCTTGAGCCCCAACCCCGCGGTTCGGGAGCCGCCCAGCAACCGGTTACAGACCTCGCAGGTCAGCCACACGTCCACTGCAGCACCGGTCGCGCCACCACCAGTCGCGCCACCACCAGTCGCGCCATCACCAGTCGCGCCATTGCAAGTCGAGTCCAGTCGCTCGATCGTGGCTGCTGGCTCATCACGTGCGCAGCTCACGACGTCCTCCCCACGCCCCCCCCCACGCGCTGCAACGACGCCTGTGCTGGGGTGCTGGGTTGCTGAGGTGCTGGGTTGCTGTGGTGCTGTGGTGCTGGGTTGCTCGTTCCGCAGTCTACTCCTGGTGCGGCAGCGGCGGCGGCAGGCTCCCCAGGGCCTCCTGGTCGGCGGGGTGCCGGCTGGCGGGGGCGCGGCGGAGGGACAACCGGGACGGCGCCGAGGGCGCACTGCTTCGCTGCTGCTGCTGCTCCTCCACGCTCGCGGCCTCCACGGCCCTCTGCAGCGGGCAGGGGCACCGTTGCTGGCTGGTCAGCAGACACACGGCATCAACGCCCCCGCCGCCCCAAGCTGCCGGCAGCCCCCCCTGACACTACCTGCTGCGCGTCCAGCCCACCACCTCCTCCTCCTCCCATCCACCCACCCCTTGTCCCTCCCGCCACCTCCTCCCCCTCCCATCCACCCACCCTTGTCCCTCCCACCACCTCCTCCCTCCCATCCACCCACCCCTTGTCCCTCCCGCCACCTCCTCCCCCTCCCATCCACCCACCCCTTGTCCCTCCGCCACCTCCTCCTCCTCCCATCCACCCACCCCTTGTCCCTCCGCCACCTCCTCCTCCTCCCATCCACCCACCCCTTGTCCCTCCCGCCACCTCCTCCTCCTCCCATCCACCCGCCCTTGTCCCTCCCCCACCTCCTCCCCTCCCATCCACCCACCCCTTGTCCCTCCCGCCACCTCCTCCTCCTCCCATCCACCCACCCTTGTCCTCCGCCACCTCCTCCCCCTCCCCCACCCCTTGTCCCTCCCGCCACCTCCTCCTCCTCCCATCCACCCACCCCTTGTCCCTCCCGCCACCTCCTCCTCCTCCCATCCACCCACCCCTTGTCCCTCCCGCCACCTCCTCCTCCTCCCATCCACCCACCCCTTGTCCCTCCCGCCACCTCCTCCTCCTCCCATCCACCCACCCCTTGTCCCTCCCGCCACCTCCTCCCCCTCCCATCCACCCACCCCTTGTCCCTCCCGCCACGACGGCCCGTGCGCCACAACGCGACCCACCTGCGCGGGCGAGGCTGTCGGCTGCACCTCCACCTGCACGCGGCCTCCGCCTCCGCCCCCGCCTCCCCCTCCGGACAAGGGCGGCCCCCGGCGCTGGCTCTGATTCCTGCTAGGGGTCGACGACGTGGGCCCGCCCGCCAGGCTGCTCCGGTACTCGTAGTGCCCGCTGTGCGCTCCTCCGCCTCCGCCGCCTCCGCCACCGCCCGCCAGCGCCGCCTCGGCCATGTCGATGACCGCCTGCAACGACGCCACCCCCCCCACGCCCACCGAAACACATGTGCCCCCACGGCGCAACGACGCCGACGGCGTGTGCATCCGTGACGGGTTGCGGGACGCCCCTGCCGACGAGCCGGTGGCCGTCACGGCCCCGCTGCCGCCGAGGGCTGTCGACGGCAGCCTCGGTGTGTCCAGCTCCTGCGCCGCCTCGCCGCCAGCAGCGCCCGATGCCGAGTGCCTCTCCGTGCCCCTGCCGGTGGATCGGAACACGTCCGTCGCGAGTCGTAGCCCCAGCCAGAAGCCCTTGCTGCCCGGGGAGGCCTTGGACGTGGAAAGCTCCGGAGCCATCTCCAGGGAGTCGGGTCGAGCCCGGGTGCCCACGGGGATGGGTATTGAGGACAAGGGGGCGGAGGGAGCGCCGGGGGCGGCGGCTAGGTCGGAGGTGGAGTTGGCGGAGGAGGGAGGTCGGCGCTGCGCCAGCGGCGTGACAGCGGTCCCGCCCGCCCTGGACGCCAGCGAGAGCGAGGTGGAGGGGGAGGCGGCGGCCGCGGCGGCGGCGGTGGCTGGGAGGAAGGCGGCGGGGGAGGGGGAGGCGGAGCGGCGGGGAAAGGGGTCGTGTGCGGGCGGCGAAGCGGAGGCGTTTGGAGCGGGCGTCGGGGCGAACCGCGAGGGTTGCACCGCAGTGGGGGAGGAGCCGCCGCCGCCGGGTCCGCCGCCGATGAGTGGGCCGGCGACCAGCGGCGGAGTGACGGTGTTCCTGAGGGTATCGGTGGCGGCGGTGGAGCCGGTGCGGGGGGTGCCGGTGGCGGAGGAGTCGCGGCCGGAGCCAGTGAACTCCGCCACCGGGGACAGCATCCCACCCGGGCCCAAGCCGCCCGGGAGTGACATCACGGAGCCGCCGCCGCCGGCCAGCAGCTCGGGCTCGTCGCCGCTGCCGCCGCCGCCGCCCGGCTCATCGGCGGCGGCGGCGGCCTGGCTGGCGGCGAACGCCGCCGCCGCGGCGGCGACGGTGGCCGCGTACTGTTCGTGCTGCTGCGCCAGCGCCAATGCGCCGCTAGGCGCGGCGGCGCGCCGTTGCACCGCCGGCGGCGGCGCCGCCGCCGCCGGCGGCGCCGGCGGCGCCGGTTGGTGTTGGTCTTTCAGCGTCCCTGTCCGCCGAAGTGACGGTGCGAGCATCGCGATGGGCAGCGGCCCGGAGTGGAACGACGGTGACTGGCTGGGGGCCTGGCTGGGTGCCGCCAGGGAGTGGTGCGCGCCGCCGTCAGATGCACGAAACGTCTGCGTCTCCGGGCTGGGCCACGCGCCACCCGCCGCCGCGCCGCTGCCCCCGGCACCTGCACCTGCGCCTCCCGCATGGAAGGGCAGCCTCGCCGCCACGTTGGACAGCTTCCTCAGGATCTGGGCCCTCCGGCTGCTGGCGGAGTGTGCAGACGAGCGGTCCGGAGCCGCCGTCGTATCCAATGACACCATCGGAACGCCTTGCGGCCCCGCGGGGTGCGGCGGCGGCGGCGGCGGCGGCGGCGGCGCCGCCGCCGCCGCCGCCGGCGTTTTGAAGCTCGTCACCGGCGACAGCGCCGTCGGGGACTGCATCTGCGACAGCGACTGGCTGGCGATGCGTGACTCAGCGTACGACAGCCGTTGCGACGGGTACGGACTGAGGACGATGCCCGCACTTGGGCTGGCTGCTGTCAGCGCGTTCGAGAGGTTGTTCTGCGACAGCAACTGCAGCTGCTGCGAGCCCTGGCGAGCCAGCCCGCTGTCGTGCTGGTAGTACGTCATGTTTCCAAAGAGGGTGGATCCAGGGAAGGGCGGCAGCGGCGGCGGCAAGCTGAGGGCGGCGCTGACGGGGGAGTTTGCACTGCCGTGGGCGGGGGAGCCGCCGCTGCCTTCCCCCAGAGGCAGCTGCGCCCGACTGACGCGGCCGCTGGCTTTGAAGGACGTGAAGAAGTGGTTGAAGCGGCTCGTAATGCTGCTGCGCCTGGCACCCGCCTCCGTCAGCACCACCGCGCCCGCGGATGAGAGCATCACGTCGTGTGTTTGGGACCGCGGCCGCAGCCCACTTCCCCCCGGCCCCTGCACCTGCCCGGACGCCGGAGGCGGCTGGCCACCGAACGAGTGGTTGCTGCCCGAGGTGCGAGCCGGCGCGAACCCATCCCCATCACCCAGCCCCCCCGAAAGCGTGTGCACCGCCGCCTGATGCTGCTGCCCTAACCGGCTGCCTGCGTTCATCACGGACCGGCTGGCGGATCGCCGCATCGACGCCGCGCCGCCGCCGCCGCCGGCTCCGCCGCCGCCGCCGGCGGCCTGCCTGGTCAGCTTGCCGGCCACCGTGGGCGTGACGTCCGTGTCGTACTCCTCCGGCGCGTTGCGGCCGCCGTACGACCGGCTGCTGGACGCGCGGACGTACGACAGGCCGCGGCCGGGGCCCCTGCCCCCGGGTGCCCCCGCGTCCTCCCCGCTGTCCCCCGAGGGCATCACCGACAACACGCTCCTCGCGATGGCGCTGGCTCGGTGCTTGACACTGATGAAGCGCCGCGGCTCCCGCGCCGACCCAGAGCCCCCCAGCAGGTCTCGCGGCAGCGAGCTGCGCCACCCGGAAGGGCTGCCGCGTTGGCTTACGGCGCCGCCGCCGGCGGCGCCGCCGGCGCCCGCGGCGGCGCCTGCGGCGGCGGCGCCGCCATGGTGGCCGTGGTGGTGGGCTGCCACTGGGCTGTCGCCTCCGAAGCCGGTTCCCGGCCCCAGCCCCAGCGAGGCTGTGTTTTGCAGCATGGACACGTATGCCGCCCGGTTGGCGTGCAGTCCGTCCAGCTGCGGCTGCATGCCGGGCAGCAGCTCCGCGGTGCGCTGCCAGAGGGGGATCACCTCCAGCTGCGGCGGGGGGCGGAGGGGTGCAGGGGG